>CM019064.1:294959975-295448108 GCA_009667805.1 Leptobrachium leishanense | reverse complement strand
ACAGCCTCCTGAGCCACCATTGGAGAATGTGTTAAAGGGAAAGGTGCTCCGGCGTCCTGATCAGTCTGCTCCTCTGCTGGCATCCTCACTGGATCCGCCGGCAGAGTCCGAGCATACTTCTGGTGTGTAACTACTGCTACTGTGGACACTGCTGTCTCCCCAACGGCCCCCACACCTTTCGGAACCCAGGGGGACTAGCTGATTCGGATTCAAGATGGCACTCTCCCCCTGCTCTTCTTCCTGGCCACACTGTCCCTGCATACTTTCACACAAGACCTCAGACAAAAAATTATACCTCATATGACCCATTAGTGTCTATGGTTCCTGGGTAACAGGGTTCCAAAGGATTCCTGTATTTCCCCCATAGGGAATTCCTGGCTGTGGAAGGGGGTGGGGTCACATTTCTGATGTCATCACACCCATGTGTGTTAATGTCTGGGCAGGGCTAGGTCCTGCTGGCAGCTGACATCCAGTAGGACCCCTGTATCTCCTCCATGGGGAATTTCCTGCCCGGCGGGGAAGGGGGGAGCCCAAATCTGGTCTCATCACGCCCATGCGCGTCGACTTCAGTGGGCTGGGATAGGTCCCGCAGGTGGAGTTGACATCCAAGATGACAGCCCCATGTTGGAGAAGTCTGCGATCAGAGACAGGCTGGCGCCGATCACAGGCCAGCCATCAGAAATTTTGAGGCCCCTTACTGACCCTCAGAATGGGGCCCCCCCGCCCCGTGATCCCCTCTTCCCATACAGCACACGTACAAATATTTTGGCAAATATAATAATTAAAAATGTTACATACCACTGCTGATGGCGCTGTTGATTGAAATGTCGCACTTCTGCGTTCTGCTTCCTCGTGCTGCTCTACTGTAATAAGAAATGGTGAAACAATCTATTACTTTCATTGCCATGGATTTTGAAAGCCCTAGGGTCTGGCTGGGCCCTGGCTGAGCCTGGGGTCTGGGCCCTGGCTGAGCCTGGGGTCTGGGCCCTGGCTGAGCCTGGGGGTCTGGGCCCTGGCTGAGCCTGGGGGTCTGGACCTGGGCCCTGGCTGAGCCTGGGGGTCTGGACCTGGGCCCTGGCTGGGCCTGGGGGTCTGGACCTGGGCCCTGGCTGAGCCTGGGGGTCTGGACCTGGTCCTGGCTGAGCCTGGGAGTCTGGACCTGGGCCCTGGCTGAGCCTGGGGGTCTGGACCTGTGCCCTGGCTGAGCCTGGGGGTCTGGACCTGGGCCCTGGCTGGGCCTGGGGTCTGGACCTGGGCCCTGGCTGGGCCTGCGGTCTGGGCCCTGGCTGGGTGTAATGGGGGCAGTGGCGCTCACACAAGAGTAACGAGGTTGAGATCCTTTTGGACGAATTTATCAGTTTGACGTTAACGAAATAAACAGTACTTTCAAACTTATACTCCAAAGCCAAGGAGTATGACAAGACAAGAGAACTGCTACTAAGCTCCAAAGGTTTCGAGACCAACGGACAACTTAGAGCACACAGCAAGACATCAGATTGCAAGACAGAAACGTTAGTACTGAGACATTCGGCAGGACAGGCAATGAATTGATCAGACTGCAGGGCAGTCAACACACAGATTTTACGTTTTCAGATCACCTTGATCGGGTACTTTGTAACTTGTGATTACCAGGGTCTGTAGATACACACACAGGTTTAGAGATGGTACTAGCCTGGGTACTTTTGGCAAAACGAGCAAGTTGAACGCAAGCGGATAACCAACAGTCTTTCGTATTCGCAGATGATACAAGCATATCAGATTATAATTTAGACCTGGAGCAAACCCCCGATAAGGCTGCAGTACGAAAACCAGGTCGAGAGGGGAATCTCCCCACGAAACGAGTAAAACCCCAAACAGCGTGCATGGGGTTAAACCTACAGCGCACAACACTAGTCACCGCTATAGCAGAGAACATAGATTGGTCAGAGACAAGCCGGGTCAGAATCAGGAGCAGGAATCGTAGACAAGCTGGGTTGGCAACAGATTAGGCAACAATGAATGATAGGAAGTGATGTGGGAACAGAACTCCACGTCAGGGCGACGAGGCAACTCCTCACGCCCTGTTTTAAACCCGGCAGCTCCTCGTGACCATGCCGGGCCCCGCCCCCTCAGACGCCGCTCAGCCATTCCCTGGTGCTGGCACTCGACCAGCCCTTGGCACTGAACCCTGCCCAGACCCCCCAGGAAGCATAGCAGGGGCTGAGGATGTAACACTGGGGATGCGGTCTGGGCCCGGGCCCTGGCTGGGTCTGGGCCCTGGCTGGGTCTGGGCCCTGGCGTCTTGACCTGGGCCCTTGCTGGGCCTGGGCCCGGGCTGGGGTCTGGGCCCTGGTTGGGTCTGGGGTCCTGACCTGGGCCCTGGCTGGGCCTGGGGTCCTGACCTGGGTCTGTGCCTGGCCCCTGGCTGGGTCTGGGCCCTGGCTGGGTCTGGAGTCTTCAGCTGGGCCCTTGCTGGGCCTGGGCCCTAGCTGGGTCTGGGCCCCTGACCTGGGCCTGGGGTCTTGACCGGAGGTCTTGACCTGGGCCTGGGGTCTTGACCTGTGCCCTGGGTGGGCCTTGGCTGGGCCCGGGGTCTGGACCTGGGCCCTGGCTGGGGATGCATACGCACGCTGATTGGCCCGCCTGGCCAGTCCGCCGAGTGGTGCAGGTGCAGGCGCAGCAGCCGCCATCTCCTGCTAAGTGGAAGGGCCCCAACGGCGGCCCGGCGGCCCCTTACCGCTGCATGGGGGGTAATGCCCTGATGGCGGCTCTGCCGATCAGTGGAACTTCCACAATGGGCTACAGAGATCCTCCGCTTCCAAGAATAGGAGCTTGTGCCCTGCCAGTAGGTGCCAGTACTGAGTACCGTCACGTACCAGCAGAAAAAAGTCCTGGAAAGGACAATTTCTGAGAAAATCAAATCAGCTCTGAAAATACTGCACAAACAACTGTTGCTCTAAAAAGAAAAGAAGTTGTTTACTATAATCCGACGCTAGAAGGAATTCGCAAAATCATCAAAGATCTGCAGCCAGTGATCACAGAGGACCCTGTGGTCAGAGAAATATTCCCACAGCCCCCGTTGTTGGCATTCACGCAACCACTAAACCTGAGGCAAAGACTGGTCCGCAGCAAACTCCACCAGGTACAGGACCACATACAAAATGTACTAATATTCTAATTATGGTCAGTACAAATTCACACAAGCAGGATTGATAGCTGACCATTTTATACATTATCTTTATCATGTTTACAGGATTTGAGAAAAATGCCTTTTTTTAACAAACCTCTCATCTCAGCAATATTTCTGAGACTATGATGTATAAATGAATACAAAAGAGATAACAAATGAGCAAGAATAAAAACCTTTATGTAGAATAGCTGTTTTACTCTACTTTTATCTGTTAACTATGCATCCAGTGCTTCAAATGAAAGTTGTAATATTTTGCCCCAAAAAAAATGCTTGGTGGTGAAAGGGGTAAACAGTCATTATGACTAGGGATGAGCCGAACACCCCCTACAAGAGGGCATATATGCAAGATATTTGCCATAAAAGGTGTATGGGGGTCCAGGTAGTGCCCTGGGGGACAGGAAACAAGGACAAAAAGTTTTAAAAAAAACGTTTTTAAAGGAACAGTGAGTTTTCCATAAAATAAGGGTTAAAAATAAAAACGAAAAATTCCTTCAAATATTGTGCCTAGGAGGTCCCCATACCCTGCCCGTGAAGTGGCGGATTTGTAGGATGTATAGAAACATTTAAAAACAAAAAAATTACATTTCAAATGACGGTAAACGGTTTTCCTTTAATCTATTCATAAACAACTGCTTGGGGCGGCAGCCTGTATGAAAAGAGGAGATGTGGCTAGCCGGCGACACGAGCAGCCGCATGTTCTGAGAGCTCTGTGTGCGGCGCTCGGTTTTTTCATTCCAGCGGCTCTTAAAAGGGGCACCCCAACCTCAACTTACCTCCCCCGGGGTCCTAACACCCTCCTGACGCAGGATGGCCCCTCCAAAGGCCCAGCGGCAGCTTGAAGGGACCCGGACCAACCGATCTGAAAGAGGCCGCAAAATCCAAGATGGCGGCTCCCCGATCTCGGGCTCCTCTATCTCTGGCCTGGACCTGGAGGAACAAGATGCGGATCTCCTTTCTAACACGTCCCCAGCATCTGAGAGGGCAATGCATGATATGCTCCAGGGACTCCGCGCCACCCTCCAGGCTGACTTCAAAGAGGCGCTGCAGGAGCTGCGCCGTGATGTTCAGGATCTAGGTGAGCGCACTGACAACCTTGAGACCAAATCTGACGATATTTGTCTGGTTCATAATGACCTTGTGGACAGACACCAGAATCTGCAAATAGCTCATGACGCGCTGGCTACCAAAGTTGCTGACTTAGAGGACCGCTCGCGCAGAAACAACATGCGGATCCGTGGTGTTCCGGAGGCGGTGGTTCTGGCTGATCTTCCGGCATATCTCATGGAGGTTTTCCAAATTCTACTCCCATCAGCCTCCCTCCAGGGCTTACTCCTAGACCGCGCTCATCGACTGCCCAAAGCGAAACATCTTTCACCGGATGTTCCCCAAGATGTTATTGTCCGAGTTCACTTTTATCATATTAAGGAGTCCTTAATGTCTGCTGCTAGAAAAGGCCCAACCTTGCCTACTCCGTACGCTACCTTGCTATTGTTTGCGGATCTATCAGCGACGACCCTAGCGAAGAGGCGTGAATTCCTCCCCTTGACGAAGCTCTTGAGGAACCACGAGGTGGCTTACAGGTGGGGTTTCCCGACCAAATTGCTTATATGGAGAGAAGGGAGGCTACATGCTATCACCAACATCCCGTCGGGCATGCAACTCCTGCAGGAATGGGGGTTTGTGAAGGAGTACACCCCCCTCGCGTGGTAACGACATCTCCACTTAAAGTTTCGCCAGAGTGGCACCGCGTCAAGCCGAAGTGAACGGCGGCCCTGTGTTTGGGCCTATATCGATATCGTTCCCCTCTGCCCGGCTGATCCCGGCTGCTTTCTGCTTCTTCTTCGAGGTTGGGAAGACCCACTACTTCACAGAGAACCGAGCCCCCTCACCCCCCTGTTGGTGGCTCTTACTTGACACGATCTTATTGATCTGGATATTTCTCTTCCCTGGTACGCCAGGGTTACCCCCCCTGTGGGTGTTTACTTCCCTGAGTTTCTACCTCGCATTTTTTCACCACGGCGAGTTACACCTCTTCACACTGCGGGCTCGCAGTGTTTTTTTGTTACTGTATTTTTCAAATTCTTTTTTCCCTATTTCGTCCTCTTTTTTTTTCTTTTTGGTTCGTCTGGTCCATTATTCCCTTCAGTTCTCCTGTTGTACGGGTTCCTGGGAGGACGTAAGCTTCTTCCTCATGGGGGACTGCCTGAATTGTGGGATTGGGAGGGGATGGAAACGCTCACCAACTGATGTTTCCCAATGTGTGTCATCTTTAAATTTGATTGATGGGTTCCCCTGAACTGAAATTTTTTTCCTTAAATGTTAGAGGTTTGAACGTTCCTTTTAAAAGACACTGCCTTTTCCGAGATTTGCATAAATATAAGCCTGCGGTAGTGTGCTTACAGGAGACACATTTTCGGTCTCACGATGCCCCCCGTCTTCGGTCTCAGATGTACCCTGAAGCTTATCACTCTATGTCTCCAACCAAATCAAGGGGAGTCTCCATCCTCTTCCATAGAGATTGGTTGTTTCAGGTTGCATCTCAACACCAGGACAAGGAGGGGAGAATGTTGATATTGACTGGCTCTTTAAATGATGTTCCGGTGACTATTGTTAATTTGTATTTTCCGAATATTAACCAGTTGCAGTTCCTCAGGAAAGCCCACAAAAAATTCAGTCTCTCAGCCAAGGTGCGGTGTATATCTGTGGCGACTTTAATATGACTCCCTGCCCCACGGTTGACTGCCAGTCCTCTGGAGGTCGCCTCCCCTCTCAAAAAGTGAAGTCTCTTGGCCGCCGCTTTACTGAATTCCTGCAATCTGTTGATCTGTATGATGTCTGGCGCATCTCCCACCCCCAGACTAGGGATTACACTTTTTATTCCCAGGTGCACTCCTCCTATAGCAGAATTGATTTATGCCTTATACACCGGACCATGGTCCACCATCTTTTAGATGCTCAAATAGGACCCATGACATGGTCTGATCATGCTCCTTTGATTCTGTCCTTCCGTGCTCATTTTCCGGCTCGAGGTATGGGCTCGTGGCGTTTAAATGATTCATTAATTGTGGACCCGGCTGGGAGGGAGGGGGCAGCATTGGTTCTCGAGGACTACTTCAGATTGAACATTTCGGAGGAGGTGGCGATCTCCTCTGTGTGGTCAGCTCACAAAGCAGTTATCAGGGGTCATTTCATCAAACAGGGGGCTTATAGGAAAAAACAGTATACTCTTAAATCATCAACTCTCTTACAACAAATCTCCTCCTTAGAATCCCAAAATAAGAATAAGCCGACCCCATCGATTGCATCTCAATTGCTTTCCTTGCGGAGAGAGTTGGAGCACTTAAACCTACAGGCTATGGAACGATCCCTACGCAAACTAAATTACACTTCCTATACTCAGGGTAACAAGGCGGGAAAGTTACTGGCCTCCAAGCTCAGGGCTAGACGCGTTCAAACTAAAATCACCCATATTGAAAGCTTAGGGGGACAAATAGTGCGCAATCCAGCGCTGATTGTCTCGGAATTTGCCAACTATTATAGCTCCCTTTACAATCTCAAACTTGACGCGGCCATTTCACCGCCCTGCTCAGCAGAGATATCCACATTTTTAGCAGAAGCGCATTTGCCGACATTACTGCCCCATCAGCAAGCTGACTTGCTGGCCCCTTTCTCTGAGGAGGACGTCTACAAAGCGATCCGAGCTCTCCCGAAAGGTAAAGCACCCGGCCCTGATGGCTTATCTAATCTTTATTATCAAAACTTCGCCTCCCTCCTGGTCCCTACTCTGACAGCCTTATTTAATAACATTAAAACCACTGGCCAAGTTCCCCCAGAGATGCTCCTGGCCACCGTAGTCACACTCCCTAAACCTGGCAAGCCCCCCACTCACTGCGCGAATTTTCGCCCCATATCCCTACTAAATGTTGATATTAAACTTTATGCAAAATTATTGGCCTCGCGCGTCGCGCCCCTGCTCCCTAAATTGATTCACCCGGACCAGACAGGATTTGTACAGGGGAGGCAGACCTGTGATAATACACGTCGCTTGTTCGATATAATAGACCTAGCTAATCGTTCTGGGACCCCCGGGCTCCTACTGTCTTTAGACGCAGAAAAAGCGTTTGATCGCATGCACTGGGGCTTCATGCGCCAAACATTGGAGGCCTTTCAATTTCCCGCCTTGTTTATCCAAAGTGTTATGGCTCTGTATTCCACCCCCTCGGCAAAGGTGTTAAGCATGGGATTTTCGTCCCCTACTTTTCCAATTACGAACGGCACTCGTCAAGGTTGCCCCTTATCCCCGCTAATTTTTGTCTTGGCGTTGGAACCGTTAGCATCTCATATTAGATTGAACACATCTATATCAGGTCTGCCTACACCGGCAGGCGAACAGAAACTCGCTCTATTCGCAGATGATATTCTCCTATACTTATCCACCCCAGAAACTTCACTCCCCCCTCTTTTTAATTTACTTGAGAAATATGGTCGGCTATCCTACTATAAAAATAATGTTGGTAAGACTCAGGCCCTCCCTTTGCATATTCCTGGTCTCTCACTGGTTGATCTTAAAACCCAATACTCGTTTGACTGGCGTTCGGAATCTATTAAATATTTAGGTATTTTCCTAACGAAAAATAGGAGCTCCATCGTTAAACATAATTATCTCCCTCTCCTGCAATCAATTGAAAAACAACTGCAATCATGGCACTCAGTGGATCTGTCCTGGCTGGGCCGCATGGCCTCCTTAAAAATGTCAATCCTCCCGCAAATCCTTTACTATTTTCGCAATGTTCCGATCTTTCTCCCAGCACATATCCTCCTACGTCTGCAGAAAATGCTATTTGCCCACATCTGGAAACGCAAGCCCCCTAGAGTTTCGGCTACTACAATTACAACTCCGAGAGAGATGGGTGGCTTTGGCTTCCCTGACTTATTGAAATATTATAGAGCTTCCCTATTAGCCCAATTACTAGCTGCGCTGCACTCTTCAGAACCTCCCTTATGGCTGTGCCTGGAAAATGCCGTTATCGCTCCTAATTCTATTCATGACTTTATGTGGTATGACCCTCTCCCTAGAAGTAAACTGGAAGGGATACTTCCCTCCTCTTATCTCTCGGTCCTGACCTGGCGCCACTGGGGTAGACCGCTATTAAAACCGTTTCGACTGCTCAGTTTTGCACCTCTTAGTTTTTTAAGTAGATTGTCTCCTGACCTAAACCTTGCCTCCTGGACGCTTCAGGGAGTGACCCTTGTCCAAAATCTCCTCGCTCCAACCTCTATTAAACTGTTCCCAGACTTAGTACAAGAATTTGGTATTCCCTTCAACGAACTCTTTACCTACCTTCGTATTAAACATATATTGTTAACGCACAGGGTCGGGGCGATACCAGACAAAGATATGACAGCTTTCCACAGGCTGTGCTTGGGTAAAAAAAACTTACGGAAACCATTGTCTCTATGTTACCGATGCTTAGTGTCACCTAATAAGGAACGCAAACTGCCATATATGTTGAGATGGGAAAGGACCTAAATTTATCATTCTCGCGAGAGGACTGGTTTTATGCCACGTCATCGGTGTATCGCCTATCTAAGAGCACTGGCATGAGAGAAGCACATCTTAAATTATTATACCGCTGGTACCTTACCCCTGCTCGACTGCACCATATCTCCAAGGGTGCCAACTTATGTTGGCGTTGTTCAATAGAAAAGGGTTCTTTGCTACACGTTTTTTGGTCTTGCCCGAAAATTAGCCCTTACTGGGCTGATGTCCAGGGCCTGGTCAAACTATGTACCTCGTTGGATATTCCTCTCCAGCCCGAAACGTACCTGTTACACTTCATCCCCATTACCATTCAAATACCACCCAGAGGGTTGATATCGGCAATATTCGGGGTTGCCAAATTAGTGTTGGCTAGTTACTGGAACTCGGCCTCCACCCCTTCACTCCCAGAAGTCCTGACCCGTTTAGATAGTATCTGTAAATACGAGGAAATGTTCGCTTCGGCCCATAACACCCTTCCACAGTACCAGGCTACCTGGGAAGGTTGGATATCTTATAGATCCTCCAAGGGATCCTCTTAAAAATCCTCCTAATAATCCTCTTAAAATTACTTTCAACCTGTCGAACCGCATATTTTATTCTTTGTTTTCCCCTTTCTTTTTCTTTTTCCCTCTCTCTTTCGTCTATGTTTATTCGACTACTGTATTAACCACTGTATTTGTTCCTTATTGTTTATTTTAAAATGTAAACTGTACCGTAAAATGTTGACAACAATCTACCTGCACATATGTGACTTATATCGTTGACAGGCCCTGCGCGGCCTCTATTGTCCTTTCATATTTTTGTACTTCAAACTTATGATGGTACTCAATAAAAATCTTTATATTGAAAAAAAAAATGAAAAGAGGAGATGTTTTAGGACACGCAGAGCAACTTTAGTGATTTTTTGACTAAATTATGGTGAAACTTATGCAGGCTTTGGATGAAAGTAACAATAGGTGCATTAAAATTGGGCCTTTAGTGTCGGCAACAGTGCCGTCACACCGTAACCCCTCTGTGGTATTGTTGTGGAAGAGTGCAGGGTTGGACCCTGCGGTCCAATATTAAAATTATATGAATCTGGTACAGGCGTCAGTGGCAGTGCACCCAAATATTTTGCCTTTGGTGGCAGCAAGTGCCTTCACACCATCAGTGGCGTCACTAGGGTTGGTGTCACCCGGTGCGGTAACTCATGGTGTCACCCCCGAGTTTCACATTTATTTTTATCTTTTTAATTACTCTTACTCATGAGCATTCAGTATTATATGGGAGTACTGTTTTATAATACACGGCGCACATTACTGTGAGGTTTAAAAAAATCTAGAAATAAAGAGACTCTTTACTACAGAATATAATAATAAACGGTTTATTAGATATTGAATTAAAACGGGAATATTTTTAACATTGAAGTCTATGGGGCAAAACATTTCCCACACCGACTACATGAAATGTCCAAAATCACGAAAAAAAGTCGATACGAAAAACGAGCCGAAACGGAAATCGGTTGAAACGATCCGAAATGAAAATTGTCGAATTACGAACGAAACGAAAATTTTATATCAACACGCAGACCTATATATACGTATATATCAACACGCAGATATCTATATATATACATCCACCCACAGACCTCAGACCATATATACACATACGCACATGGGGAGGTGGCATGTGGATAATCTCAACTAAATGCGCCCCCCCCCCATTTGGCTGATCCCTCCAGTAGAAATGTTGAACCGACAGAGCAGAGAATATATATATTATTCTCTGCTCTATCGGGTTCAACATTTCTTCTGGAGGGATCAGCCAAATGGGGGGGGGGGCAATTAGTTGCCAAAATGTGTGTGTAATACAAGTCTGGATATATATATTTATAAGAATATAGATGATATATATATATATACAGTTGTTTTCAAAATTATTCAACCCCCACTGAAATTGAGTGTTTTGGCCAGTTTGACATTGATTTTGATCATTCAGTCATCTTGCTTACAATTAAATCAAAGAGGCACGTGTAGGTCAGACAAATATAACATAATATTTATAATGAAATAACCACAAATGTCTTTTCTGTGCTCACATCATTATCAGTTTTATTCAACCCCCAAGTGACATTCAATCTTAGTACTTAGTACAACATCCTTTTACAGTTATAACAGCTTTTAAACGTGAAGCATAGCTTGACACAAGTGTCTTGCAGCGATCTACGGGTATCTTCGCCCATTCGTCATGGGCAAAAGCCTCCAGTTCAGTCACATTCTTAGGCTTGCGCACTGCAACTGCTTTCTTTAAGTCCCACCAGAGGTTCTCAATCGGATTTAAGTCAGGTGACTGCGATGGCCACTCCAAAATGTTCCAGCCTTTAATCTGCAACTATGCTCTAGTGGACTTGGAGGTATGCTTGGGATCATTGTCCTGTTGAAAGGTCCAATGTCTCCCAAGCCTCAGGTTTGTGACGGACTGCATCACATTGTCATCCAATATCTCCTGGTACTGAAGAGAATTCATGGTACCTTGCACACGCTGAAGCTTCCCTGTACCTGCAGAAGCAAAACAGCCCCAAAGCATGATTGACCCCCGCCATGCTTCACAGTAGGCAAGGTGTTCTTTTCTTCATAGGCCTTGTTCTTCCTCCTCCAAACATAGCGTTGATCCATGGGCCCAAACAGTTCTAATTTTGTTTCACCAGTCCACAGAACCCTATCCCAAAACTTCGGTGGTTTGTCCACATGACTTTAGGCAAACTGCAGTCGACTCTTCTTATTCTTTGGAGACAGCAAGGGGGTGCGCCTGGGAGTTCTGGCATGGAGGCCTTCATTACGCAGTGTGCGCCGTATTGTCTGAGCTGAAACTTCAGTACCCACATCTGACAAATCTTTTCTCAGTTCCTCAGCAGTCACACGGGGACTTTTCTCCACTCTACGCTTCAGGTAGCGCACAGCAGTTGAAGTCAGCATCTTCTTTCTGCCACGACCAGGTAGCGTTTCAACAGTGCCCTTTGCCTTGAATTTGCGAATGATGCTTCCTATGGTCTCTCTTGGTATGTTTAACATCTTTGCAATCTTCTTATAGCCATTGCCCTTCCTGTGAAGAGTAACCACCTCTTCTCTTGTCTTCCTGGACCATTCTCTTGACTTCACCATGTTTGTAACCACACCAGTAAATGTCTAGAAGGAGCTGAGTATCACAGTCATTTTAAAGCTGCCTAATTGGTGCTTATTATGCTTTATTGCTGCTCCGTGACATCCACAGGTGTTTTCAATACCTGATTGAAAACACTTGAATGAACCTCTGTTCTTCAGAGTGGTAGTCTTTAAGGGGTTGAATAATGGTGTTAATGAAGAATTCACAAAAGAAACATTTACTACTGTATTACAAAACCAATTGATGTCATTTTAGTTGCATATGGTTCTTTAAAAAGTCCTTGTAGGATTTCATTCTGAATACAATTACAAATGTACACTAAATTCCCTAAAACCCTTTACAGCATTGGGGGTTGAATAATTTTGAACACAACTGTATATATATAAAGATATATATCATACCTGCCGTTACCTTCCCCTATAAATTTGCTAAAAATATACACACAAAAAAAAAACCCTGCCTGAGACCCCACGCAGTCCACATGCCACCCCCCTCTACCTGGCTGAATGTATCTAATATATATAATTAAATACATTCAGCCAGGTAGAGAAAGAAAAAAAAAGTTTTATTTTATGTTCCCGGGACATTTAAAAATGTCCTCGGATTTTTTTTTTTTCTTTAGAAATGTGTCGCCTTACCTTAGCCTGTTGTTCAGTGGGGGCTCCCTGGATCCTGGGGGGGGGGCTGGGGGGGTCTGTCGTGGCCGCAGGTGCAGCGGCTCCCTCCCTGCGCTGCCTGTCTCTGCCACATGCACCCAGGCGGCTAGCCTGCACAGTCGCAGCTCTGTAATCCGGCGGCCGCATGCTCCTTGCTCCTCAATGCTCCTCAAGGGGATCCTTGGAAGGCCCCTGCAGGCTGCCCTCTACAGTGCCTGATTAGATGGCCGTGTCTGCCTGATGTTCTAGTAACAAGAATGGTTTATCCCATAGGCTTCAATGTTAAAAATATTCCAGTTTTAATTCAATATCTAATAAACCGTTGCTTATAATATTCTGCAGTAAAGAGTCTCTTTAGTTCTAGATTTTTTAGTACTTAAGCATTTTTTATACTTTTTTTTTTTTAAAAAAAAAATGCAAACTTTTGCCGAACATCCCAAAAAGTTCATACACGAGTATATCTAAGAGCACGGTACAGGGTACAAACAGAAGAGAGATCCAAGAAGCCAAACCAGGTCATACACGAATATACAGAAATAACTCCAGGGAACAGCCTAGAGCATAAATCAGGAACCAAAGCCAAGGAGTCATACACAGAATTACAGAACAAATAATCAAAGGAACAGGTTCTCAATGGGTATAGGTCTTTCCTGATCCAAGGATCAAGTGTACTGCTGGCCCTATATATAGGGCTGAGCAGGTCATGTGACCGCAGACTATCAGCCCATATGAGATTATTCTGCAGTGCCTGAAATCCACCAAGCTGCGGAATCCCTGCTCCCACCACCAGGGGGCAGGGCATAAATGTGACACTTTCTTTCCACGCTTGTGTGGCCCCAACCTGAGACTCCTATCAGCGCTTGGCATCTGGCTTACCCTACTATGCACAGCTCCGCGGGTGTGGTTGCCAGTCTGAGATGAATTCACATCTGATGAATCCAAGCTGAAGAGATTTCCCCTCTCCCACATCTCCTCTCCCTTTACCTCTTTATCTTATTGCTTAACCCTGCAATGTGCTATTTCGATGGCTCACTCAGTTTAATTCACATTTTTGCTAAGATGCTATGCCAAGTACCACTGCCCCCCCCCCGGGTCTTTAGTTCTTAATTGCCCCTCAGGAGTGGTTATCCCAATCTATTTTAACTGGTGTCCTATCCGTGTCTTTTTTGAATTTCCTTTACGCAGCTTCCATTTTCATACATCTACAAGTGTATGTAAAATTCCCTAAAATACACATAAACGTCCACTAGGTGGGAGAATAATACCAGCCGATGAGGAATTATTTTTCAGTGGGTAAAATAGTAAGATTGATCGTTTAGAATTATCATTATTGAAACTAAACAGCAGCACATTTGAAAACAATCATAGCATAAATAAAAAGAGCATATTCTGCATTTCCAAGAAACTATGAAATTAGAAATGTAAAGATACTGGGCTACATTACATAGTTGGTGCTAACGTTAGCGCTCACCTGCATGAGCGTTAACGTTAGCCCTGGTGGCCCTAATGCAGGCGCACCATTTTACAATCCAAACGCTAACGGGTTGTAAAAACCCATTAGCGTTTGGAATCTTGCGCTTTTCAGCGCAAGGTTACTGTACTTTGCACTCCCAGTCCCTATATTTAACATGGGGAGCTCAAATTGTTAATCAGCGATAGGATTACAAAGTCCTAACGTTAATTAACGTATGGCTGCTGTTAGCAAAAAGTTAACCACAGCCAGGACTTGGTGCTAACGGATTCCGCTGCTGCAGATCAATACGTAAATACCAATATAAGGAAAGGAGGAGGGGAAGGAAAAACGGGGGGGGGGGGGCAGGGGACATAAAAAAAAACCTCTCAGCTAAGAAGTCTAAAGCACTGCAAGAAACCTCATAGTGAGGTGACCACAAAATCGTCCCCGTGTGGGGGTCTCATCAAGCAATAGGGACAAAAATAGAAGTCAGCAAAGGGCCAGCAAAAGGAAAACCAATACGATTAATGTAATGGGGGGAACACACAATTGAATCTGCTTATCAACCAATGGAGGAGGGAAGTCGAATCAAAATCTGTACGGAACACAGTCACAGAGAACCGTAGTGGTCTAACCTGGGTCGGGTTCAGTCAAGGAGGAGGCCCGGGGGATACCAGACGCCGAAGGCATGGTGGGCATAAGCCCAAGGGAGTGCAACAGGGACCAAGCCGCCTCTGGCATAACTGCCGAGTGGCTCAGGTTTGCATAAATGATAGCAAGAGAACCAGCAGGACCCCACCGATAACGAATCCCCGAGTCCCTCAGAAAGGTAGTCACATCTCGAAAGCGCCTTCTCCCCATCATTGTAAGAAACGGTAGGTCATTGTACAATATAAGAATCGTGTCCTCAAAAATATAAGAAGCACATGCCAGAGGATTCGACAGCAGCCGCTGTTTGTCTGTGAATTCCCCAGCTATAGGAATCACATTGCGTGGCACCCCCTCAGGCGCCGTAGCCGGCTTTCTGATACGTATTACGTATAGCTGAACAAAAAATTGCAGGGTCTCTCGCAGTCCTCCCCAGCACGTGGGCTGCCACTCTATTAGTATAGGGAAGCAAGGCACTCGCTTGGATCGTCTCAGGTATCCCTCGAAACCTCACATTCTTGCGTCTATGACGGGCATCCAGTGTCTCGATGGCTCCCGATAACAGTTCCACCTTAGATTGCAGGGATCTCAGTTGGGGTGTAAAAAGGGTCTGCTCCGACACCACGTCCTCCACCTTCGTCTCAATAGCGACCACTCGTCCCGTGATGGCCGTCACCTCAGCTCTCATGGAGTCAAAGTCTGAGCGCCAAAATGCCCTCATCTCCCCAAACATCCGCTCGAGATCAGTCTTGGTGGAGACTGAGTAAGAGGCCATCCCCGGAACGCTCGTGTGGCATCCGAGTGGTCTGATCCACCATGCCAGCATGTGAGGCGGCTTCATCAGGCGGAATCTGCAGCTCTGGAAGCCGTTTCCCAGCACGTGTCACCACGCGGGTCGGCACTGGGGTGCATACCTCCGTCTCCATCTCCATCCCGCAGGGGTCTTCCTCACTCCGCGTGCCGCTCGGGCGCTGTCTCCAGTCATCTCCCAGGGAGTCCCAGGTGTCCATTTGCCTGGGTCCCTCCGAAACGCCAGGTCCCTTTCCTGTCTTCTTTCCCATAGCTCGCCCGGGCTATAAGGCTTGAGTCGCAGGCTGCAAGATGGCCACCCTGAGTAGGCCTCAAGGTGGGCCGGGGTCAGCCAAGTGTGTGCAAAAAAGGGAAGAAAAAAAAAAACGATCCGGTCTCAGATCGGGGAGATATCCAATAAGTCCCTCAAGGTGTCAGGCACAGCAGCCAGGGGTAGATCGCAGTACAACAGCAGGTTTGTGTATCAGGCGCGGGGGAACTCAGCAAAATGCGACCTACACCGCCGGCAGTCAGCTCCGCCCCCTAAGGGAATCTTTTAAGGTGCGCACACATGATATATTATTTAAAACTGCAAATAATAACAAACTGTTAACTAAAATAAGAAAAGAAGTGTAACTGGGGACCTAAAAACTTCACAGCAGGTGCATTTACCTAAGAGGACACACCATTCTGTGCATGCTTTTGGTTTCCACATATCTTGACACAGTGTGCAGCCATCAACACAAGTGCTCTGTGGAGAAGAATAAAAATAGAGAGAAGTAACAACTGAATATTCAGTGCGCCAAATAAGGCCTTGGACCATTGAGAATTTTCCACAGCCATGCGGAATGTCTGTGTGATCACGGATTTCTCATTAGCATACCACATAAGTCTGAGACTTTTCATTGGAGTCTGAAGGTCTCAGATCACAATCTGATCATCTGGGTCACAAAATTTCCACAGAATAGCAGGGTCAGACAATTCCTATACTCTTGTGTTCTTTAGATCTGTAAAAGTGTAGGTAAGCTACTCAATTCTATGTAAACAGTTTGTAGGATTTTAAGAACAGTTTGATGCTATAATAGAGCTTTATAAAACAGCACACTTTTAAGATAAGAGACCATAAAATTCTCTAGAAAACGATGCAGAACATGGCGCTGGCCCATGGTTGAGGGGGAAGACCATGTCATAGTTATAAAATATAACATTGTTACAGTTTATTCACATTTAGTTTTAACTGGTTGGAAAGTCTATAAACCTTGTATACAAACATTTCTTCTATATTTTCATCTTGCAATGAGTTATGTATTTGCGATATTTTAATATAATTGAAGTGCACTGTATAGATAAAAGAATAATGGTGTCATAAATCATCATAAACCTGATAATATGCATCCATGCATATATAACATTGATATATTTATACAGTGGCAAAGAGATGATGGTGTTGATGCATTATCTTACCTGCTACAGTCCCCATATACATTTATTATCATAACATTTTTGTACTTGAAACATGTACCCACTATGGCATTTTCAGGCCTTTTTTCATTATTATTTTTTCACTTCTATTTTTATTACATTATATTTTATTTTTTCTCAGTTTATTATTTTTTTCCTCTATTTTTTCAACAATTCAATAAATATCTATCTATACATACAGTATATATATTTTTCTATATGTATAACTTATTTCTGCAAATCTTATCATACGTTTGGAATGCGTTTTTCTGGATTTTTTGTTGTTATTCTGTCTCTCACTATTAAAATAAAACAACCATTAAAAGTATAGGCTGATCATTTCTTTCTCAGTGGGTAAACGTACAAAATCAGCATGGGATCAAATAATTTTTCCCCTCACTGTATATATGTTGCATGCAGCACCTATTGAACATGTCATTTTTAATAAGATTGTACCCTTCTCTTAATCAATAGTATTCAAACATTGTTGCGCACTCCTCTTAACCATTCATATTTTGTGTATGCTTTTTTAAGAATACCTTGGGCCCTATTACATAGTTGTGTGAGCATTAACATTAGCTTGAATAGTGCGGCTAGTGCGGGCAGACCATATTACATTCCAAACGCTAACGGGTTAAAAAACCCATTAGTGTGGGTAGAGTGCGCTTTTCAGCGTGAGGTTACTGTACTTTGTGCTCCCTATGCTTAACAAGGGGAGCGCAAAGTGTTAATTAGCATTAGGATTACAAAATCCTAACGCTAATTATGTCCCGCTGTGGTTAACTGAAAAGTTACCCACAGCTAGGAGCTGGTGCTAACGTTTCTGTGGATTGATTTAGCAGCAGCTTAAAATCCCCTCAAAAATCAGATACTCACCTCTCATCCCGCAGCGAGAATGGCGGCCTGATCCACTGCTTCTGGCTTCCGGGAACAGAGTGAGACTGGGGGGAAAGTCCCCCCAGTCTCCCTCCATCGACCTGCAGGATCTCGCCGGCAGTCGAAGCAGCCTATGGACTCCATGGAGGGGATACTCGTGGAGGTGCTTAGCGCTGCCTTGAGTATCCTCAGACTTAGTGCTGCGTTGCGGGGCAGGTTGCTGAATCAGCGCCTGCTACGCAATATGGAGCTAAAACGGGAACACTAAGGAGAAACCTGCAGATGCAGGTTTTCCCCCTTAGCGTCCTCCTTTTAGTGGCAGTAATGTAACACTGCCTCTTTTTGTGTAATACAACACTTTGTATGTATTTTATTTCATCTTAATTTTGTACCCGGGTTATTCATCATTTTCTGTTCAATAAACCTGTGGCTTTTACTTTCCTGATCCAGATCCAACAGGATATATGCCTGACTTGGATCCTATTGGGATGGAGCTGCAAACCTGGTGGTGGTGAGGATTCCTACCAGTTATACACTTATGCAGTTATAGTCTAGAGCTGGCTTTTTATGGCTTATGAACAAGTGAGTGTGATTATTCTCACTTTGTGTGTGTGTGTGTGCGCGCCTTGAAGTAATGGACGTACTCTGCAATGTATGTCTTATTGCTATATTTTAGGTCACACGAAAAATAAGAAAATCATCTTGGACTTTACATATATGCACGAGTATTCTTTTTTATATTTTATTGAAGAAGGAGAAGTTGCCCTCCATCAGTAAAATTTATTGCATATCACCTTGAAGTGCTCTACAAAAAAAAAATAAACTGCAAAAATCTTCTTGGATAAAAGGTTGGATAAAACACTTGTGGCATCCTGAGCATCCTCAAAACTGTAGAAAAATAAAAATGGTTTCCAACTGAAAATTGTATTGCACAACAACAACCATAAGATAACACATAAAAGTCAAAAATAGCTTTGAGGAGTCAACAAATGAATGTATCAGTTGGAAAAAATGGGGCAGAACACATCAACATTTGCATTGCCTCAGTTGCACAGGATCACCCCTTTCCCAACACCCCTCCATATTAACAAGAGGAAGAAAAAGAGGGCAAAAAAGGAGTAACAGTTGTGATTGGAAGAGCTGTCCTACAGCTCTCTGTCGGACAATCCACGAAGCTGGTTACATACTAGCTTTTTGACTAACGTAGCAGAATCATAATAAGACTGGCTGGTCAACACTTGCTTAACTGGTTGACTCCCCTTGAAACACAGCTTTGCCTAATTTTGTATCCATAAGGATCCAACCCCTGGAAGACTGTCCAGTGGCTGCTGACACACAGCCTTCATGGAGGAGGGGAGACCTTTGAAACGCTATTATTATTGATGTCCAGATCCTTATTTTTGAGCTGCCAATCTGAGTAAAATGGTATTCAGGATTGGCCAATACTGAGTCCCGATCCCATAATGCAGATACACGTTCGGAATGAAGGCTTCATTATCTAAGTGAGTCCGTTCAACTACTTGTGGGTCATACAGAAGGAAGGGAAGGCGTCTGCGAGTGAATGAGTGAATGCAGAGCATCTTCCCTGCTTTCTGCATAACTCATGAGCAGGTAGGGAACATGCCATGAGTCACTGGAGCTAGGAGTCTCGCTGCCCAGCTGATCCTGGAGTCGGAGATTGAATCGGCTTGAAAAAAAGATCTCTGAAAAAAGTCTCAATCTATTGTATTATTATCCTTTAATTATATAGCGCCACATATTCTGCAGCGCTTTACAAGATCAGAGAATAAGGAGTTGATACATTGGAGTACCACACATGGACGTTATGACCTGATTCGGGGGACCCTGTTCCCAAGGGAACTTACAATCTATGAGATGTACAAGTATTTTGTGAGGTAGGCGCATCCATATTGTTAGGTGTCTTGCCCAAGGACACACGCTGGTGGCGTCTTAAGAGTGGGATTGACTTGTCGTTCCGTGATTGTAGATCAGCGACCTGGTGGTTAGGGTGAACCTGCTTTTTGTAAAGTTGAGACTTCCTTCTCCACAGTTGTATTGGAGAGATGTGCTGAACGGTGTTTGACTTGCTATGAGGTGAACATAGAGTCAGTTTGGGTTACGCTAACATTTGGCAATCATACAGTAGCTCGTGTAGGTGTGATCTATAGACCCCCTGGACAAGTAGAAGAGCTAGATAATCTGCTGGTTGAGGAAATAGCCAAAATGGCAATGAAGGGGGAAGTTATTATCATGTGGGGACTTTAATCTTCCTGATGTGAACTGGAAAACCAAAATAGCTGGGTGCACCAGGAGTACAAATATTCTAAACTCCTTACTGGGATTATCTCTAACACAAGTAGTTGAGGAGCCGACCCGTAAAGAGGCCATATTGGATTTAATACTCACAAATGGAGGTTTGGTATCGGACGTTGTTGTAGGTGAAAATTTGGGATCTAGTGATCACCAGTCAGTGTGGTTTAATATAAGAACAGGGATGGAGCCGCAACACACAAAAACAAAAGTTTTAGACTTTAAAAAAACAGATTTTTCTAAAATGAGATTTTGTGTGAAGGAGTCATTATCAGACTGGAGGAGTTTAAAGGGAGTCCAGGAGAAATGGGATTATTTAAAGGAAGCATTATTGAAGGCCACAGGAAATTGCATTCGGCTTGTTAGAAAAAACAAAAAAGGGAAGAAACCACTGTGGTACTCTGCAGAAGTGGCCAAAATAGTGAAGAACAAAAAGATAGCATTCAATAATTATAAAAAAACTCAGAGTGAAGAAGATAGGCAAACCTATAAAATTAGGCAGAAAGAGGCAAAGCAATTTATAAGAGCTTCCAAAGCACACGCAGAAGAGAAAATAGCTCAGTCAGTAAAAAAGGGGGACAAAACATTTTTTAGATACATAAACGAGAAAAGAGAAGTAAAACAAGGATTAGTTAGATTAAAAACAAAGGAAGGAAGGTATGTAGAAGAGGATAAAAGTCTCGCTGACTGCCTCAATGAATATTTTTGTTCAGTCTTTGCAGAAGAAAAGGAAGGAAAGGGACCTCAGTTAGGAGAGAACACTAAAGAGACATTTACATATGAGTTTACAGAGGAGGAGGTTCTACAGCAGCTGTCTAAAGTAAAGACAAATAAGTCAATGGGGCCTGATGGGATCCACCCTAAAATATTAAAAGAGCTCAGTGATGTAATAGCAAAACCGTTAACAGATTTATTTAACCAATCCTTGTTAACGGGAGTCGTCCCAGAAGACTGGAAATTAGCAAATGTTGTGCCCATTTACAAGAAGGGTAGTAGGGAGGAATCGGGGAACTATAGGCCAGATAGTCTTACGTCAGTAGTGGGGAAATTAATGGAAACCATGTTAAAGGAAAGGATTGTTGAACATCTAAAAACACATAGATTACAGGATCAGAAACAACATGGGTTTACCTCAGGGAGATCATGCTAAACTAATCTTAATGATTTTTTTGATTGGGTAACAAAAATAATAGACACAGGTGGTGCAGTAGACATTGCTTATTTAGATTTCAGTAAGGCTTTTGATACTGTTCCGCATAGAAGGCTTATCAATAAATTGCAATCTTTGAGCTTGGATTCCAATATTGTTGAATGGATTAGGCAGTGGCTGAGTGACAGGCAACAGAGGGTTGTGGTAAATGGAGTTTATTCGGCGCAAGGTCTTGTTACCAGTGGGGTACCTCAGGGGTCAGTACTTGGACCCATTCTCTTTAATATTTTTATTAGTGATATTGCAGAATTGCAGAAGGTATTAATGGAAAAGTATGTCTTTTTGCTGATGACACAAAGATTTGCAAAAGGGTTGACGTTCCTGGAGGGATCAGCCAAATGACAAATGATTTAGGTAAACTAAAAAAATGGTCGGAGTTGTGGCAATTGAGTTTTAATGTGGATAAGTGCAAGATAATGCACCTGGGACGTAAAAACCCAAGGGCTGAATATAGAATATTTGATACAGTCCGAACCTCAACATCTGAGGAAAGGGATTTAGGGGTCATTATTTCAGAGGATCTAAGGGTAAGTAGTCAATGTAATAGAGCAGCAGGAAATGCTAGCAGAATGCTTGGTTGTGTAGGGAGAGGTATTAGCAGTAGGAAAAGGGAAGTGCTCATGCCACTGTACAGAGCACTGGTGAGACCTCACTTGGAGTACTGTGTGCAGTACTGGAGACCGTATCTCCAGAAGGATATAGACATCTTAGAGAGAGTTCAGAGAAGGGCTACTAAAATGGTGTACGGCTTGAAGGAGAAAAGTTACCAGGAAAGGCTTAATGATCTTAACATGTACAGCTTGGAAAAAAGACGAGACAGAGGAGATATGATAGAAACATTTAAATACGTAAAGGGAATCCACAAGGTAGAGGAAGGGAGTATATTTAAAAGGAAACAAAATAGCAAAACAAGAGGACATAGTCTTAGATTAGAGGGGCAAAGGTTTAAAAGTAACATCAGGAAGCATTATTTTACTGAGAGGGTGGTGGATACATGGAACAGCCTTCCAGTAGAAGTGGTAGAGGCCAAAACAGTAATTGAATTTAAGCAAGCATGGGATAGGCATAAGGCTATCCTAAACAAAAGATAAATCCAGGTAAAGTATCCATGTAATTGGGCAGACTAGATGGGCCGAAAGGTTCTTATCTGCCGAAATTTTTCTATGTTTCTATGTTTCTATGAAACAAGGACAAAAAGTTTAAAAAAATACGTTTTTAAAGGGACAGTGAGTTTTCCATGAAATATGGGTTAAAAATGAAAACGAAAAATTCCTTCAAATATCGTGCCTAGGAGGTCCCCATAACCTGCCCGTGAAGTGGCGGATTTGTAGGATGTATAGAAACACTTAAAAACAAAAAAATGATGTTTCAAATGACGGTAAATGCTTTTCCTTTAATCTATCCATAAACAACTGCTTGGGGCGGCAGTCTGTATGAAAAGAGGAGACATTTTCGGACACGCAGAAAAAGTTTACAGATTTTTTTGGCTAAATTATTGTGAAACTTATGCAGGCTTTGAATGAAAGTCACAATAGGTGCTTCAAAATTGGTCCTTTAGCGTCCCCAACAGTGCCGTCACACCGTAACCCCTCTGAGGATATGAATCTGATACAGGCGTCAGTGGCAGTTCACCCAAATATTGTGCTTTTGGTGCCAGGCCTGCAAGTACTATCATACAGTAACCCCTCTGTGGTATTGTGGAAGAATGCAGGGGTGAACCTTGCGGTCCTATATTAAAAAGATATGCATCTGGTAAAGGCGTCAGTGCACCCAGATATTCTGCCTTTGGTGCAAGACTGCCAGGCCAGCAAGTATCATCATACAGTAACCCCGCTGTAGTATTGTGGAAGAATGCAGGGGTGGACCATGTGGTCCTATATTAAAAAGATATGCTTCTGGTCAACGCGTCAGTGCACCCAGATATTGTGCCTTTCATGGCAGCTAGTGCCTTCACACCGTAACCCTTTTGTGGTATTGTGGAAGAATGCGGGGGTGGACCATGTGGTCCTATATTAAAAAGATATGATTCTGGTCAAGGCGTCAGTGCACCCAGATATTGTGCCTTTAGTGCAAGACTGCCAGGCCAGCAAGTATCATCATACAGTAACCCCTCTGTAATATTGTGAAAGAATGCAGGGGTGGACCATGTGGTCCTATATTGAAAAGTTTTTTTTTTATCTGTTAATGGGCGTCAGTGCACCCAGATATTGAGCCTTTGGTGCAAGACTGCCAGGCCAGCAAGTATCATCATACAGTAACCCCTCTGTAGTATTGTGGAAGAATGCAGGGGTGGACCATGTGGTCCTATATTAAAAAGATATGCTTCTGGTCAACGCGTCAGTGCACCCAGATATTGTGCCTTTCATGGCAGCTAGTGCCTTCACACCGTAACCCTTTTGTGGTATTGTGGAAGAGTGCAGGGTTGGACTCTGCGTTTCAAAAAATTAAAATGATATAAATCTGGCACAGGCGTCAGTGCAGCCAAATATTGCGCCATTCATGGCAGCAAGTGCATTCACACCGTAACCCTTTTGTGGTATTGTGGAAGAGTGCAGGGTTGGACCCTGCGGTTCAAAAAATTTAAATGATATAAATCTGGCACAGGCGTCAGTGCAGCCAAATATTGCGCCTTTCATGGCAGCAAGTGCATTCATACCGTAACCCTTTTGTGGTATTGTGGAAGAGTTCAGTGCTGGAGGTTTTGTGAATGCAGAAGACATCCCCGATCTATTCCGTTACGTCAGCATCAGGGGGTTGATAGCTGCTGATCCAGGACTGATTCATTTTTATAAATGTCAGCCGGTCTACAGAGTCGGTGGACAGACGCACTCTTTTGTCTGTGACAAAACCTCCAGCGGCACTGAACGTCCTTTCAGAAAGCACGCTGGATGAAGGGCAACCTAGTAGCTGCATAGCATATTGGCTAAATTCTGGCCAGTGATCCAATCTCAACACTCAGTAAGCCAGTGGATCATCTGCTGGAAAGGTATCCAGGTCTGCCCTTGCCCCTAGGTAGTCCTGCACCATATGGTGAAGACGCTGGCAATGGGTGCCTACATTTGACGTCCCTGGGCATCGTGGACTAAAAAAACTTAAAAATGCATCGGTCAAGCGGCCCTGGCCTTCACCACTATTCCTCTGATCATCCGCAGCCTCAGAAGCACTTGTGTCAGCACTTGGTAATCTACCAGTGCCTGGAAAGGTGTTACACAAGTGTCGCTTTAGAGCGTCCTCAAGTTTTTTCATCCTGTGCTCCCTCTGTGCGGGCAGGATGAGCTCTGCAACTTTACCCTTGTATCATGGATCAAGAAGGGTTGCCAACCAGTAATGATCCCTCTCCTTGATAGCACGAATCCTGGGGTCCTTTAGCAGGCTTTGCATTATTAGGGAGCCCATGCAGCGTAGGTTGGAGGTGGCATTAGCTTCCGAGTATTCCTGGTCAATGAGGATGACCGTATCGTGCACTTCCTCCTCCCAGCCACGCACTAGCCCTTCTGTTTCTGGGAAACCCTCTCTTGAGGAATCCCCACCTTCTATGCCCCCACTACTTAAATATTCCTCCTCTTCCTCCTCCTGTCTGATCTGAGTAGGACCCGCTGGAATGCTGTCTGCGGAAAGACTGGGGCCTTGAGAGCTAGGGAAGGCCTCCTCTTCCTCCCGCTGCTCTGCCTCTAGAGCCACATCTATAATTCCCCGCAGAGTGTGCTCCAGCAGGAACACTAAAGGAATTGTGTCACTGATGCATGCACTGTCCCTGCTCACCATCCTCATTGCCTCCTCAAATGGTGACAGTACAGTGCATGCATCCTTGATCATCAGCCACTGCGGGGGGGGGGAAAAACCAAGTTGACCTGAACCTGTGTCCTTGTGCCATACTCACACAGGTACTCGTTGATGGCCCTCTGCTGCTTGTGCAGACGCTGCAGCATTGCTAATGTCGAGTTCCACCTGGTGGGCATGTCACAGATCAGACGGTTTGTGGGAAGGTGGAATTCTCTTAGAATTTCTGCCAGGCGAACGCTTGCTGGGAATGACCGTCTGAAGTGGCTGCAGACTTTTCTGGCCTGGCTGAGAAGCTCTGGCAGCCCTGGGTACTTGGTTAGGATATTGAGTTTATTATTGTTGTATTCATGTTTCTTTGTTTAGTCTATTATATATGTCATATTTTATCATGTTTTGGTATTAATAAATTGGAGTTTATTTGAGTGCATCCTTATTTTTGTACATGCGTCAATTTACCCTTGCGTAGGGCGGAGAGAAGGTTGCTGCCATTATCACAGACGATCATTCCCAGCTCAAGCTGGCGTGGTTTTAACCATCTCTGCACCTGGCCCTGCAGAGCTGACAGAATTTCTGGCCCGGTGTGGCTCCTGTCCCCTAAACAAACCAGCTCAAGCATAGTATAGCTTCTTTTTGCTTGAGCCATTGCGTAGACCCTGTCAGGCGTCGGTTTAACTGCCACTTCACCAGAGACAGAGAAGGAGGAGGAGGAAGAGGGAGAGGTGGTGGTGGTGGAGCAGACAGACCTCATACAAGCAGCTTTCTGGAGGCGTGGTGGATGAACAAGCTCCAGCACAGAGCCCCGTCTTGGATCCCTCCCAGCTGCAATCAGAGTTACCCAGTGTGCCGTGAAGGAAATATAACAACCCTGTCCATGCTTGCTGGACCACGTGTCTAAAGTCACATGCACCTTGTTGCTGACTGCCTTTCCCAATGACTGGATAACATTGTCTTCCACGTGCTGGTATAGTGCTGGAATGGCCTTGTGTGAAAAGTAATGGCGTTTTGGAACATGCCACTGTGGTACAGCACATTTAGCAAATTCACGGAAGGGAGCAGAGTCCACCAGCTGGAAAGGCAGCAGCTGCAATGCGAGTAATTTTGCTAAGCTGGCATTTAGATGCTGTGCTTGGGGATGGTTGGGACTATATTTTTTCTTATGCTGCAGCAGCTGCGGCAACGTAATCCGACTGCGTAAATCTTCAGCTGCTGGGAGGATGTCACATTGTGAGGAAGGACCTGGTACATCCATTACTGTAGCATCATCCCTGTCGGTGGAGGTTGTAGGCAATGACATGGCAGGACATACAGTGGGGGTAGAGACAGATGAGGAGGAGGAGCACCAACGCAAAGTTTTGCGCCAACGAGATGCGTGGCGGGTGGTCATATGTCGCCTCAAGCACGTGGTACCCAAGTGTCCGGTGTTTATCCCACGCTTCAGCCTCCTCTGACATAGATTACAAATAGCAACGGTGGGGTCTGCTGCACATTTCTTAAGAACTCCCAGACAGCAGAGTTCCTGCATGTGTTCTTTGAGACAACAGCGCTCTGCACCAGAGCAGCTCTGACATCTGCTGCCTTGGACTGGCTAGTGCTACGGTTGGTCACAGAGGATGTTGTGCCTCGTGTTTGCTGTGCCTCCTCCTCCCCCTCCTCCTCACTTGATTCCTCAGTTCGATCTGGCACCCAGGTGGAGTCAGTAACCTCATCATCAATGTCATCTTCACCCCCTATCTCCTCGTCACTGGAGCCAACTTGGCAGTATGCTGCAGCTGCTGGGGCAACATGAGTGCCAGTTATTTGTGTGTCATCACTGGCATCCCCTTCCTCTAGGTTGATTATACTCCCTTGCTCAACCTCAGAGATTGAATCAGAGCACTGTAGTTGTTGTGCATCCTCAAGCAGCATGTCACTGTCATTGTAGTCAAACAATTCAGCTGACTCCTCCGTGTGTGATAGCGAGGCTATGGCAGGAGGAGCTGTGGACATGGAGGCTGCATTAGATGCTTTGGCAGCTGAGGTGGCCTGTAAAGCACTAGAAGCCTGGCTGGCAGAGGACTCAGAGGATGAGGATGGCCTGGCTAGCCAATCCACCAAATCCTCTGTATGTTGCTGCAGGTTAAGAAGACGGCCAGCCCCAGTTATAAAGGACAAGCGTGCCCCTGCAGAGGATGCACCACGTCCACCACGACCAGAAGCACAGCCTCCCGACACAGGGGCTGCTTGCCCTCTTATCTGTGTCTGGGAGCGTCTGCCTGTCCTTTTTGTTCTTTCAGACATGGTGAGTGATATATAGATTAAATATATACAGAACTCTGATTCAACTCTTTTATAAAGATTAAAGATTTACAGAACTCTGGTATAACTCAGTGAGACACCCTGATAGCTGGCAGCCAGTGACAAGACACAGATTACAATTCGCAGAAACCTCCTATAAATCATTGAGACCCCCTGATGGGTGCCAGTGACAAGACACAAACTACGATTCGCAAAAATCTGCTACAAGTCAGTGAGACCCCCTGATAGGACCCCCTGATAGCTGGCAACAGTGACAAGACACAGATTACAATTCGCAGAAACCTCCTAAAATACAGTGAGACCCTTTGATGGGCGGCAGTGAAACCTCCTATAAATCAGTGAGACCCTTTGATGGGTGGCAGTGAAACCTCTTATAAATCAGTGAGACCCTTTGATGGGTGGCAGTGAAACCTCCTATAAATCAGTGAGACCCTTTGATGGGTGGCAGTGAAACCTCCTATAAATCAGTGAGACCCTTTGATGGGTGGCAGTGAAACCTCTTATAAATCAGTGAGACCCCTTGATGGGTGGCAGTGAAACCTCCTATAAATCAGTGAGACCCTTTGATGGGTGGCAGTGAAACCTCTTATAAATCAGTGAGACCCTTTGATGGGTGGCAGTGAAAGCTCCTATAAATCGGTGAGACCCTTTGATGGGTGGCAGTGAAACCTCTTAGAAATCAGTGAGACCCTTTGATGGGTGGCAGTGAAACCTCCTATAAATCAGTGAGACCCTTTGATAGGTGGCAGTGAAACCTCCTATAAATCAGTGAGACCCTTTGATGGGTGGCAGTGAAACCTCCTATAAATCAGTGAGACCTTTGATGGGTGGCAGTGAAACCTCCTATAAATCAGTGAGACCCTTTGATGGGTGGCAGTGAAACCTCCTATAAATCAGTGAGACCCTTTGATGGGTGGCAGTGAAACCTCCTATAAATCAGTGAGACCCTTTGATGGGTGGCAGTGAAAACTCCTATAAATCAGTGAGACCCTTTGATGGGTGGCAGTGAAACCTCCTATAAATCAGTGAGACCCTTTGATGGGTGGCAGTGAAACCTCTTATAAATCAGTGAGACCCCTTGATGGGTGGCAGTGAAACCTCCTATAAATCAGTGAGACCCTTTGATGGGTGGCAGTGAAACCTCCTATAAATCAGTGAGACCCCTTGATGGGTGGCAGCCAGTGAGAACACACGGATTATAACAATTCCCAACTATTTTGTAGGAATTAGTGACCCCAAAAATACTGCGTGGTACTGGCTGTGTGACAAGACACAGATCACCTCAATTCACAAATGTTTTAAAGAAATTAGTGAGCCCCAAAATACTGCGTGGTACTGGCTGTGTGACAAGACACAGAAGATCACCTCAATTCACAAATGTTTTAAAGAAATTAGTGAGCCCCAAAATACTGCGTGGTACTGGCTGTGTGACAAGACACAGATCACCTCAATTCACAAATGTTTTAAAGAAATTAGTGAGCCCCAAAATACTGCGTGGTACTGGCTGTGTGACAAGACACAGATCACCTCAATTCACAAATGTTTTAAAGAAATTAATGAGCCCCAAAATACTGCGTGGTACTGGCTGTGTGACAAGACACAGATCACCTCAATTCACAAATGTTTTAAAGAAATTAGTGAGCCCCAAAATACTGCGTGGTACTGGCTGTGTGACAAGACACAGATCACCTCAATTGACAAATGTTTTGTAGAAATTAGGGAGCCCCAAAATACTGTGTGGTACTGGCTGTGTGACAAGACACAGATCACCTCAATTCACAAATGTTTTAAAGAAATTAGTGACCCCCAAAATACAGCGTGGTACTGGCTGTGTGACAAGACACAGATCACCTCAATTCACAAATGTTTTAAAGAAATTAGTGAGCCCCAAAATACTGCGTGGTACTGGCTGTGTGACAAGACACACATCACCTCAATTCACAAATGGTTTAAAGAAATTAGTGAGCCCCAAAAAAACTTGCTGGCTGTGTGACAAGACACAGAAGATCACCTCAATTCACAAATGTTTTAAAGAAATTAGTGACCCCAAAAAAACTTGCTGGCACAGTGACAAGACACACATATCAATTCCCTGATATTCTGTAGAAATGAGACCCCCCAGACCCCCCCCCAGTAGCGTGGCAGACCGGCAGTAACAACACACAACAATCTCCTCTGAAATTTCCTCTGAAATGCGTGCAGAATCGGCGCATGGAAACGTTATATAGTGTGCTGCGGGACTTAGTGCTGTGAGCCCATGATTGGGCAAAATTTGCCCAATCAGGACTCTGAGCGGTGATTGGCATACTGTTGAACCTGTCTTGCACCAGACCTGTGGTCAGGTGCAAGGCTGTAGCCAATTACGAACTTCAGGCCAGTGGGAAAATGCATTGTGGGCCATTGTGATGCATTGTGGACTCGAACATGCGCCGAACACCCGGAAATGTTCTGAGTTCGCGATCTACTCGAACAGGCTAAGTTCGGGCCGAACTCCGAACTGTCCGAACCCGAACCGCTCATCCCTAATAGAAATGTTACCACTGGACTCCACAGCCGATATTGTGTGCTAAGCAACTATATACCATGTCTTCCCCAAGGACAACTATACCAACTATATACCATGTCTTCCCCAAGGACAACTATACCAACTATATACCATGTCTTCCCCCAAGGACACTTATGGGAGAGGTGCTCTGGCTGGGATATAGAGCAGTGATATTACCTCTACTCCAGCCAGCCAGTATTGCTTAAGCTAATTTAAGAGGTCATGGTGGCTAGCATATATCCCTTCTCCTTGCTGTCCATTGCTGCTGGATAGAACAACAAAGCAGATGTTCACTATGGACAATGTGTGGGGCACCTCCCAGGTATGCATAAGAGCCCATGCACTGTTGCGTTTCTGCAACAAAATGGGTGATCGTGGACAATATACGCAACGGTCTAACTTCCTGGAAGTCAGACCTTGCTGTCGGACCCCCCCCCACCCCAACGCTTTGATATCCTCACACTCAGGCACAATGACAGCAGAAACAAGGGCCAGCCAGAGCTACGACAAAGCGCCAAAGTATTTTGACTCTCCTGCGTCCGCTGAAAAATAGTATATATAATTTGTCCGGGTCCCATAATAAAACATGACTTCAAATCACATTTAAGGCTGCGGCCACATGAGCGCACTGAGTGCGTCCGTGTGACTGCACTTCCCTGCGTCCATTGCAGCTTTTGACAGGCTTGATGGGGCCACATAGGGTAGCATGCGCACCCTAGGCCACATAGGGTAGCATGCGCACGAATTGCGCGCTACCACCGGACATGATTTCAGCCTCCTCATCAAAAAGCTACGACGGACGGTAACAGGGCTACAAAGCGCGGTCCGCCATAGGAGGATCGCGCTTTGTAGCGCTGAGTGCACTAACTGCACTCAGCGAGGTGGCCACACTGCCGTCAGAGTGGAAGGAATGTGTCGTCCACTCTCACAGATGTTTCTTTTGCTCTGAAAAACGCACGTGTGCCAGCAGCCTAAACATGATGGGCCACATTACATTCCTAGCGTCAAAACTCGGGCGCTAAGGAGGAAAAACTGCGCCTGCAGTTTTCCCCTTAGCGCCCGCATTTTAACGCTAGATTACAATGCAGGTGCAAAAAATGCTGCCTGCATTGTTTGTGGGTGTCATCCCCCGGGATGCGCGTGGCAGCGTTAAGTGCAGCTGCGAGCATCCTCTCAATGGAGTCCATAGGACTCCATTGAAGCAGACGCCCGCGGGCACATGACCAGCCGGTCAGCGTAGTGATACGCAGGGGGAGACTGGGGGGACTTTTTCCCCCAGTCTTTCCCTGCTCTCGCCGGACTGAGGAGGCGGACAAAGCCGCGGTCCTCGCCGCGGGACAGGAGGTGAGTATACAATTTTTATTTTTTATGGCTAGTGTTAACTGATTTTGCAGAAGCGGAATCCGTTAACAGTAAGTCCTGCCTCTGGCTAACTTTTTGTTAACAGCGGCCGGACGTTAATCAGTGTTAGGACTTTGTAATCCTAACTCTGATTAACACTTTGCGCTCCCCATGTTAACCACTTTGCTGCTATGGACACACTGTTGCTATGGGTGCGTTTCCGGCCGATTGCTGCACCCCTCCGGTGCGGGCTGACATCTTGGATGTCAGCCCGGCACTCCGGGACCCCGGCGGGGCCATTAGATGTCATTGCGGCAGCGCAATGACATCTAATTCAGGCACCCCCCCCCATGTGTGCGGAGGAGGCGCCTGAAAGGGAGGGGGGAGGTCCTTCGGACCTCTCTCCCTCCTGATTGCCGGGGGGCACAAAGTTAAGGCAGGCACCGTTAGGAAGGGCACAGCCTGCCCTTCCAAACGGTGGCTGACCTTAACCCCTGGGGAGCCGGATCACAATTCGGCGCTGAAAAGCGCCGGATCGTAATCCTCTCTCGAAGCTGGCCGACATCTTGGATCTCGGCCAAGCCTCTGGGAACTCCCCCTGAGGACTGGCGTCAACGTCCATAGCACGATGACGCCAGTCCTGGAGTTAACCCCTAGCTGCCACCAATGGTGGAGATAGGGGGTTCCAATGAACCCCCTATCTCCCGATCCGTGGCAGCTAGGGGTTAATGTTTGCTATCGTTGGATCGGCCAGAGCATGGCCTTTCCAGCGATACCAAACTTGACCATGTAAAAAAATATTTTGTAAATAAAAATAAAAAAATATTTAAAAAAAAACAAGTTTTTTTTTGTTTTGTTAATGTAGCAATATTGTTCCCATTTCAATTATAATGTGAACAATGATGCTGCACTAACGATTTTTGTATGCGGTGCGTTTGTTAAAAATAGCGAAATTTCCCCCCCAAAAAAATGTAACGAGTCCCCATTTCAAATTTTTTAACAAGCGCACCCCATAGAAAATATAACCGCAAATGTTCGCATGTTAAAATGTGAAAAAAAAAATACTTTACACATTGTAAATTGTTGAAAATTCAAATTTTATTGCATTTTTTGTTATAATATACAGACAGGACATGACGTATACATAGAATAATGACATATTATGAATCTGCCGAGTCTGCCGGAAAGAACGATATATAATATGTCTGGGTCATATGTTAAAATAAGGCTTCAAAACGCATGATGAGCGAAAGCGGTAAAAATGAGTTCAGCACAGAGGTGTGAAATGCCTCAGCAGCAAAAGGGTTAAGCATAGGGAGCGCAAAGTACAGTAACCTCGTGCAGAGAAGAGCAAGTTACCAAACACTAATGGGTTACTTAACCCGTTAGCGTTTGGATTGTAATTTGTGTTAAATACTTGGGCTAACGCAAGGGCGTAGTAACGTTGGGGCGGGGGGTGCGGCCCGCACCAGGTGACACCCGCCCTTAGGGTGACACCGTCACCCTAAGAGTGGGTGTCTCACCCTGCGCCGCGTGTTCGCTCCCTGCGAGCGTCCGAAGCTATGCAGCTTGGGCGCTCGCCTGGGGGAAACACGTCACCAGCTGAGTTCTCGCGACATCGCGGCTGGTCATGTGGCTCCCCCAGGCGAGCGCCCAAGCTCCATACCACCGGACGCTGAGGGAGCAGAACACGCGGCGCAGGAGGTGAGCTGGGGACATTATCCATGAGCTGCTGGGGCATTATCCATGAGCTGCTGGGGCAATATCCATGAGCTGGGGCATTATCCATGAGCTGGGGCATATCCATGAGCTGGGGGCATTATCCATGAGCTGGGGGCATTATCCATGAGATGGGGGCATTATCCATGAGCTGGGGCATATCCATGAGCTGGGGCAGTATATCCATGAGCTGGGGCAGTATATCCATGAGCTGGGGCAGTATATCCATGAGCTGGGGCATCTCCATGTGCTGGGGCATATCCATGTGCTGGGGCAGTATCCATGTGCTGGGGCAATATCCATGAGAGGAGCTGGGCAGTATATCCATGAGAGGAGCTGGGGCATATCCATGAGAGGAGCTGGGGCAATATCCATGAGAGGAGCTGGGGCATATCCATGAGAGGAGCTGGGGCATATCCATGAGAGGAGCTGGGGCAAAATCCATGAGAGGAGCTGGGGCAGTATATCCATGAGAGGAGCTGGGGCATATCCATGAGAGGAGCTGGGGCATATCCATAAGAGGAGCTGGGGCAGTATATCCATGAGGAGCTGGGGCAATACCCATGAGAGGAACTGGGGCAAAATCCATGAGAGGAGCTGGGGCAATATCCATGAGAGGAGCTGGGGCATTATCCATGAGAGGAGCTGGGGCATATCCATGAGAGGAGCTGGGGCAATATCCATGACAGGAGCTGGGGCAGTATCCATGAGAGGAGCTGGGGCATTATCCATGAGAGGAGCTGGGGCATATCCATGAGAGGAGCTGGGGCAATATCCATGAGAGGATCTGGGGCAGTATATCCATGAGAGGAGCTGGGGCAATATCCATGAGAGCTGCTGGGGCAATATCCATGAGAGCTGCTGGGGCATATCCATGAGAGCTGCTGGGGCATATCCATGAGAGCTGGGGCATATCCATGTGAGCTGGGGCAGTATTATTATTATTATTATTCTTTATTTATAAAGCGCCAGCATATTCCGCAGCGCTGTACAATAAGCACAGTATAGACAGGGTTACAATACATTGAACAACATTTGACAAACAGTACAGGAGGAGATGAGGGCCCTATTCCCGTAGGAACTCACAATCTAGGAGGGTTGGAAACAGGAGGAGAGGACTGTAAGGTGAGAGTGATTGATGGTTGTGTCAGTGAGTTGGGTGGTAGGCTTCCCTAAATAGGAATGTTTTAAGGGAGCGTTTGAAGGAAGAGAAGTTAGGGGCAGTATCCATGTGTGCTGGGGGCAGTATCCATATGTGCTTGGGGCAGTATCCATGTGTGCTGGGGGCATATCCATGAGAGCTGGGGCAATATATCCATGTGTGAGCTGGTCTGGGGCAATATATCCATATGTGAGCTGAGGCGCAATATATCCATATGTGAGCTGGGGCAATATATATCCATGGGTGAGCTGCTGGGGGCAATATATAATTGTGAACTGGGATAATATATCCATGTGAGCTGGGGGGCAATATATATCCATGGGTGAGCCGCTGGGTGCAATATATCCAGAGTTGCTGGGGGCAATATATCCAGAGCTGCTGGGGGCAATATATATCCACCTGTGCTTTCACTGCCTTCGAACAGGCACCGTACTTGCTGGCAGTTGGCAAAAAGTTGTGTGAGCATATGAGAGAGCTCCACAGCAATAAACCTCACATCTGTAAAACTCGGGGGGGGGCACTGGGCTGACGTTAACGCTCACTCAGGAAAAGCACAAACGTTAGCACCAAGTATGTTGTAATGTGGCCCGATGTGCACAAAATGGTGAAATGGCTCAGCAGTGAAGGAGTTAATGTGCCAACCTTTGGCGTTCTAGAAGTTAGCACCTATAACCCTAGACATGGCGGAAAGAAAAGGGACAGCATGGTGTGCATGGTTTTATTTCACTCTGCTTTCTGTGAACCTAAGACGATAGGTGTTGTTAGGCACAATTCGACCTGCAATGAAGGTTACTCGTTTTCTACATCTGTATTTTCCATTGTGTTATAAAGTCTTTCATGTGTGGCACTCGGTGTTTCCACACACGCAGCTTTAGAGCGGTAGTGAGAGGCAGTCAGTCGGCAGACTCCCTACTCAACCATACCACGGTATCTTATGGCGAATGGAAATGAAAACAACAAACAAACGCGCGGTATGTAAGTCTTCAGCTCGCGCATGCGCAGTCGTATACATCTTGCGGCACCAGTGTACGCGTGCGTTCTGCGTATCTACGTAGAATTTACGTCCAACGCTCCGCATGCGTGCCAGGAAATTAAACGTTCGCGGTCTGTGGTGTCTGTAGTTGATGCGCATGCGCTTCAGATCAAAACACCTTGCGAGAACCAGAGGAGGAGTGGCGGCGCAGCAGCTCTAAAAGGTGGTCAGCATGAGCAAAGTTCTCCAACCCGTGCTCAAAATGAAGGTGGACGAGCTGTTCCTGCACTGGCTGAGCGAGACGCCAACACAGCTCCTGCTGAAAGACTGCCTGAGGCGGATAAAGAATGGGGAGAGGCTACCTGTTGCTGACGGCTCGGAGGGCTGTGGCGTCGCTCCCCTCTCTGCCATGCTCCATCTGCAGAACACGCACAGGCTGCTGGACAACTTCTCCATCTCCTCCATGGCCCCCTGCAGCCCCCCCGCCCACTCCCCATCCTCCCTGCCGGTGGGCGGCTATAGCAGTCCGAGGAGTGGTCTGACACCCAGGAGCCGCAGGTCTACAGCAGCCAGAGGGGTGAGTGCCTGACACCATGGCTCTTCAGTGAGCGGCTCACCTCGGTACACCCTGAAACGTGCGTGCGTGACAGGGCTCCTGCATTCCCAAGCTGCTGTGTAAACCCGTTTCCTTGGCCCTGCCACAACATCCGAGTGAAGCTCTTTCTTCTGACTCCTGGAGGCACAGGTTATTCTAAGTCGACGGCGTATACCGTGCAAAGGTGCACTTCCAGGGCTTGTGTCAAGCACATTGAGTTTGAGCTTTCTGTATATGAAGGGATGTTTTTTTTTTTTTGTAGTTTGAAAGTATACTCTGAATAACTGCAGTCACACGAGTGAGTCCGTGTGACCGCACTTTCCTGTGTCTGTTGCAGCTTTGTGATGGATCGACGAGGAGGCCCCCATGGGGTAGTGCGTGTACGAATTTTGCGTGATGCCACCAGACGTCAAAAAGCTATAACCGGCACTGACGGGGCTCCAAAGCGTGATCCTCCATTAGAGGATCACTCTTTGTAGCGCTGAGCACACTAACTGCGGTCAGCGGGCAGGCCAGATGGGCGTCGAGTGGAAGAAACGTTCTTTCCACTCTGGAAAACGCTCGTGTGCCTGCAGCCAGGCCCCGTTCACACCCGGGTGTTTTACAGCACGTTCCTGTGCACTGTAAAACGCCTAAACACAGAAATCCCATGATTTCCTATGGGGCCTGTTCACACCTGGGTGTTTTACAGCGCGTAGGAACACGCTGTAAAACGTCCTATGCCAGAAGTACAGGAGCTTCTTTGGGGCGTGTTCGCAGCCAGACTGCAGCGGGAACGCGCTGCAATGCGTGTTTTTCACGTATGCGCGTCAAAAAACGCTTAGATGTGAACCCAGCCTAGACGAGCGTCTTTGGAGAGCGGAAGGAACGTCTGAGAGTGGACGTTCCTTCCCCTCGATGCCCATCTAGCCACCTCGCTGAGCAGTCGGTGCGCTCAGCGCTGCACAGCGCGATCCTCCTATGGAGAATCATGCTTTGCAGCTCTGTCAATTTGCGTCCTAGTGCATCGATGGGGAGGCTTGGATAACAGACGCTTGTTGAGCGCGCAACATTATTATTTTTTTTATTCATATTCGCGACGTTGCGATTTTGCAAAACACCAATGGAAATCGCAAAAAAAGTCATAGACCAGCAGCAACATGTGAACAGCTCCATGGAGATGCTACATAGCGCAGATTTTGCCACGATTTCGCAGCAAAATCTGTCCGCTAAATTGCACAGTGTGAACGGTGCCTAAGGCTAATGTCAGACGAGCACAGGCTGAGCGCACTCTGCGTGCGTGCACAACGTACTGACGGAAGATACTGTAGACACCACACGGTCTGTTTTTGTTGACGGACGTAAGAAAAAAAGAACTGGGAAATAAAATTAATGAGAAATTTATAAAAATTGGAAGGTGCTGGACGTCGCAAATGCGCTGCGTCTGGCATCTCATCACTCACACAGAATGCTACGCGGACCTGGTCCACTCTGCGTGTCCGTGGTAGCGGTTTTACGTTCTTGCGTCCGTTTGCCTTGTGCGTGCGCAGTTCGGTGCAGACGCACTTAGTGTGTACGTCTCTATTGCTCATGATTCTATGCTATGACGGATGTTAAACTGTGCGCCGACACGGACGTGATGACTGCGTTCGTCTGACATGAACCTGTAAAATACTGGGCTCTCTTTCCCCCTATTCTTATAGCTTAGAATTGGGGATAAACCAATATCATTTTTCCAGTACCGATTAACGGTTCTGTCCTCTTTCAGACCGATAATAATTATCAGGTGCCAGTATTCTGTACACTGAAATTTTTTGAAAAATTGAAATTTCTACACAAATCTGGCATCAAAATTGTAAACATTACAATAACTGAGAAATTTAATGTGCTTGAAAACCACATGGCTATTGCCTCCAGCACATGGCTATTGCCTCCAGCACATGGCTATTGCCTCCAGCACATGGCTATTGCCTCCAGCACATGGCTATTGCCTCCAGCACATGGCTATTGCCTCCAGCACATGGCTATTGCCTCCAGCACATGGCTATTGCCTCCAGCACATGGCTATTGCCTCCAGCACATGGCTATTGCCTCCAGCACATGGCTATTGCCTCCAAGCTCTCATGGATAATGCTCCCCAGCTCAGACCCCAGACCAGACATGGGGCGGCTGTTCGAATGCTCTATCGGCATTCGGACAGCCGCCCCTGGAGCTCTCCGGCATATTTACCTTCCTGAGCGGCGCCGGGAAAGTCTTCGCTCGTGCGCTTTGAAGGAGCCCAGCCGCGATCACGTGGGACTCCCACGTGATCGCGGCTGGGCTCCTTCAAGGTGCGGAAGCGTGGAAACTTTCCCGGCGTCGCTCAAGGAAGGTAAGTATGCCGGAGAACTCCAGGGGTGGCTGTCTGAATGCCGATAGAGCATTCGAACAGCCGCCCAAGCCCCTCGGATGCCGGCAAGCCGGCTCAATGCCAGCTTCCGGTATTGGGGGCGTCCCTGGAATTAGTCTGCAGTCTCGGGTCCTTCCAACGAGCGCACGCGGGGAAACTTTCCCGGCGTCGCCCAGGAAAGTATCATCGCGGAGAGCTCCAGGTGCCTGTCCGAATGCTCTATCGGCATTCGGACAGGCCCTGCAGTTGCTCACCTCGTTCATACTTACCTTTCTGGGCGACGCCGTGAAAGCTTCTGCGCGTGCACTCGTTGGAAGGACCCCAGCCGCGATCACATGGTCCCACGTGGTTGCGGCTGGGGGCCTTCCAACGAGCGCAACACACGTAGACTTTCCTGGCGTCGCCCAGGCAGGTAAGTATGAATGCGGTGAAGAAAATGGTACGTATCTGGCAGCGCGAAGACAATCGCTAATTGGTAGCTGTCGGTTCCCTTAGTTGAAAAAAAATCCATATGGAACATGTAAAGGAAAATATACAATATATAGTGCAGATGGTAAATACACAGATTGAATGATCATATAGTGTTCCACTCATGCATTAAAGAGCCCAAGCACTGGCTCTGAGTGGATCGAGGCTCTTGGGTGCTTAACTTCTCCACTTCTAAAGGTGACCCACATCTTTTATAGAATTTACAGCAAGACTTGCATCAAGTGGATATGAAAAGAGAAACAAGACAACTTCCTTGTGCAGGTCTTCCAAGGAATTGGGAATAAAGATTTGGTCTAATCAACTCACATTTGATGGAGCTGTGGACCCAGCTCTTGGTGTAAGCGCCTTAGGGTTTATTTTATAGGTAAAACCCAAAAAACCTCTTTCAGGAAACCAAGAATCCAAAAAATCCGGAAAAGTAGGGAAATTAAATTAAAATATTTATTTAAAACATAAATAAAATACTGGCTCAGCCAGAAGACCAGAACGTGTTTCGCCAGACGTACTGGCTTCTTCAGCTGGTTTACAGACTAATGTCCAGTCTCTTTTATTATATAGAGTAACACTTAAATACTTAAAAATCCCCACATGTTCCAGATTCCCTGATTAGAGCGTGCACTCATTATCCCAAACCGCATCACCGGCGGTGGGAACGAAGCCGCCATCTTGCGCATGCACTGTATTGACACATGCTTTCCAACTTGCGGGTCACGCTGGATTCAGGAAGTAACTTGCGTTCCACTGTGTATCACGCTCTGAATCCTCCACCGCATAGATATTCCGATTCTTCTTTATAGCTAAAAGCATCATGTTCTCAAGCCGGAATAAATGAGACAAAGGAAGGCAATTTAGGACACAAATTTCATAACCGTTAAATCTTCCCCAACTCTAATCTAAAAAAGGGGATCTTTGAAGATGCGTCCATAAATAGCATCCGATTAATTTAAAAACCAAGATAATGTACATATCGCCAAGGTTAATTGATAATATAAACTCCAGCTATTTAATATCCAGTCCTTTTTTTTTTTTTAGATCTATGCTAAATATCCTTAATTCAATATAGTTAAAGTATTAGTGCAATAGTTTAAAGTGCTTCAATTAAAGTGCTATTTTAAACTCTATCTCTGAGTAACCCCATCGCTAACAGAAAATATATAGTTTACATTTCTATAAAATGTTGTTAGTATAAACCATATATATTAGGGATGCACCGATACCACTTTTTTAAGACCGAGTACGAGTACCGATACTTTTTAAAAGTACTCACCGATACCAAGTACCGATACTTTTATTTAATGTCATGTGACCGCTTTCCAATAAGAACAGACCATATAAAAATGCCCCCCGCTCACATGTATATCCCCCCGATATATATATATATTCATACTGCCCCAGCTCATGGATTTGCCCCAGCTCACTCATGGATTTGCCCCAGCACATGGATAATGCCCCAGCACACACATGGGTTATTATGCCCCCACAGCTCACACATGAGTATGCCCCCCCCAGCTCATGGATATGCCCCCACATGGATATTGCCTCCAGCTCATGCATATGCCCCCACATGGATATGCCCCCTCATGGATATTGCCTCCAGCTCATGGATATTGCCTCCAGCTCATGGATATGCCCCCTCATGGATATTGCCTCCAGCTCATGGATATGCCCCATCATGGATATTGCCTCCAGCTCATGGATATGCCCCCACATGGATATGCCCCCACATGGATATGCCCCCTCATGGATATTGCCTCCAGCTCATGGATATGCCCCATCATGGATATGCCCCCACATGGATATGCCCCATCATGGATATTGCCTCCAGCTCATGGATATGCCCCCACATGGATATTGCCTCCAGCTCATGGATATGCCCCCACATGGATATTGCCTCCAGCTCATGGATATGCCCCCACATGGATATTGCCTCCAGCTCATGATATGCCCCCACATGGATATTGCCTCCAGCTCATGGATATGCCCCCACATGGATATTGCCTCCAGCTCATGGATATGCCCCCACATGGATATTGCCTCCAGCTCATGGATATGCCCCATCATGGATATGCCCCCACATGGATATTGCCTCCAGCTCATGGATATGCCCCCACATGGATATTGCCTCCAGCTCATGGATATGCCCCCACATGGATATTGCCTCCAGCTCATGGATATGCCCCATCATGGATATGCCCCATCATGGATATTGCCTCCAGCTCATGGATATGCCCCATCATGGATATTGCCTCCAGCTCATGGATATGCCCCCTCATGGATATTGCCTCCAGCTCATGGATATGCCCCATCATGGATATTGCCTCCAGCTCATGGATATGCCCCCACATGGATATGCCCCCTCATGGATATGCCCCCACATGGATATGCCCCCTCATGGATATGCCCCCTCATGGATATGCCCCCTCATGGATATGCCCCCTCATGGATATGCCCCCTCATGGATATGCCCCCTCATGGATATTGCCTCCAGCTCATGGACCGCCCCCCCCACTATACTTACCTTCCTGGGCGCCGCCGAGAATGTCTCCGCGCGCCGCGCTCGTTGGAAGGACCCCAGCCGCGACCACGTGATCCCGGCTGGGTCCTTCCAACGACGCGCGCGCGGAGACATTCCCCGGCGGCGCCCAGGAAGGTAAGTATCGTCGCGGAGAGCAGCTGCAGGGCCTGTCTGAATGCTCTATCAGCATTCAGACAGGCCCTGCAGCTGCTCAGTGTGTTTAATACTTACCTTCCTGGGCGCCGCCGGGGAATGTCTCGGGCGCGCGCGCACGTTGGAAGGACCCCAGCCGGGATCACGTGGTCGCGGCTGGGGTCCTTCCAACGAGCGGGCGCGCGGAGACATTCCCCGGCGGCGCCCAGGAAGGTAAGTATTGCGGAGAGTGCGGGGCCGGCTGTCCAAATGCCGATAGAGCATTCGGACAGCCGCCGCAGCCCTCGGATACCGGAAGCCGGCTCAATGTCGGCTTCCGGTATCGGAAAAAATATCGGGGGTACTGCACGAGTACCAAGTACTCCTGCAGTACCCAGTATCGGCCCCGATACCGATACTAGTATCGGTATCGGTGCAACCCTAATATATATTACTATTTACAATAAGTGAGCAAGAATAATACTACACTAATTAAAGAATGTGAATTAAATCTATCTAAATAGTTAATTTAATGTGCTTATTAAAAACTAGATGTAGAACAATCTAATAGTTCTGATGATTAACAATGGTTCTGTAGTTTAAAGTGCTTAAATCAAAGTGCTAATTTAGACTCTCAGAGTAACCCTGTCACTAACAAAAAGAAGAATGTATAAATTACATTTCTATAAAGTGTTATTGATTTAAACCATATGTTACCATTTACAATCAAAATTGTACTTCACCCTCTTCCTTTTGAATTCTGGGCTTATACCTTAATAGATCATTACGATCTTTCAATAAAATATCGGAGATAGTGTTGTCTAAATCTGTCTGTCTATCTCCGATATTTTATTGAAAGATCGTAATGATCTATTAAGGTATAAGCCCAGAATTCAAAAGGAAGAGGGTGAAGTTCGATTCATTTGTGATTTTAATGACAAGGCTAATAATATCAAAAAGATATTTAATAAATACTGGCACGTTTTATTGAACGATGGTGATCTTAGACAACATATAGGAGCGACACCTAAAATAATTTTTAGAGGAACTAAAAATGTTAAGTCTATCTGGTTTTACTGTGTACTAAGCTAAAAGGATAATCCAAAAAAAATTTTTTGGATTGAGGGAAGGCTTTTAAGTCCACGAACAATAGAAAAAAACATATAGGTTCCTACTTTAATCAGAAACAGAATAAAATGGTGGAAATAAAAGGTATTTTAAATTGCTGTTCTAAAAATATAATTTATATGTTGGAATGCCCTTGTGGCCTAAAATATATAGGTCGAACTAAACGCGCCCTTAATGTTAGAATAAATGAACATGCTAGGAACATCAGAAATGAGTTTGAGAAACATTCCGTTTCTCTGCATTTTAAGTTGCATCACAATAGTTCCCCCGTAGGTTTGAAATTCTGGGCAATGAAACAAGTTAAAAAGATAGAAATTGAGGAAGATATCATTAACAAATTAGGGAAGGAGGAAATGAGATTAATTTTCGAAAATGGTACATTAACTCCGAGGGGTTTGAACGATGATTTTGAGATTGTACATTTTCTGTGAAGATCTTCCTCCACTCTATTCTATTGAGGCTATTTTTCATTATAATTGTACCCTCAGGATTTAGCCTTCATCATCTCTGTTTTTAGCCCATTTATGGTTTTAGCATATTCTAGCATACAAATATAGTAAGTTTTTGGTCTATTCATTATTATTCTAAATAGTAATACAATATTTAGCACTTAGCCCTGTATCTTTATTAGGACCTAATGTAATAGTGCTATCATATACATCTATATAGGTACCACCAGATAAGGATTGTACAGTCACCAATAGCACAGAATAATTAAGCACTTTAATTTTGAATGCACTAATGTTAGTTACATTTGTGAATTGGCGTAATTTGCATGTATTTGCACATTTTATTGAGTAAGCACTTTATAATTAACTATAGAACCATTGTTAATTATCAGAAATATTAGATCTCTCTGCATCTAGTTTTAAATAAGCACATAACATTAATTATTTCGATACACCAATGATAGATATAATTCATATTTTTAACCAGTATAGTACTATTTTTGATTGTAAATGGTAACATATGGTTTAAATCAATAACACTTTATAGAAATGTAATTTATACATTCTTCTTTTTGTTAGTGACAGGGTTACTCTGAGAGTCTAAATTAGCACTTTGGTTCTGTAGTTTAAAGTGCTTAAATCATTGTTAATCATCAGAACTATTAGATTGTTCTACATCTAGTTTTTAATAAGCACATTAAATTAACTATTTAGATACACCAATGATAGATATAATTCACATTCTTTAATTAGTGTAGTATTATTCTTGCTCACTTATTGTAAATAGTAATATATATGGTTTATACTAACATTTTCTAGAAATGTAAACTATATATTCTGTTAGCGATGGGGTTACTCAGAGATAGAGTTTAAAATAGCACTTTAATTGAAGCACTTTAAACTATTGCACTAATACTTTAACTATATTGAATTAAGGATATTTAGAATAGATATAAATTTTTTTTTTTTACAGGACTGGATATTAAATAGCTGGAGTTTATATTATCAATTAACCTTGGCGATAAGTATGTACATTATCTTGGTTTTTAAATTAATCGGATGCATCTTCAAAGATCCCCTTTTTTAGATTAGAGTTGGAAGATTTAACGGTTATGAAATTTGTGTCCTAAATTGCCTTCCTTTGTCTCATTTATTCTGGCTTGAACATGATGCTTTTAGCTATAAAGAAGAATCGGAATATCTATGCGGTGGAGGATTCAGAGCGTGATACACAGTGGAACGCAAGTTACTTCCTGAATCCAGCGTGACCCGCAAGTTGGAACGCATGTGTCATTACAGCGCATGCGCAAGATGGCGGCTTCGTTCCCACCGCCAGTGATGCGGTTTGGGATAATGAGTGCACACTCTAATCAGGGAATCTGGAACATGTGGGGATTTTTAAGTGTTACTCTATATAATAAAGAGACTGGACATTAGTCTGTAAACCAGCTGAAGAAGCCAGTACGTCTGGCGAAACGCGTTCTGGTCTTCTGGCTGAGCCAGTATTTTATGTTTTAAATAAATATTTTAATTTAATTTCCCTACTGTTCCGGATTTTTTGGATTCTTGGTTTCCTGAAAGAGGTTTTTTGGGTTTCACCTATAGAATAAACCCTAAGGCGCTTACACCAAGAGCTGGGTCCACAGCTCCATCAAATGTGAGTTTATTAGACCAAATCTTTATTCCCAATTCCTTGGAAGACCTGCACAAGGAAGTTGTCTTGTTTCTCTCTTCATATCCACTTGATGCAAGTCTTGCTGTAAATTCTATAAGGTGTGGGTCACCTTTTAGAAGTGGAGAAGTTAAGCACCCAAGAGCCTCGATCCACTCAGAGCCAGTGCTTGGGCTCTTTAATGCGTGAGTGGAACACTATATGATCATTCAATCTGTGTATTTACCATCTGCACTATATATTGTATATTTTCCTTTACATGTTCCATATGGATTTTTTTCAACTAGGGGAACTGTCAGCTACCAATTAGCGATTGTCTTCGCGCCGCCAGATACGTACCATTTTCTTCATTGTTTACTGGTTTGGGGGAAACCACTAAAATTTCTGGCTGGCGTTGGTTGGTGGTAGCACAAGTTTGGGCGCCTGTTCATTTTTCTTGTTATATGAATGCGGTGAGCAGCTGCAGGCCCTGTCCGAATGCCGATAGAGCATTCGGACAGCCGCCCCCGCCCCTCGGATGCCGGCTCAATGCTGGCTTCCGGTATCGGGGGTACTGCACGAGTACCAAGTACTCCTGCAGTACCCGGTATCGGTACCGATACTAGTATCAGTATCGGTGCAACCCTATACATTATTTTTTTTAATGATTTCATGAACAAACGAAGTGCGTTTTAGGCTAGAGACTGGACCTGAATTGAGAGGGAGGCAGGGGTGGTCGTGTAAACTCCAGCGTTACAGCTGTAACCACCTAGTAGTAGCACCCCACGGTCAGTGTGATCGTTCTGCTACTGTCGTAAATTTTAAAACTAAATAAAATTTCCAACAAAACCCAGAACTAAATCATACAGATTAAAGTGGTAGCACATCTTCTCCAATAAGGCTGTCAAACGCAGTCTCTGAGCGAACTCTGCGTGTGTGCATGACGGACGGATGTACTGGTGGAAGATACTGTAGACACCGCCTGTGTGTGTTTTGTGGGGGGGTTTTTTGGGGGGGGGGCTGTGTTTTGACTGATGTAGGAAAAAAAAAGGGGAAATCTGGCAAGCAAAATTAATTAAAATTAAATGACCGAGTCAGCCAGACCAAAAAGACTTCTGAGCGTCAACATGATGGAGGTCGCAAATGCGCGGCGTCTGTCATCACGCACACAGGCCGCTATGCTGGGCATCCGTCGTAGCGCTTTTACATTGAGGCCTAAATGGCATCCGTTGCCACCTGCGAGGTGCGTGTGCACTTCGGTGCGCACCTACTTCGTGTGTCGGTGTCTATTGATCACAAATCCAATGCTATGACTGACGTTAAACTGTACGGCGACACAAACGTGATGACTGCATTTGTCTGATGCTAGCCTAAACTACAAAGTCGTATCTGAGATTAATAATGTTTAACTCAATCTAACTCCAAACAAGGTATGCTTTACACATACAAATTTAATCCACCAACTGATTAGTTGACAACTATTCTCATGATTGCTTATTCTCATCGAGGTGTGTTTTTTTTTTTTTATAAAGGCTGGAGTCAGACGAGCACACTGTGCGCCCGTACTGACGTGCCTTCTGGCGTCCGTTGCAGCATTGAGACAGGGCCAGCCACATGCTTTTGCTTACGAACAAATTTGCGCGCAGCAGCCCTCTCCCTCAAACCGCTAGGACGTGTGTAGACTGAGCTGTAAAGCGCGATCCTCCATTGAGCATTGCAGCACTGAGCGCACTAATGTGATCGCGGTAGCCAGATGGTCGTCGACTGGAAGGAACATCCACTGTAGCAGATGTTCCTTCTGCGCTTCAAATATGCTCGTCTGACGCCAGCTGAAGTTGAGTGCTGCCCTCTGCGTGTGTGTTTTTGCCTAATGTCCCTTTTAACATAGAAACCCTGAAACACCACTTTCTTGTATGTTTACGGTTTACACAAATGTACAGTAATCTACCACTACCCTGCTCATTTTATGTCTACAGGCCAATTGTTGCATTCACTTCCATGTTACATATTACTTTGTTCTCTCTCAGGTTTTGACAAATCTGTTGGCCAGGTATCTTTTTGTTACCTCCTGGATTCTATTCCCCCCCCCCCCCTCCAAAAGAGAAACTGCTTGACTCCTAATATTGGATCTAAAAGTGTAACACTGGTATATGGTTTGTTCTTATTACATACAACTAATCACATTCTCTTAAATTTTTTAATATATATATATATATATTTTATATTTTCTCTTACTCTCTATCTCTAACAAAACAAGAGGAGAGCACACCAACCTATTATTCAAACAACACAAAAGAAACCACAACAGCAGCTAAATTCATTTAAACAGATTTTCCAGATTTAACCCTTTTAAATGCTTACAAACATTTCTTAACCCCTTCAAAGACACTGTAGTTCTTAACCCTTGCAATAATTCAATACTGAGCTCTGTTGAACTATGGTGGAAGTTTAGTATTGCAATGGATGGCCATGGATTGCGTAAGCCTGCCAACAGCGACAATGTATTCCACCCCTGGCAGGTCCTATCATACTAACCTAATGTCTGCTCTTATGGGATAAACTTACTGTGGACTCAGTCCTTTTCTGAAGCTCCCTGCAGATCAAGGTTTAAATAGAACCTGCGGGTGGAGCACCTGTGACAGGGAGGGGTGCTTGCCCAAAGGGTTGTCAACCCTATATTATACAAAATACACGTGAGGGGCAGCACTCAACCTTAACTACGCTTTCAGTGCGGGTGCATCTCAAGACAATATGATATACAACAAAACAGAGCACACCAACATATTATTCAAACAACACAAAAGAAACCACAACAGCTAAATTCATTTCAAATCTGGAAAATCTGTCTAAATGAATTTAGCTGCTGTTGTGGTTTCTTTTGTGTTTGAATAATATGTTGGTGTGCTCTCCTCCATCCCGAGGCAAAGGGCCTGAGAGGTAGAAGTAAGTGGCACCATTCACCTGAAGGGAAATGGGCGCAGGAATGTTAATTTTTAGAGGGAGGGAAGAGCAGTTTAGTTTCAGAGAAATAACTTTAGGCTAATGTCGGATGTACACAGAGCGCACAATGGACGGACGATATTATAGACACCAGACGATCCGTTTTTCTTGACGGGCGTAGAAGAAAAAGGTAATTATGGGAAACAAAATTAATGGCAAATTGATATGAAAAGCCATTTTGTGCGTCAAGGTGCTGAACACACCTTTCCTAAATTGCGTCCGTTTGCCATCTCCGTGGTGTGCGCACACCTACTTCGTGTGTGGGTCTCTTGATCGTGATTCTATGCTACGACGGACGTTTAACTGTGCGGCAACACGGACGTGATAACTGCGTTAGTCTGACTTCCCGTTCCCTTAGGACAACTTCAATCAGTCGGAGACAGGCACGAGGTAACACGATCCAGCACAGGGGGAGAGCGATCGGAAGCAGAAAGGTAGATTTGGGTGTCGTCGGCCTAGAGATGAGGTTGCCAAGAAAGGCAGTATAGATTGCAAAGAGTAGGGGACCCAGAACAAGCCTTGAGGTAGCCCAACTGGGGGGGGGCACCAGCGAAGGAGACACTGAAAGAGCAAAGAGAGGGGCAGGAAGAGAACTGTGAGAGGGCGCAGTCACTGAGGTTGACGCAAGAGAGGGTGGTCAACAGTGTAAAATGCAGTGGAAAGATCGACAATAAGGAGGGAGAAGTGATTTATTTATTTATTTTTGGTCAGAGCAGGTTCAGTGGACGCTGGGAGCGAAAGCCAGACTGGTGCGTAGTTAGTAGTGAGATAACTGGTGAGCTGGTTATAGACCAGGCGTCCTAGGATTTTGGAGCAGAGATGGGACAGTAGTTTGAGAGGTAGGTGGGATCAGTCGATGGCTTCTTTAGAATGGGGGTGACCAGAGCACGTTTGAAAGCAGAAGGGGAAGACAACAACTGGCAAGACAGACTGGGTAAGGTGCGAGTGGATGGGGTCAAGAGGGCAGGAGGACATGAGTGCTGAGACATCCTCCTCAGAGACCAGAGAAAAGGAAGCCATAGAGGGGGTAGGGAGTGACAGCGAATGAGGTTAAGTGGTTAGTGGAGGAAGGCAGTCTTAGTTTAGCAGACAGCGGTGAGGTCCGTGGAAGGTTGGGTGGACGTGGGGCATAACAGATTGAACAGGTGAAACAGACGTCTAGAATAGCGATAAGGGAAGAGAAATAAGACTGTATAGCTGTGGAGCTCTGTGATACGCTCATACACACTGCACATATCAGAGTTCCACAGCTATAAAACTCACGCCCCTACACAGTGCACACTGAGTTTTAGGCTGGTGTCAGACGAGCGCACTGCAAAGTGGAAGGGACGTCCGTGAGAGCGGACGTTCCTTCCACTCTCCGCTGCCGCTGACTGTCCTCAGCTGTGCAAATTGTGATCCTCCTATGGAGGATTGCGCTTTGCAGCTCCGTTGACGCGCTTTCTAGCGCATCAACGGATTCGTTCCCTAGACTGATGCTTGTTGTGTGCGAGCACAAGCGTGTGACTGGTGCTGCATCACACGGCTGCGACGGCCGCCGGTAAATGCGGGCACACGGCTGCACTAGGTGCACTCGTCTGACACGAGCCTTATAGCTGTGCAGCTGTGATACGCTCATACACCGTGCATATTGCACAACAAACCAGGAAACCTGCTGATGGGCTGCTCAGTCCAATAGCCGTTCCATGAGGCCACAACTATCCCTTTACTTGCTGGCCCCCTGCTCATTAACACGGGCGGCAGCACTGCGTGCACAAGAACAGACAAAAGCGGTGCCGTTTATATTTTACGGTACCGCTGGTGTGACTTGCTGAGGGCAGTGCGGCCGTTCTGTGGCAAATCAGTCACCAGGGCAAATGACCCCTAGACTACTATCGGCCATGTTTAAAGGGACACCTAATGCCATTTCATGCAGAGGCGCGCAAAGGGAAAAAATACTGCCCTGCAACACGTATAACTCATGTGTTGCAGCAGGCAAATGATGGCAGGTCACCTGGGATTCCTTTTGGATTTCTTACCTGCAGCGTATGGATTATACATGCTGCAGGGCGTCATTTTTCATGCACTGCCCATCAGCATGAATAAATGGTGTCCCTTTTTAAACGTGGTTGATATGGTCACCCTAAAAGCCATAGTTTAGACATAATTTATGGCTTTTATTTTTTTCCATCCCAAAAACATGAGAAAACGGTCTTATTCAGTTATAATTCTGAGACCGTTTTACCACTACTAGGGATTTTAGATTTTTGCCCTCTCCTGCACCCGCCTCTTACCCGGGGAAGTTATTATGCACTGTATTAACAGAACTCCCACTTATAGGCAATGCTGTTCTAAATTTCCCAGTTGACCAGCAGAGTGTGTTTCTGACCTGTGCTGAGCAGGCAGCTCGTGTTTTTGGCTCACACAGTGACTAATCCGAAGCCAGAGAGCTCAGACAAGCAACTCCTGCACGGAGCTGCGCTGAAGACGTGTCTGAGATCTGTGTGAATAAAACACTAGCGAGCTGTGTCAGCCCTGCAGGCCAGATACGTTACACATACCAGCTCCGATCACCGCACTGATCAGCTCCTAGTTCGCCGGGCTGACAGCTGATTAATGCATACTTGCCTGTCATCAAAAGCAAGGTGTCAGGGGCATCGGGCAGTGCAAATTGCCCATCCCTGAGCCTTTATTCGTAGAATTTACAAATTCAACAGACCTATCTCTGCCCAGGATCCTGAATAAGGATACTTGCCTCCCATGTATCGTAACTTATTTCGTCTCAAATGTCGCTTGAACGTTTTTATATTGGATAAGGTACAAATCTGTTGGTTGTCAATTGTTCAAGGTTTTTTTTTCTTTCTTTCCATTTACACAAGTGATGTCTTAATAGGATTTATCTCATTGTCTGAAGAAATAAAATGGCACATCTCTGGTTTTAAGACCCTCAGAATAACATTGTGGCTAGTTGCAAAAGGAACTACTGTAGCTATTTTTGGAAAGCTAGTGAAATTTCTAGTATACAATTGCATTCCTGTGGGGATTAGTTACAAATTCAGTTCACATCATCCATCTGTTTCTACTTTAGACAGCTGGTGTAACTTTGGCACCCAGCACTAAATATAGCAATCATTCACATTTTCTAGAATAACCACACAGTGTGATTTGCGTCTAACTTTGCTTTCTGGCTTGCTACCAGAAGGATTGCTATGCCACAATCAAATCTCTATAGAAGGCACGCAGCTATCTCAGTTTTTCCTTCTGAAATAATGCTCCTGCTCTGCCAGAGTCTGTCAAGGGTTTTTGAGCTCATCTGAGATTCTAAATTGTTCCACTTTAGAGTCTGAAATTCAAAAATAACGCACGAAGGACCAGACCACTCTAACAGGCTAGGTCTGAACAAAAACTTGTTTCTGACCACCTGCATTGGGGCAGAACTTAATTAGGTTGGTGCTTCCTGTATAAAACATGCAATACAATCAGGCTCTAGCTTCCTTTTGAATTGTAAAATGTGACATGGAAGTGAAAGACTGGCATTCATGTTTTAAAATGCTTTTTACAGTGTAGTAGGCCAACTTTTTTTTTTTTTTTTTTTTGCTTTATTCTGAGTCTTTTGTTCCCAGTTTCCCCAATCTTTCTGTTTAACTCCTTCGCTGAGCATACTATACGGTCAGACGGAAGCAAAATGTTTGCTAGTGTGCCGCCAGCCTTAGATGAAGATCAGAGCACATTTTATGACCAATTTTTTTTTTTTTTTTTTTTTTTGTGAAAGGATTTTACCAGGAAGGATACATTGAGATTTCTCTCGTTTTCAAGTATGTCCTGGGTGGCGAGTATGTACCGTTAGGTGTCTTGCCAAGGACACTTATTTTATGACCAATTCATGCAAAACTCCACGTAATCCCAAAGGGTTCACATACTTTTTCTTGCCACTGTATACGTCCTGTCCTTCCAGAATGCTATAACAAAAAAAATTAAACCAAATTTGAATTTCATCTACAGCACGTAAAATTTTTCCACATTTTATCATCCAAGCCTTTCAGTTTTTAGTGGTGCACCAAAATTACAATTTCCGGCCGATACTGAAAATTCGGGATCAGTTTGGCCAAAAACCGATAACGAAAAAAATCACTCGTCAGAACCTGGAGACCCAGCCAAGCAGGGGACTCGCCTGGCCGAGCAGGCTGTTCGACCTGCCTCCAGGCACAGGTTCGGATGACTGATTGGGAGGGGATTGAGATCGTATTGCACCTACAGCCACCTGCTTCGGCCCTGAGCTCCTCCAGTGGTGGCAATCCCATGGTGAGTGGGGACAGTCCTCTGGCTGCCATTTCCTGCTCTCTATCAGACGTCGGAATGATGTCACGGAGGCAGAAGCCTTTGACCCTGCAGACAGCCGAGTCAAAGGCCTCCGTGACGTCATCCCTGCGTCTGACGGAGAGCGGGAAATGGCAGCCAGAGGACTATCACCACTCACCATGGGACTGCGACCCCTGGAGGAACGCAGGGCCCAAGTAGGTAACGCTCACCCCCCCCCCCCTCCCAACAAAATCCATTACCTGAGTCTGGAGGCCGTCCGAGGTGCACTCTCGGCCAGGCTCAGGCAAGCCCCCGGCTCGGCCAGGCCTCCAGGCCCTGGTTCAGATGGCTGATTTACAGCAGAATTATTACATACTATTAATAATAAAATTACTTTTTTTTTTTTTTCCTCCGGCTGAAATTTCGGTGCATCCCTTTCAGTTATATACTCTAGGGGTTACCCTTGTAGTTACCTCCCTGACGGTATTCCCGAGTGTGGCTCTGGGTTAACTTTTTGTACCGAAAGCGGTATCCCCGAGCCACACTCAGGCTGGATACTAACATGTCCTGCGCTCCCTCGCTGATCCCGCAGTCTCTTCCAGCCGCTCGCAAAGTCACACTGCCTGGTTCTTTTCTCAATCGGCTGCAGTGTGACTGCGGGGACAGCGAGGGAGCGCAGGGGCATGTAAGTATCGGCCAGAGTGTGGCTCGGATACCGCTTTCAGTATTGAAAGTCAACTCCCGAGCCACACTAATACCGCTAAGGGGCCAAAATAAATGGGACCGATTCTGACATGTAAAATATGTCAGAATCCGAGCGCCAGGTTAAAAAACAAACTAGAAATGGGAACTCGTTACTGTATATATTTCTCAAATACATTTTTAGCTAAAAGCGAGAAATTCATTAGTGCTGCATCATTGTTCACATTATAATTGAAAAATTTAACAATAGTGCTGAATTATTAAATGTAAAGGGAAAAATTATATATTTTTTTTTCTTCTCTTTTCACATAACCTGGCCATGTCCAGTATCATTGGAAACACCATAGCATGGCCTTTTCCAATGATGCCAGATATGATCCTCTAGCTGCCACCGATCAGGAGTTACATTGGTCCAATCTCCTGGTCAGCTAAGTGTTAATTGCCCAACTAACTTCATCATGCCCATGCGTCAACCACCAATGTGCGCCCGTACTGACGTGCTTACCGGCATCAGTCGCAGCGTTGTGACACTGCAACGGGGCCGGTCACACACTTGTGTGTCCGATATCCAAGCCTCTCCATCAACGTGCTAGAACGTTTGTTGACTGAGCTGCAAAGCGCGATTCTCCATAGGAGGATCGCACTTTGCAGCGCTGACTGCGCTCAGCGAGGTGGCCAGATGGGCGTCGAGTGGAAGGAACGTCCACTCTCACGGACATTTCTTCCTCTCTTCAAAGACGCTCGTCTGACACTAGCCTTAGGGGTTAGAGAGGCATTGCTGGAAAGGTCACACTGTGACCTTTCCAGCAATGGCCCCCTTTTTTTTTTTTTTTTCGCCTTTTTCAGGTGCTCTTTGGGGGGGCTGGAGTTACTTTTGGAACCCTCTCCCGATCGGAGGGCTTACAGGGGGAAAAAAATGATGGGCATTGCTGCTTGGGGGGGGGGGTGGAGTCGGACCACCATGGGATCCCAGACCAGAGAGTTAAGTATCGGGAGAAAAACCCTGCTTACTGGATGACCTGTGGGGGGACGTCATCCACATGCAGTGGGGACAATCCAGGACGTCCCCCACATGTAGTCTGCAGTGAAAAGGTTAACATGGTCATGTTTGGTTTCATTGGACAGGTCAGAGTCTGACCTGTCCAAACAGTGGAATTGCAGGGGTCCAATGTACCCCCACTTTCCTTGCAGCAGTGAAGCTGACGCAAAATTGGATGCAGGGTTCCAAAGGACCCACTGCGTCCCTCGCAGCAGTGCACTATTACGCATTGTTCCATCACCTCTACAAGGGATGCACCAATAACACAAGTACCGATACTTTTTAAAGTACTCACTGATACGAGGCTTTTATTTAAGGTCATGTGACGCTTTCCAATAAATCATTTAGGATTTTGCTGAAAGCCTGTCCAGTTAATGTTTATATTGAAATGTATGGCCAGAAACTCCATTTACCCCCTGCACACACCTCATCTCAGATACATATATACAGACCTCAGACCAGACTTGCCTATGTATGTGTGTGTGTGTGTTCATACCAGACATACCCATATATGTGTGTGTGTGTGTCCGCAATACTCACCCAGTGGTGGGTAAGTAATGCGGCCTGCTGGAGGGGAACGCTGGCCAAATGCTTTTCATGCATGCGGCCAGCTTCCCCAGCCCCGCGGATACTGGCAAGTCGGCCCAGCGCTGGCTTCTGGTATCGGGCCATTTGCACAAGTACTTGTGCAAACGGCAGTATCTGTGTATCCCTAACCTCTACACTTGCTGCCATTATGGGACACGAGAAGGTGAATTAGTGCAGCATCACTGTTCAGCTTTAAAATTCTAAAGTGAACAGCGATGCTGCACCAATTCACCTTCTCATTTTCCAAACTGCCAGCAAGTGTAGAGGTGATGGAATAATGCGTAATAACTTTATTGCTGCATCCGGGGTGGGGGTTATATTTTTTAACTTTTAAACTGAACTTTGTCATGTTTGATATCCTTGGAATGGCTATGCTCTGACCAAGTGAGCACTGCAGAATCTGTGCAAAACTGACACCCTTCTGGGGTGGAAGTTTTGAAAGGCTTTGACAACCTGCAAGGGCAACCAATGAGGGGCGTCGAGTACGCCTTTACCAATTAAGTTAATTATGTGATGGTAGCTAGAATGTCCCTTTTTTTTTCTAAACCTAAACTATGGGTTTCTTTTCACCCCCCCCGGTTATGTAAGGTTTCCTGTAGCGTGCCGTTCAGATGGTGGCGCATATAAATTTCTCAGACTGAAAGAAGGAAATGGTTTGGTTATGTGCACTTCCCTTTTATATTTTTTTTGTACCTGTGGATCTAGATCAGGCCTCCTAAGAATAGATGGCAATACAGATTAGCAAGCTGAGCTGAAAAGTTTCTTAACCTGAAAGGTATACTACTCTTCAATTTCCTCAATGCAATTTTTTATTTCATTGAAACCTATGGGATTTTCTTGCTTAAGCTCGGGTCAGACGAGCGCAGTGTTCACTTCCGTGTTGACGTACATCCGCACAGAATTGCGGATGCGGCAAACAGACGCAAGTTAGGCAAGAACGTAAAACCGCTAAAACGGATGTGCAGAGTGCGCAACGTCCTCATAGCTTTGTGTGTGAGTGATGGAACGAAGTCAGACGGACTGCGTTTTTGATGGACAAAATGGTTTTTCATATTTTATTTCCCCTCTATAGCAGTCAAAAATAACGTCAGTCACAAAAGTGGACTGTGGCCACTACCTTGTCGTTAGTCAGAAAATACGTCTGTTGTGAAGGGACGCACAAAATGCGCTCGTCTGACCCTAGCATTAAACCTGTTGAATGAAACAACTGGAAATCAGGGAAGTTTGGTGTTCTCTGAATAGGATAACCTGGAAATTCTCGCATGGAATTCCACTGCTGCCAATGGTCACCGTAGTTCACTGGCAATGCGCCAATATTTGGCGAATTGCCTGCCTTTTGAGTAGCCGAATGGCCACAAAATTGCACCGTATGGGTAAATTCAATTTGGTATGTTTTTGAATAACCCCTTATGTAACTTTCAGCATCAATTGTGACGGTTTCCTTTCCTCCCCCAATGTATTCTAAATCAGGGCTTGACAAATTTTTGCTTTGCATCTAGGAGCCAGCTACAAAAGTTAGGAGCCAACTTTTCGGCGAGGATTCGCCTTTATCCCTTGATCAAGACTAATCCTCGCCGAAACGTTGGGAACCTCGCCGCTGCATCTGGGAGTTGGTTTGTACTGACACAAATTATGATTTTTAGCTGCTTCTATTTATTACTTTGTTACCTGGTGCTTTTTGCTGTTAAGTATTTTTTTGTGCATGTGGTCTTTTTGGCTACTTTTTTTGAGCCTAGAAGTGTAGACCGTTGCTTCTAATATCAGTTTGACCGCTCTGATTATACACTGCTCAAAAATATAAAGAACACTTAAAGTGGCATTAAACCCTCAGATTTTCTAACATAAAACAGTACTAAAATGTGAGCCTTACTGTAATCCAGTGTAGTTTTCCTTCTCTTTGCTTCTGTTTCTTTTAAATCCTCATCTCTCATCCTGCTTGGCAGGACTTCCTGTTTTCAGGTGACTACCAGATTCTCATAATCAGAGCTAGGTATTTTTTTATTTATTTTTTTAAACTTTATTTCTTAAGTTTTATCATAAACATTCTATTCATTGCATTGTGAACTGTGCAATGAATAGGTTGTTTATGATAAAACCTAAGCAGTAAAGATCGTTTTAAAAAAAATACCTAGCTCTGATTATGAGAATCTGCAGAATAGAAAAAAAAACACAGCACATTCAGACAGCAGTTGTCAATGTCTGCAGGACGTCCTCTTGTAGTGCTGGGTGAAAACGCTGACACCATGAGGCATTACAGAGAAGCAGCAGTCACCTGAAAACAGGAAGTCCTGCCAAGCATGATTAGAGATGAGGATTTAGGCTGGGGTCAGACCAGCGCACTTTTAACGTGTGTTCTGGCGCACATAATTACGGCCGCACTAGCAGCAGATGACTGGCAATGACGGGCAATATACGATGTACGGCCGCACAAAAGTCCGGCCGTGCAACGCAAGTGTAATTTGAAAGCATTTTTCTGAGAACGCTGAACCGCTAGTACTGAGTGCGCAGCTGCGGCATAGCGGCGTGTTTGCGTGATTAGGAGATGTCAGACGCTGCTAATGTACAGCCTACATAACGTCCAGACGCAAAAAGAGTTTTATTGACGATCCGTACAAAATCACGCCCGAAAATGCGCGTCGTCTGACCGTTTTTGCGCATTCCGTGAAAAAATACGTCAATGCGTTCGGATGCACTTTTTCACGTTTGCGTGGAAAAATGCTTTCGTCTGACCCTAGCCTTAAAAGAAACAAAACAGTACTATAATGTGAGCCTTACTGTAATCCAGTGTAGTTTTCCTTCTCTTTGCTTTTATGTTAGAAAATCTGAGGGTTTAATGCCACTTTAAACAACACAATGTAACTCCAAGTGAATCCCACGTCTCTGAAATCAGTCTACTTGACAGTCAAGTCCACATGCTGTTGTGTAAATGAAATAGACAAGAGGTGGGAAGCATAGGCAGGTAGCAAGACCTCCCCAATAAAGAGTGGTTCTGCAGGTGGTGACCACAGACCACTTCTCAGTTCCTATGCTTTCTGGCTGATGGTTTGGTCACTTTTGAATGCTGGCAGTGCTGTCACTCTAGTGGTAGCAGACGGCGTCTACAACCCACACAAGTGGCTCAGGTAGTGCAGCTCATCCAGGATGACAAATCGATGCGAGCTGTGGCAAGAAGGTTTGCGGTGTCTGTCAGTGTAGTGTCCAGAGCATGGAGGCGCTACCAGGAGACAGGCCAGTACATCAGACATGGAGGCCGTAGGAGGGCAACAACCCAGCAGCAGGACCGCTACCTCCGCCTTTGTGCAAGGAGGGACAGGAGGAGCACTGCCAGAGGCCTGCAAAATGACCTCCAGCAGGCCACAAATGTGCATGTGGCTAGTCAAACGGTCAACCAGACTCCATGAGGGTAGTATGAGGGCCCGACGTCCACAGGTGGGGGTTGTGCTTACAGCCCAACACCGTACAGGATGTTTGGCATTTGCCAGAGAACACCAAGATTGGCAGCTTCACCACTGGTGCCCTGTGCTCTTCAGATGAAAGCAGGTTCACACTGAGCACATGTGACAGACGTGACAGGGTCTGGTGACGCCGTGGAGAACGTTCTGCTGCCTGCAACATCCTCCAGCATGACTGGTTTTGCAGTGGGTCAGTAATGGTGTGGGGTGGTGGCATTTCTTTAGGGGGCCGCACAGCCCTCCATGTGCTCGCCAGAGGTAGCCTGACTGCCATTAGGTACCGAGATGAGATCCTCAGACCCCTTGTGAGACCATATGCTGGTGCGGTTGGCCCTTGGTTCTTCCTAATGCAAGACAATGCTAGACCTTATGTGGCTAGAGTGTCAGCAGTTCCTGCAAGACTACGGCATTGATGCTATGGACTGGCCCGCCCGTTCCCCAGACCTGAATCCAATTGAGCACATCTGGGACATCATGTCTCGCTCCATCCACCAACGCCACGTTGCACCACAGACTGTCCAGGAGTTGGGGGATGCTTTAGTCCAGGTGTGGGAGGAGATCCCTCAGGAGCCCATCTGCCACCTCATCCGGAGCATGCCCAGGCATTGTAGGGAGGTCCTACAGGCACGTGGAGGCCACACACACACTGAGCCTCATTTTGACTTGTTTGAAGGACATTACATCAAAGTTGGATCAGCCTGTAGTGTTGTTTTCCACTTTAATTTTGAGTGTAACTCCAAATCCAGACCTCAATGGGTTGCTCAATTTGATTTCCATTGATAATGTTTGTGTGATTTTGTTGTCATCACATTCAACTATGTAATGACCACAGTATTTAATAAGAATATTGCATTCATTCAGATCTAGGATGTGTGGTTTGTGTTCCCTTTATTTGTTTTAACATCTGTACATTGTGATATTGTTTTTTTTTTACTTATTTTCTTTGCTCGGTTGTCATTGGACACCCTATTTACCCACTGCAGACACAGACGACCACCCCACACACAACAGACCTCATATATATAAATACATACACCAGGGCTGGATATATTTACCGTATTTTCTGGAGTATAAGACGACCCCCTAATTTTCCAGTTAAAAAATAGGTTTTGGGCTATACTCGTCATATTGTATTGTATAAGACGACCCCCAATTTTTGGGATGTTTTTAAGTATAAAATGTATTCTTATACACCAGAAAATACTGTACATTAAATGTAGGAGACAGGAAGAAAACATTAAAGTCAACTAGATGTTTTTAGATGCCAAAGATTTGTGTAAAATAAACTGGAAATTTTGGAGCCAGTGGCTACCAGGCTCCTGGCTTTGTCAAGCCCTGTTCTAAATGCATCTCTAGATCTGAAGTGGCTCAACCTTCTAGAAGTATGAAAAGCCATTGGTGACCTTAACATGTGACAAAAAACCCTGAGCTTTGCGGTAATGGTGGGGAATTCCGGTAACACGTCACGATTATTTGCTAATCACCAGAATTCACTGTTGTAGTGACAACAAACTTCAGCGATACTGTGAAATGAGAAGCTTCATCGATGAATTTTCTCCTGCTGATTTGTTTGAATTTCCCGCTCAGCATTGCACAAGCTTAGTCATTGCAACTAGGGTGGTTGCTGAATGGCCACCTTGCTGTCAGATTCACAAAGCCAAAAGCAAGGTTTTTTGTAAGCGCAGATGGCCTGCAAGCCCAGTTTAGGTCATTTTGTGTTCTCATTCTGTGCACCAAAGCCTATGACAATCAATGTATTCTCCACATAATCCATATTTGTATTTAGCAGAGTGAAAGAACATGTAAAATATCAATATTCTTCAAGGTACACTTGACTTATAAATATACACAAATGGAGTGGGGAGGTGGCTTATGGCCCCCTATTTGTTGGTGGTTTTGATGGAGACAAAGCGTTTGGGAATGTGTGGGAGATGTCATTGGTCAGATAGGGAACAGATTAATAGCATCCACTATAAATAAACACAAATGTAGCGTGATCAGGAAAGATGCGTGTGCAGAGAAGGGGGGTGAATATTCTATAATTGAAACACTAAAGTGGCCAGGATGAGCAGTCTTCAAGTTTTTATTTACAGGTGAAAAAAAAAAAAAATTTTTTTTTTTCACATTTCATCATCTGAGCCTTTGGGGTAAGCTTTGGGGACGAGTCAACTATTCTCCTTATCGATCTGTTTGAGGTTATAACAAATCTATTAAAAAAAACAGACTACTTTGGTGCTGATTTAGGCTGGGGTCAGACCAGCGCATTTTTAACGTGCGTTCTGGCGCACTTAATCACGGCCACACTAGCAGCAAATGACGGGCAATGACAGCCAATATACGAAGTACGGTCGCACGAAAGTCCGGCTACGCAACGCAAGTGGAAAATGAACGCATTTTTTCGAGAATGCAGAACAGCTAGTACGGACGTACAGAGTGCGCTGCGCCCGCTAGCGGTGTGTGTGTGTGTGTGTGTGAGAGAGATTTGGAGACGTCAGACCCTGCTCATGTCCGGCCAACATAACGTCCAGACGCAAAAAGTTTCCTGGTTTGGATTCGTAAAACATCACGCACGAAAATGCGCATCGTATGACCGTTTTCGCATATTCCGTGAAAAAATACATCAATGCGTTCGGACGCACTTTTTTACGTTCGCGTGTAAAAATGCTTTCGTTTGACCCTAGCCTTAGTTCTAGGTTATTGTCAGACATAACCAGTTTGGGTTTTATTCAGTTTAACTGTAGCAGCCCTAGAACACAAACCCTGGGATACTGCCACTGGGTATGGACGCTGTAACGCTGGTGTTTTATTCTTACTTGAAGCTGGAGTCCTGTACATAATATCTTGAAGTCCCCATAGAAACCTTTTTTGTTCGTGCAACAATATTTAATTACTTGAAAAAGTGAACAATAGCTCTGCATGAATTATAAACATTTTTTATTTTTTACACGTAACCTAGTCATGCTCTGGCCTTTCAAATGATGCCAAACGTGGTACCCTCTAGCTGCCACCGATCGGGAGCACAATACAAAAAGACAGTGGCTCGGTCCTCATTTTCCTACAGAGCACCACAACTATGGAATAACCTCCCAGACGACATCAAATCTTCCCCCAGTCACTCGAGCTCCTTACTAACATACCTCAATACAGAATGCACCTGTAAACATGTAACCTAGTGACTATATTTCCTACATATTTATTTTCTGTTAATCTGTATGTGTTGTTTTTTAATATCTTACAGAAATACAAAGTAATACAATGCAACACTTCAATGTTCTTGAACCCAGGACATACTTGAAAACGAGAGAAATCTCAATGTATCCTTCCTGGTAAAATCCTTTTTATAAATAATCAAATGTCGGTTGACATCTAAGTTGGCAGCCCTCACTCGAAATAGGCCACAATCTGATGTGAAATCGCGGCCTGGCACCTAATGGAAAGGTCACACTGTGTGACCTTGACAGCAATGCAACTCTCTTCTCTTCCCCCCCCCCCACCCCCCCCGTATGTCCTCCTTAGGTCCCCGGCACACGAGCGTTAACAGAGAGGAAGGAACGTCCGTGAAAGTGGGCGTTCCTTCCCCTCTCTGCGCTCAGCGTACAAAGCGCGATCCTCCTATGGAGAATCGCGCTTTGTATCCTTTCAGCGTCCGTTTAGCTTTTTGACGGGGAGGACTTTTTCACGTCCGGTGGATGGCTTTCCCTGTCAAAAACGCACGGACGCAGGGAATTGCGGGCGCACATGAGCCGTAAATACGCTCGTGTGCCGGGGGCCTAAGTGGGAGGGAGAGGGGTCTAGAGGGGGGAAGAGTCAGACCACCACAGGATCCCAGACAGTTGCGTATGGGGAGGAAAACCCCACTGCCTGGGCGACCTGTGGGTGATGTCTGTCATGACTTACTACCAGTCGGCGATGGGGAGATAGAGGGGTCCAAAGAGCACTGGGGGATGCCTGAAACTGATGTTGTCACGCCCGGTACGATGATATCAGTACGCCGGGAGGGGTATGAATACGCAGATCTGACTTCAAGGAAAGGTTGCGGAAATGTAAAAAAAATCTACTTGTCCAATGGACTACATTGGATGCCCTGATAAGAAATATAATTTCAACAAAATAGCATTAGGTCTTTATTCTTGACATATACAGGGTAATTCAAAGACAATCGAAAAGTCACCGCATGTTCGGTGACTTTTCGTTCTCTTTGGTTCGCTTTGCCGATCCAATTTCGGCGACCCTGCGGTGTATTCAGCAAGCACCACAGGGTCCCCGACTTGCAGGGAAAGGCAGCTGAAGACTCACCGCAAAAACCCGGCGAATGCACGCCGAAACCTGCAAAAACCTCTGTATTAACCTGCCGACAATGCCGGGAAAAACCCGAGCAGGAGCCGATCCCACGCAGGGCAGAGACCGCAGACCTGTGCAGTGAATAAATTAGGAAAACAGTTTGCTTGAATGTTTGCAAACAGGGTTTCACTTTTCAAAGAAACTGAGCGAAAATGTCTGAAATTTACTTATGAGGTCCAAGGAATGATAATAAAAAGGGCTGTTACAGAAAAAATAAACTTAAACATTTTTTAAAAAAAACATGCTTAAAATATTATTATTCTTTATTTATAAAGTGCCAGCATATTCCGCAGCGCTGTACAATAAACACAGTATAGACAGGGTTACAATACATTGAACAACATTTGACAAACAGTACAGGAGGAGATGAGGGCCCTATTCCTGTAGGAACTCACAATCTAGGAGGGTTGGGGTTGGAAACAGGAGGAGAGGACTGTAAGGTGAGAGTGATTGATGGTTGTGTCAGTGAGTTGGGTGGTAGGCTTCCCTAAATAGGAACGTTTTAAGGGAGCGTTTGAAGGAAGAGCAGTTAGGGGAAAGTCTGACAGTACGAGGGAGAGCGTTCCAGAGAGTGAGGGCTGCGCGTGTGAAGTCCTGCAGTCTATCATGGGAAGAGGTGATGCGGGGAGAAGCTAGGCGCAGGTCACTGTTTGACCTTAGGGAGCGGGCTGGGGTGTATTTGGTGATTAGTGAGGACAGGTAGTGGGGCGCTGAGTTACTGAGGGTTTTGTAGGTAAAGATAAGGATTTTGAACTTAATTCTGCAGTGGATGGGGAGCCAGTGAAGGGACTCGCAGAGGGGAGCGGCAGAGACAGAGCGGCGGGTGAGGTGAATTAGCCTGGCGGAGGCGTTCAGGATGGATTGTAGGGGGGAGAGGCGGGACAGAGGGAGGCCAGATAAGAGATTATTGCAATAGTCGAGTTGGGAGATTACCAGGGCGTGTATGAGTTGTTTTGTGGTGACAGCGGTAAGAAATGGCCGAATTCTGGAAATATTACGCAGTTGGTATCGGCAGGAGGAGGAAAGAGACTGGATGTGGGGGATGAAGGAAAGAGCAGAGTCAAGTGTAACTCCAAGACAGCGAACTTGGTTTGATGGGGAGATGGTGATACCCTCCACCATGATAGAGAAGTCAGGAGGTGGGGAGGCATTGGAGGGAGGAATAAGTAGGAGCTCAGTCTTTGACATGTTGATCTTTAGGTGGTGAGAGGCCATCCTGGAGGAGATGCCAGATAAACAGTCACTGACTTTTGAAAGGACAGGGGGAGAGAGATCAGGGGTAGAGAGGTAGATCTGAGTGTCATCAGCGTAGAGGTGGTAATTAAAGCCAAAGCTGTTGATGATTTTGCCCAGGGAGGAGGTGTAGATGGAAAAGAGCAGAGGACCAAGGACAGAGCCTTGAGGTACACCAACAGATAGAGGCAATGAGGAGGAGGAGTTACCAGCAAAGGACACACAGAAGGACCTGTTGGATAAATAGTCAACCCAAGCAAGTGCAGTGTCACCGAGACCCAGAGAGTTGAGGGTCTGTAGAAGGAGGGGGTGGTCAACAGTGTCAAAAGCAGCCGAGAGGTCAAGCAGGATGAGAATAGAATAGTGGCAGTGTTTTTTAGCAGTTAGGAGGTCGTTGGTGACTTTGGTGGCAGTTTCAGTTGAGTGGAGGGGACGGAAGCCAGATTGCAGGGGGTCAAGTAGGGAATTGGAGGACAGGAAGAGGGAGAGGCGGTTGAAGACTAGTTTTTCTAAGAGCTTTGATGTGAAGGGAAGCAGGGATACAGGGCGGTAGTTGGATGGAGAGTTGGTCTAGGGATGGTTTCTTTTTAAAGGGGTAACTAGCGCGTGTTTGAAGGTGGATGGAAAGGAGCCAAAATATCCTAAAAAATCTATAAATAGACTCTTTACCGCTGAATTTTATAATGACCGGTTTTAGATATTGAATTAAAGCGGGAATATTTATAACCTTGAAGCCTATGGGATTCGCCTGAATAAACCACCGAATGGCACGGCATTAGGGGAACCTTTCACTGCTGGTTTGTGCTCTCTGAATAGCCAAAGCTGTTTTTTTTTTAATTTTTTTATGGGGATTTCACTGCCCTCGAACAGGCACCGTATGTGCAGGCAAGTCGCCTGACCCTGCGGTGTATTCAGCAAGCACCGCAGGACCCCCTGTAGTGCAGAGAAAACCCGAACACCCTCCGCAAAAACCCCGCCGAGCAGACGAACGTGGTACAAAAAAAACCGCTTAAGTTTAAAAATTGAAAACTCCGTTTGCAAAACTACTGAACGAAAATGCCTGGAATTTACATATAAGATCCAATGAATGATAAAAAGATTGTGGAAAGTTTTTTTTTATATTTTTTTAATCTGTAAAGAGTCCTTTTACAGCAGAATAAAATAAATGGTTTTCGATATTGGGTTAAAACGAGGATATTTGTAACATTAAGCCTATGGGAGTCGCCTGAATAAACCTGCCGAATGAAACCACCAAACATGGTATTTCGGCAACTTTTCAATGCTGTTCGGTGTCTCTGAATAGACGAACCATTGCTATGGGGATTTCACTGCTTTCGAACAGGCACTGTACGTGCAGGCAATTCGCCAAAATTTAGCATGTTGCCTGCTGTTTGGATAGCCAAATGGCCAAGAAAGGTAACCGAACGCTGATTTTCTCCAGCCATTCGGATCGCTTTTGAATTACCCCAATAGGGATTGTTCAGAGTTCCGAAATGTAATCGGACACTGAAATTCAGCATATGGGTGGGGCCATTCGGCTATTCAGAGAGCAGGCAATTTGCCAAATTTTGGTGAAGTGCCTGTTCGAAAGCCCTGAAATCCCCATAGCAATGGTTCGTCTATTCAGAGACGCCAAACAGCAGTGAAAAGTTGCCGAAATGCCATGTTTGGTGGTTTCATTCGGCAGGTTTATGCAGGCGAATCCCATAGGCTTAAATGTTACAAATATTCCAGTTTTAACCCAATATCTAAAACCATTTATTTTATTCTGCTGTAAAAGGTCTCTTTATTTACAGATTTTAAAAAAAAAAATTTTTTGTTTGCCACAATCTTCTTTTTATCATTCATTGGATCTTATATGTAAATTCCAGGCATTTTCGTTCAGTAGTTTTTTTGCAAACAGAGCTTTCAATTTTTAAACTTTCAAGCGTTTTTTTTTTTTTTTTTTGTACCACATTCGTCTGCTCGTCGGGTTTGTTTTGCGGGGTTTTTGCGGAGGGTGTTCAGGTTTTTTTCTGCACTACGGGGGGCCCTTCGGTGCTTGCTGAATACACCGCAGGGTCAGCGAACTAGAAATCAGCCTGAAGTGTGGGAAACGAAAGGTCACTGAACGTGCGGTGACTTTTCGGATCACTCTGAATAACCCTGATGGAGAACACAGGTTTTTAGTTAAAATAGAACACTTACTGCATTGCAGTTAAGGCTGGGGTCAGACGAACGCGCGTGCAGCCGCACTTTATCACGGCCGTAGTAGCAGCAAATGCCGGCCAATATACGAAGTACAGCCACACTAAAGTTCGGCCGTGCAATGCAAGCGGCAAACTAACGCATTTTATCGAACATGAAACCGCTAGTACTAACGTACAGACTGCGCTGCGTCTAGCGTTGTGTGTGTGTGATTAGGAGACCTCAGACCCTGCTAATTTCCGGCCAACATAACGTCCAGATGAAAAAAGTGTTTTATTGATGATCCGTACAAAATCACGGACGAAAATGCGCATCGTATAACTGCTATTGCGTATTCCGTGAAAAAATACATCCATTCGTTCAAACGCACTTTTTCACGGACGCGAAAAATGCGTTCGTCTGACCCTAGCCTTACTCATACAACCCTCATATTACAGATCACAGTAATATACGGTGTGAATGAGCGTATCAGAGCTCCACAGCAATAACACTCAAAAACAATTATGCTGTTTATTTGTATTATATGCAGTCATTTAATAAATTTAAATAATCTATCAAAATGCAGTATATTAAAATTTTAACTTTATAATATAAACATTAAAATAAATGTGACGGGGTGGAGCTGACTACAGGCGGAGTTGCTGAGCTCCTGATGGCTTGCTGTGTAACCTGCTGCTAATCGCGACCTACAGCTGGCTGCAGTGACTGGTGTGGAGGGGAATACGTGGTGCGACCTGCTGCCCCACATCCGGACGTTGCCGCGGCCTCTTAGCTCGGTTTGGGGCACTTACCAGACTCAGGCCTGAGATTGCGGCCTACCTCGGGCGGCCATTTTTGGATCCTTTCTTGCAGCAAGTTGGCTATCCGCCCTCCCTCTGGGAGCAGCGGTGCTGGGATGGCAGACTTGGAGGGCCACATGTCTTGGCTGTCTGAGGAAGGGGATGAGCCACTTACACGGGAGATGTGTGGCGCCTTGTGACTGTGCTGCGGGCATGCCCTGGAGGCGGCCACTCAGTTCGGTGCTGGGCCGGTGGATCCCCTGCCCGGAGTGGTTGCTGGCTCGGATGAGTCGGGAGAGGTGATCTCCTGCGGGCTGACAGTGACGATCTGATTGGAGTACCCCGGCCGGCCTCTTCTCTGCAGGTGATCCCTTTGTCACGGAAGATCTACTTACCTGCTGCCTGTCGGCCCCTAGCTGAGATCTTACGAATGGGTTGCGGACCCCTGGTTGTTCCTGCGAACATCAGGACGGTGGATGATCCCCCCCTTGTGCACTGCTGTCATCTGCCTGGCTGTTTTCTGAGCTGTGGCAGAGCTTGGATCTGTGCTGTGGTGCGGCAACCTGAGCTGGACGTGTGGCTGGGAAGCTTCCTGGATGGCAGGCCCATCTCCTGTCTGTTCTCGTGGGGACTATAGGCTCTGTGCCACATATTGACTCTGGCTGACAGCTTGCCCCGCTGCTGAGCAACTGGCTGAGGGGGCTCCCGATCGGATTTCCCTCGCTGACTGTTTTGGCGACCCCCACTGTGGAATTGGCATTCCCTCTCCCCACGTTGAGATGACCCTACTTTCCCTATTTTTCTTTGCGGGCTTTACCTGAGCAGTGATTTCCTGCCCCCCCATTTAAAGAGACACGTTGTGTTGCTGTGTTTTTTTTTTTTTTTTTTTTTTCGTGCACGATACTGGGTTTCCCTGGGTGAGCCACCTGTTCGGCAGCCATGGCTCTGGCCGTGCTTTTTGGCCTCAGGTCTCCCGGCCTTGGGACCCCTTCCATGGACCCCGACTTTCCGTCGGGGTGAGCCAGGAATGTTCCCACTTAAGCTACGGACAAACGAACACATTTTTCGCAACTTTGACGTATTTTTTAACTGACGCGAAGGCGGTCATACGATGTGCATTTTCATTCGTGTTTTTTACGGATCTTAAATAAAACGAGAAATCCGAGTAACCAAATCAATTGCTGAATCAAAAAATAAGGGGAAGGGGTATAAAAAGCCATTTTGTGGATGGTGGCGTTTTACCAAGATGGATGCAGTCCAAGTGTATGTTTGCTGCAACGGGCTACCTGTACCTTCAGAACAAGACAACGACGATCATGGGTTCATCCCATCAACGCTGCCAGATACACGCATGGCCACTTTGACACTGTACAGGCCACTGCGAGAGAGGGACCCCGTGAAATTTTTCATACATGCGGATGTCCATCCCCCTCATTCGATGAACTGTTGTCAAAGTTACGCGAGCCACTGACCAAGAGGGACACCAACATGAGGGATGCCATACCACCGGAAGAGATGCTGGTCATCACTTTGCAGTAAGTACTTCCAAACAGTATTCATGACAGCACTGCCAGTCAGCAGACATGTGCTCGGTCTGCAGAGCCCATATTGTCAGTCTGTAGTGACATGCCCACGAGCACAGTTGCAAATTCATACCCACCCACACGCAGGCATCACATTCCAAGACACGTACAAAACATTTTATGACAGACAACAATGTGAGTAAAATATATTGTAACAAAAAAATAACATTTACTAGGGTTGCACCGATACTAGTATCGGTGCCGATAGGAGTACTTGGTACTGCAGGAGTACTTGGTACTCCTGCAGTACCCCCGATATTTCCCCAGAAGTCGGCTTTGAGCCGGCTTGCCAGCATCCGAGGGGCTGGGGCGGCTGTTCGAATGGTCTATCGGCATTCGGACAGCCGCCCCTGGAGCTCTCCGCCGCATAATTACCTTCCCGAGCAACGCCAACAAAGTCTTCGCGCGTGCGCTCATTGAAGGACCCCAGCCGCGATCACGTGGGACTCTCACGTGATCGCGGCTGGGGTCCTTCAACGCGCAGAAACGTTGCCGGCGTCGCTCGGAAGGTAAGTATGCTGCGGAGAGCTCCAGGGGCGGCTGTCCGTATGCCGATAGAGCATTCGAACAGCCGCCCCATGTCTGGTCTGGGGTCTGAGCTGGGGGAGCAATATCCATGAGAGCGGGGGGGGGGCAAATATCCATCAGCTGGGGGGCAATATCTAAGAGCTGGGGGCATTCTGTGTGTATGTATACTCTCGGGGGGGGATATATACATGTGAGCTGGGGGCATTTTTAGATGAGGTCTCTTCTTATTGGAAAGTGGTCACATGACATAAAAGGATCGGTTATCGGTGAGTACTTGAAAAAAAGTATCGGCACTCGATCTTAAAGTGGTATTGGTGCATCGCTAATATTTACCACATATATTTTGTCCTTGTTATATTATTGAATATAACAATAGTGACGCAACAGAAACAGCATGCGAGCAGCAAAAACAAACAGAAAATACACTTCACAAATTGTGAGAGGAGCATCTGGGTCATGAGGACCGTGCACGTAGCTGCGGTGGTACCCAGACTCTGGGGGTGGCCCAGCAACAGTGGACGTGGGTGGGGAGTTAGCGCCTGGCTTTGGCTGGCATATTCACTGGCATAGGGGTCTTGTGGCACAGCACCATGATACACTGGTGCCTGTTCTGGACGGGACAGGATTTCGTGGATGATGTCCAGAGATCTGCGGCGGTACTCCACCGTCTGCGCAGGGGTCATCTGGTTCAGCAGGGACTTACGGGAGTGGAAGAAGGACATGTCCTCACTGTCAGTGATAGTGTAGCGTGGAGGTGGTGGATGGTGCGCCCCCATAAAGCTGACCATGGCCTGCTCAAAGTCGCTAGCTGGTCCCCTCCTCTTGTGAGCCGGTCCGGTGCTGTCTGTTGGTGCTGTAGCTGGCACCTGTCCGGTCTCCACATTCCCCTCCACCTGCGAGTCTGTGCCACCCTGGTCAACCTCCTCCTGGCAGCTGCCAGAACCTCCTGCCAGCAGGTGTTGCTCCTGTGAGCAAGAGGTGGATGGCTGGTCTATGCTGCTCAGTTGGTCACGGCTCCTGGGTCCTTCTGAGGAAGGAGTTGTTCCCCGTAGAGATAGCTGCGGACCTTCTTTGCCCCAGCTCCAGAGCGTGCAGCTGCTGCTTCCTCTTTCAGGACCCGGGTGTGATTGTCCCTTACAGTGGGCCACTTGTTGATGGCTTCATGTGCTGCAAAACATGAGTGACATTAGGTTCATATGTGATCATAACACACTTTTACTTCATATTTTCCAGGTGTCTTGCTAGTGGATGCAGTTTGAAGGATCTGCATTACAACTTCCGCGTTGGCAGGTCAACAGCTAGTGAGATCGTCTGCATGGTCTGCCAAACAATATGGGAAACCATGAAGGAGCAGTGTTTGCCAACACCCACGGATGAGGCATGGGTAGCAATTGCAGCAGGACTTTTTTGGAGAGAGAACTTTCCCAACTTCCTGGGAGCCGTGGATGGCAAACATGTCCGCATAGTGAAGCCACTGCACAGTGGCTCACTGTATCAAAATTATAAACATTTTTTTTCCATTGGCCTACCGGCGGTGGCAGATGCCAACTATAATTTTGTGTAGGTGGATGTCGGATCATACGTCAAAGACTCAGACTCCATACTGTTCAGGAACTCCACACTGTGGAATGAGCTAGAGAGTGGGACCCTGCACATCCCCAGACCCGCACCTTTGCCTGGCAGTGACGTGGCAGTCCTCTATGCCTTTGTGGGTGACGAGGCATTCGGCCTATCCACACATCTCCTGCGGCCATACTCAGTGACACACCTGACTGTGAAGAAGCGTGTGTTTTAATTACAGGCTGTCGCGGGCGAGATTGTATGTTGAGTGTAGCTTTGGCATACTGAGCAACAAGTGGAGGATTTTTCATAGTCCACTTGATGTTAATGTGGAGATTGTGAAATGCTGCTGCGTCTTACATAATTATGTTCGTGCGAGGGTTTTAATTTCGATGATACCCTCAGTTATGGGTTTGGATGAATTTGCAAACTATGAAATACCTGTGAATAGACACAGCAACAGGTTTCGCGATGCTCTAATTATTTTACTAGCGATGCAAGTCAGGTGCCCTGGCAGCTGGGGAACATTTAACATGTGACAACACCTATTATGTTTGCCATTTACTTTTATAGTACATGCAATTTCCATGTGACTATGAATTAAATAATCTTATACTCTGTAGCTTCTCTCTATCAGACCACGTCTCAAACTCCGGGTACACCACACTCGACAATGCAACCCATGCGCTGGACTTCTTCTGTTTGTCCTTGTACAGGTCACAGGCCGTGTCCCATAGCTTGGGTTGCTCCGCCACTGCAGCGATCAGCCGCTCCACATCAATTTATGTGCCAGCCATTGTCTTCCAGGTACCATCAGCTAACACAGGATACTTTTTGCGTCTGGACGTTATATAAGCCAGGTATGTGCAGTGTCTGACGTCTCCTAATCACGCACACACGCCGCTATGCCGACGCAGCGCACTCTGTACGTCAGTACTAGCGGTTCGGCGTTGTTACGAAAATGCGTTCGTTTGCTGCTTGCGTTGCGCAGCCGAACTTTCATGCGGCCATACTTTGTATTAGGGATGCACCGATACCACTTTTTTAAGTACGAGTACCGATACTTTTTAAAAGTACTCACCGATACCGAGTACCGATACTTTTATTTAATGTCATGTGACGCTTTCCAATAAGAACAGACCTCATATAAAAATTTATGAGATTGACCGCGGCTCACATGGATTTGCCCCCAGCTCACATGGATTTGCCCCCAGCTCGAACGCTGGGGAAGCTGGCCGTGTGCATGTAAAGCACGCGGCCAGCGTTCCCCTCCGGCGTGCCGCGATAGTCACCCATCTTGAAGGTCCGGTCGCTGGGCAGCGATGCGATCACGTGGCTGCCAGGCGCATCTGTGACGCGGCCTCCAGCAGAGAGGCAGCGTCACAGGAGCGCCCAGTGGCTGCGGGAACGCATCACTGCCCAGCGACCGGACCTTCAGGATGGGTGAGTATCGCGGCGCGCCGGAGGGGAACGCTAGCCGCGTGCTTTTCATGCACGCGGCCAGCTTCCCCAGCCCTGCAGATACCGGCAAGCCGGCCCAGCGCCGGCTTCCGGTATCGGCGGGATGTATCGGGCCGTTTGCATGAGTAACAAGTACTAGAAAGTCCATTTAATGGTGGGAAAATTGTGGGTTGCATAAACGAGTAAGGCTAATGTCAGATGAACGCAGTCTGAGCACACTCTGCGTGCATGCATTACGGACAGACATGGTGACAGAAGATACTGTAGACACCACACGTTTTTTTTTTACGTAGAAATAAGGGAACTATGGGAAATAAAATTTAATATGAAAAATGATAGATTTGAAAAGGATGAAAAAGCCATTTTGTGCTTCAAGGTGCTGGACATCGCAAATGTGCTGCGTCTGACATCTCATCACTCACACAGAACGCTACGCGGACGTGGGGCACTCTGCGCGTCCATCTAGCGGTTTTACGTTCTTGTGTAGCGCGTCCGTGTGCCACGTGCGTTGTGCATGCACAGTTCGGTGCGCACGTACTTCGTGTGTGGGTCTCTATTGCTCATGATTTTATATGCTACGACAGACATTAAATTATACGGCAACACGGACGTGATCGCTGCGTTCGTCTGACGCCTACCTGCCTTCCAGGAAAATCTGACACAAACACAAACGCAGAAATGTAAAAACGGCAGTGGGTGCTTTCGGACAGACTATTGTAAAACTGCCGGTCACTATGGGGTTAAAAAGCCTGTTCTAATATTTAAAGAAATCTGTTATGCAGTTTGCCTTGAATTTATTCCACCAAAGTTTTCCCTTCATAACAGGCCTCTCTCTACAAATGAACAGTCCAAAAAGGTTCCCCTAGCCATAGTGGAGTAATTAATCGAACCAGTTATGAGATTGCTGGAAGTGGTCTTTATCTCCACATTTGGCAGCTGAAGGTTATTTTTGGGGTTCTCTGCTCACATCTGAACAGGTGTTTAAACTATAACCAGCATGGAATGTCTGAGAGGCTGAATGCCTGTATCCTTCACAATCAAGCATGCAAGCATCGCTATAGGATTTCTTTTAAAGGGACACTACCACTTACATAAACTGTAACTAGATTACTTGTTGATTTCAAATATAACACATGCAGCGGTTTTATTCTTTGTCTGAAGTAATTGCATGTAAAAAGGAAAAATAAAATTTTAGGAATTTTTATCTCCTGGTTCCAGTTTCTGGATTTTCCCATTATGCAGCATTTACCAAAAGCTCTTCAGCTCTTGTTTATTTAATCTATACCAGTTCATGAGGTGGAGGACTGAATGTTATATAAGGCAGCAGGTGGTGTATTGTGTTCTCTGGGCTACCTGAGATAAGAGCTGACTGAGATAAGTCAAAGACTTCTAATCTACCCACTGGTGATGTCCTTTGAATACACCCCACACAGTGAGAAGCATGTGATGTAAACTGCCCCCCTACAGTATCTTTGCAACACAAAAGATCACACAACGGATGCACCCAGTGACACATATAGAGTAAAATATTTTCTTATCTTACGTGTGCTGTTTTTCTCTTATGTTTAGTTATCGGCAACGTAAAGAAAATTTTGTGTTTTATTTGGTGGTTGTGGCCCTTTTAAGAGCATGTCTCTTTTCTGTAGATACATGCGTAAATGTTTGCATAGTACTGTAGCAAGGCTTTCAAATTTTTTTTTTTTTTTTTTACATAAGTATATAATTGACATTTCACAAACTTTACATAATTTTGTTCTCGCTTGGTTGTTTTTAATACATTGCTCAAAGTAAAAATGCAAAATTTACAATATTTTAAAAGGTGTAAACCATGTCTGCCAGTAAGACACTGTCAGAATTTTCCCTTTGTGTGTATTGCTCTACAGCATGAATTGGCACAGTGTATACCCTAGTGAAGGAACATTGTGCATCTCTCGCCTTGACAGCATTTCTCTAGTCCCTCTCTGGTTTATCAGTTGCTGCATATTTGCTAAGGATAGAGGCCACATTCAAGGGAAATGGAATGTAAATGTGTTAGAGCGCCTGTAGCCCGCGCTGGTCACTTCATTCACATGGCCCTTCCACTGGACGTCTTGGAAAATCACTGTAGAGCTGCAGCTTGGCAGTCAAGCTTGCGGTTTTCCTGTGTTTAGCTCCCCCTCGCCCAGATCTGTACAAGTGTGGTTTATGTCCTGTGCGCTTGTCAAGCAACAGGTTGATTGTTCACACAGTGGAGTCTCTGGCATTCCTTGTTTAAAGAGCAATCCCCCTCTGACTATTCAGGCACTGTCTTCACAGCACAGGACTTGCTGTCTTTGCTTAGAGAGGTGGTTTCTAGCCGGATCATCTGCTGTTGGCTGAAAACTAAGCTTGCTTTTTCTTTGCCATCAAAGAACTTGTTATTTTGCCTATTTTTGCACTTTTTTTTTTTTTTTTTATGAAATCTGGAAGTATGAGGATTAAAGAGATCTCCTTGAGACAAGATCCAGATTTGAGGAAAGAATTGGCATTGCTGGCTCGTGGATGTGATTTTGTTTTACCTTCAAGATTTAAAAAGCGACTCAAAGCTTTCCAGCAGATTCAGGTTGGCTTGCACTTCATTTCTCCCCCCCCCCCCCTACTAAAAGTAGTTCTTGGACCAGTGTACGGTGCAGATATGCTGGGATTAAATAGCTGTGTTTCTCAATGTGTGCACAAATTTGCAATGCTATTAGATGTTTAGGGATTCATATCTTTCTGTGTGATTTGTAATTTATCACTGCAGATGCAGTTTGATCTATTACAAAAACTTGAAATTCAAGGAGTTAAAGTGCCAGCGTCAAAGACAAGATTCTCGTGTCACTGAATTTTAGTTTGTGCACCTTTTTTGTTAAACGTGCACATTGTACAGCACTGTCAAATATATATTTATAGGTCTTGTAAGTATATAAATATGGTTGGGGTGGATTGCTATACATTTTGAAACTGTTGCTTTTCGAATATAGAATGGTATGTTCTCTTTGCTACAGTAAGGAGTAGTTACAAAACAAATTGGTACAACAGGGAATTCTCTTGTCGTTTTTATGTGCATTAACATTCAGTATATTGGCCCCAGCGAAGTGTTTGTCTTACTACAATAGAAAATTCACTGGCTAATGCCTTTAAAATATCATCTTGTATCTATATAGTAAATGTACTTTGGTCATGTTTTAAAATGTATTTTTTTTAGTATGCACCTAATCTGCAAACGAGTGCTGCAGTTCCCAAATCGACCACGGTGGGCATTGCTTTGGTTTTAAAGCAACAATTCCCATGGACGAAAGTACTGGGTGTTTTTTTTTGTTTTTTTTAAGGAAAATGATCAAATCAGTAGCTAGTTTTCCTGGTGTGTCTTCAGTTAAAATTCAGCATTTTTAAAATGACCACCCATACTGTTCTAACTGCTGCAAGTCACCATTTGTAGTTTATTGTAACAAACCTACAAGGCTTGTCTCCATGATCTGCACAGCTGAATGGTGGACATGCAACCAACAAGTGTTCCTATTTAAAGGCTGGCAAATGTGTGCACTTAACCTACATAGCTGCTTGTGTGCCTTGGGCACAGCAATAAGCTGCTCGGAATTAAAGTACCACAGGAACATTCTCATTCATAAACATAACTTTGTATTAATCAAACTACGTTCATTAACAGGGCTTTAAAAAGCATTGGTCAGGTAGGCACAGGCTTGTAGAATTCCACCTGAAGCTTTAATCCCTTATTCACTAGATGTGTGTGTGCATATATATTTGTGTTTCTCTTACTGAACCGTGTAGTTGGATTCTAAGTTTGACATCTATATTAAAAAAAAAAAAAAAAAAACCCGTATTAGAACTTGTTTTTGTTTTGGCTCCTTGTCAAAATAAAATAACTGTAAATATTGGGTGGGTGCATCCACTTTTGGAGTGATTTCTAGTCCTCCTGGTTTCATCACTGTGCTATACCCTGACGGTTAAAGAGATTCTAGTGTTGACACAGGGAGATGGGTTAAATGTTAACCCTTTTTTGACCATTAACTTTCTAGCTATTCAGCATCCAGTCTAGGACTAGACTGAGTCCAGTGTATTCTCAAGCCATTTATAGTCTATGGAGCTGGCATGTTTAGCGCTGGTTAACTTTACACCTGACTTAGTATCGATTCCCTAGAGTCTAAAGTCTAGGCACACTTTGCCCAGTCTGTGTTTAACCCCTTCACTGCTGAGCCATTTCACGTTTTAAAACACATTTTTCTTTTTTTTTTTCTTTACACTAAACATGGTCATGTTTGGTATCATTGGAAAGGCCATGCTCTGGCCTTTCTAATGATAGCAAACATGACACTGCTAGCTAAAAACAGTCGGGAGATATCGGTTCAAACAAACCCCTATCTTTCCATAGGAGTCAATAAGGACGTTCCCCACACGTCTTCAGCAGTGAAAGGGTTAATAAATATGTAGTCCAGTCCCCAATGTTTTTTTCCCCTAACTGCAGTGTTGCGAATAAAAGGCATGGATGAGGAACATCACACCATTCTCTTGACGGGCCATAAATGGCTGAAATATCTTCTCAGTAACCTTTGCCTTTTGACATTCTACAAAATATTCATAATGGAATGCAACCAGAAAAAAACATTAAATGCCACTTACAGGGTTGAACTAAATCTTGACTAAATCCTATCATTGGGCATCATTATAGTGTCCAGATTAATTTTTTTTAACACATTGTAACACTGAATTGTCCCCCCCCCTTGACATTTCACAAAGGACCTTATTCCACAGTTACCATTAGAAGCGAGACAATAAGTAGGGGGGGGGGGCTTGGCCACAGTTGATTTTACTTGCTGTCTCCCTTTTACTGCATCTATTCTGGTCTACGCTTCACTACATTAGTGCCTGGCCCCAGAAGGACGTTGAGTGGCTCAATGATGCCTGCAGCAGTGCTTTACGCTAGGGATGCACCGATACCACTTTAAGTACGAGTACCGATACTTTTATTTAATGTCATGTGACGCTTTCCAATAAGAACAGACCATATAAAAATGCCCCAGCTCACATGTATATCCCCCCGATAGATATATATAATTATATATATTTGCCCCAGCTCACACATGGGTATGCCCCCCAGCTCATGGATCTTTCCCCCCCCCCCGCGACGATACTTGCGTTCCTGGGCGACGCCGGGAATGTCTCCGCGCGTGCGCTCGTTGGAAGGACCCCAGCTGCGACCACGTGGGACCATGTGATCGCGGCTGGGGTCCTTCCAACGAGCCCACGCAGGGAAACTTTCCCGGCGTCGCTCAGGAAGGTAAGTATCATCGCGGAGAGCAGCTGCAGGCCTGTCCGAATGCCGATAGAGCATTCGGACAGGCCCTGCAGCTGCTCACTGTGTTCATACTTACCTTCCTGGGCGACGCCGGGAAAGTCTCCCCGCGTGCGCTCGTTGGAAGGACCCCAGCTGCGATCACATGGTCCCACGTGGTCGCGGCTGGGGTCCCTCCAACGAGCGCACGCGCGGAGACATTCCCGGCGGCGCCCAGGAAGGTAAGTATTGCGGTGAGCAGCTCCAGGGGCAGCTGTCCGAATGCCGATAAAGCATTCAGACAGCTGCCGCAGCCCCTCAGATGCCAGCTCAATGCTGGCTTCCAGTACCGGAAAAAATATCGGGGGTACTGCACGAGTACCAAGTACTCGTGCAGTACCCAGTATCGGTCCCGATACCGATACTAGTATCGGTGCAACCCTACTTTACGCCACTGCTGGTGCTCCTGGGGTCCATGGGACGACATGGAGCCCAGCACGTTCCAGCCGTAAGCTCTGCATGAGCTTGCATTTGTGTGAGCCATGGAGGGAGACTGAGAACTGTTGAGGTTCTCTTGGCATCAACAATGGAATGGGGCCCAAAGTTTTTTGACTCTGAATGTAGCTGAGCAATGAGGCTAGGGTCAGATGAGCACATTTTGTACTGATTGTGCGTCCGTGCAGTTTGGACGTACTTACTGACTGACAGCAAAGTAGTGGCCACACAGTCTGTTTTTTTCACGGACGTATTTTATGACTGCTGTAGCAGGGAAAATAAATTACAATGAAAAACCATTTTGTCCGTCAAAAATGCTGGATGTATAAATGCAGTCCATCTGACCTGTTTTATCACTCACACACAAAGCTATGCGGACATTGCAGACGTGGCGCACTCCGCACGTCCGTTCTAGCAGTATTACGTTCTTGCCTAACCTGCGTTCATTTGCCGCGTCCGCCATGCATCCGCACTTCTGTGCGGACGTACTTAATGTGTGGGGCTCCATTGGTCAGAATGCTATGCTGCCACGGACGTATAAATGTGCGCAACACGGACGTGATAACTGCGCTCGTCTGACCCTAGCCTGATCGTCACATGCCTTGTTTTTTGGCTGTTTTATCCTCTGCTGTATGTGAGTAAGGAGTTTGTTTTGCATGCATCCTCAAAGAAACCATGTCGGAAAGACACTGCACAGGAAAGCTTAGGCTTTCTTAAAATATGACATCTCACCCAAACTGTGGTGGATATCTACATTATAAAGCGCTACCATATTTAGTACGGAAAAACCAAATATGTCTTCAGCCATTAATCTGTAACATGTTAATGAAGCATGCGTATCACCCATGTTTGACACAGGGTGCTTGGGGACAGTGTGGAAATGGATCCGGATGAGTTAAGTGGAAGGTGGGATTGGTGAATGGATAGGCCTCCCTAAAAGTAGTGTATTTCTAGGCTGGGGGTACGTTTGTGGAGAGCTCTTTATGTGAGGGACAGTAGTCTGAATTCAACTCTAAAAGAAACAGGGAGCCAATGCAGGCTATAGGGGCGATATAGGATACAGGAGTACCCATTAGAGTGTAGAGCATGGATCTCAAACTCTGGTCCCCCCCAGAAGATGAATTCCTATGATTCCCAGAATTCTTTGAATGCATTAAATGGCCAGGGAATCATGGGAGTTGTAGTTTAGAAAAATCTGGGAGACTAGAGTTTGAGATCCCGGCTGTAGAGGGATGATCTGGCCTCCTTTAAAGAGAAACATAGAAAAATGTCGGCAGATAAGAACCTTTCGGCCCATCTAGTCTGCCCAATTACATGGATACTTTACCTGGATTTATCTTTTGTTTAGGATAGCCTTATGCCTATCCCATGCTTGCTTAAATTCAATTACTGTTTTGGCCTCTACCACTTCAACTGGAAGGCTGTTCCATGTATCCACCACCCTCTCAGTAAAATAATGCTTCCTGATGTTACTTTTAAACCTTTGCCCCTCTAAGACTATGTCCTCTTGTTTTGCTATTTTGTTTCCTTTTAAATATACTCCCTTCCTCTACCTTGTGGATTCCCATTACGTATTTAAATGTTTCTATCATATCGCCTCTGTCTCGTCTTTTTTCCAAGCTGTACATGTTAAGATCATTAAGCCTTTCCTGGTAACTTTTCTCCTTCAAGCCGTACACCATTTTAGTAGCCCTTCTCTGAACTCTCTCTAAGATGTCTATATCCTTCTGGAGATACGGTCTCCAGTACTGCACACAGTACTCAAAGTGAGGTCTCACCAGTGCTCTGTACAGTGGCATGAGCACTTCCCTTTTCCTACTGCTAATACCTCTCCCTACACAACCAAGCATTCTGCTAGCATTTCCTGCTGCTCTATTACATTGACTACTTACCCTTAGATCCTCTGAAATAATGACCCCTAAATCCCTTTCCTCAGATGTTGAGGTTCGGACTGTATCAAATATTCTATATTCAGCCCTTGGGTTTTTACGTCCCAGGTGCATTATCTTGCACTTATCCACATTAAAACTCAATTGCCACAGCTCCGACCATTTTATTAGTTTACCTAAATCATTTGTCATTTGGCTGATCCCTCCAGGAACGTCAACCCTGTTGCAAATCTTTGTGTCATCAGCAAAAAGACATACTTTTCCATTAATACCTTCTGCAATATCACTAATAAAAATATTAAAGCGAATGGGTCCATGTACTGACCCCTGAGGTACCCCACTGGTAACAAGACCTTGCGCCGAATAAACTCCATTTACCACAACCCTCTGTTGTCTGTCACTCAGCACTGCCTAATCCATTCAACAATATTGGAATCCAAGCTCAAAGATTGCAATTTATTGATAAGCCTTCTATGCGGAACAGTATCAAAAGCCTTACTGAAATCTAAATAAGCAATGTCTACTGCACCACCTTCTTGTGAATGGGCACAACATTTGCTAATTTCCAGTCTTCTGGGACGACTCCCGTTAACGGTTTTGCTATTACATCGCTGAGCTCTTTTAATAATTTAGGGTGGATCCCATCAGGCCCCATTGACTTATTTGTCTTTACTTTAGACAGCTGCTGTAGAACCTCCTCCTCTGTAAACTGATATGTAATTGTCTCGTTAGTGTTTCCTCCTAACTGAGGTCCCTTTTTCTTCTGCAAAGACTGAACAAAAATATTCATTGAGGCAGTCAGCGAGACTTTTATCCTCTTCTACATTCCTTCCTTTGTTTTTAATCTAACTAATCCAAAGAGGAGAGGGTTTCACAAGTTGATGGGGGACATGAGAGCTTGGATGACCATTTTAATCGAATCCACGGTTGTCTAAACCAGGATAAGCTAAAATGGTTAGTGACTGTATGTGAAGAGTGAAGGAGAGATCCGAGAGGACATGGCGAGCCTTTGAGGTTTGCAGCCATCCTGCTGACAATTCTGACACTGCATCGATTTTGACAATATGTAACACTACATGAACCTTTTATACAGCAATGGATCTAGACTTGGTGACGCTTTAGACCAGTGATGGCCAACCTTGGCATCCTAGATGTTTCGGCACTACATCTCCCATGATAATCCACTAGATTTAAAACAGGGCATCATGGGACAAATCTTTGGACCTTCATATGCAGAATGGAAAATAAATATATAGGCCAGCTCACAACCTATTCCAGCATACTTCCCTTGCAACTCTGCTGTGTTGGCTGCCTGCTGTAAATTATCACTTTCTATAGCTTGTATAGATTTTTTTTTTTTTTTTTGTGAAAGGATTTTACCAGGAAGGATACATTGAGATTTCTCTCGTTGTCAAGTATGTCCTGGGTGGCAAGTATGTACCGTTAGGTGTCTTGCCAAGGACACTTACTGGAGAGGTTGCTCGCTGGGATTGAACCCATGTCTCCACAGGCTCTCTCCATGCAGAGCGGTGACATTACCCTCTACTCCACCCAGCCATTACAGATTAAATTACTGTAGATTGCTTAAAACCGCCATCAGAAAAATCGCTTTCGTAAAGGTTAGACGTTAACTTTATTAGCAGCCCGCCTTCCCCTCAGACCCACAGTGCAGAGAACCGGTGTATATGCGCATGTATCGGGCACAGACCATTCAGGGTACCTGGGTGCCTGTGGAAAGTTATATTTCAACCTTGGTACCTTTTTTTTGTAACTCCTTTCTAAGCAGTCTTCCCATTGCTGTTGCCAATACTGATATGATTGGTCAACTTGTATAGCCGTTGGTGTTACTAATTCTTTAATAACCCTTGGTCCTTAATGGATTATAGAGTTAATATTTACCCCCTCCTTTTTTAAAGTCCATGCATTTATGACATAAGTTATGTCCTTAAGGGGGGAGGGGGGATAAAGTATACAACTTTAATCAATTGTTGGACTCTCTGATTTTAAGGCCTATTTTTATGGATGCAGTACTGTTAATGGGCTGGTTGGCTTGTGCGTCCACACAATGTGTTGCTTGCTTCTCCATTGAGACAATGATCAGGAATGCAGAGTTGTGATTTTTATTTGCTTTTCACTAGAAAAGAGCAATCTGACACACTATTACATACAACATTGTACTAGTCTATTGTGAGGTGCTTTTATCCTCGCTATTTAATATATACATATTTATAACATTTTCAGGGTGCAATACCCGCTGCTCTCCGGAAAAGCGAAGCCCTCACCTTTTCAGGGTTTGACAAACATATATTACCCCTGACAGTCAGTATCAAAGTCTTAAAATTGAAATATTTTTGGGAACACACTTTATGCTCTCATGTGTGAATAATCTGAAAATGTATGAGCCAATGGCTACCTTTTTTTTGGTTTTCTTAAGCCATGTGTTAATGTTCCAAATCTAAAGAGCCAGGCCACTTGAGTGTCTAATATAAGCCGTGCTAACATAGTTACCCAAACTGTCAAACATCTTTTGACCTTGCTAAACATAGTCACACCAAATGCTGCAATTGTAACTTTAAAGTGAACCTCTCCATGGTTCATTCACCTTTTACATTGGTTCCCAAAGAACCTAGTTCTTTCTATATTGTGCATATGAATCAGCACTACTCAATGGATGCCAACACAGTCCAGCACCGAACTGAAGAAACAAACTAGGCACTCCTTTTATATTGACTGATTTACTAGGTCACATCCGTGAGAAATGACAACACTATGGCACAGCTTTGAAAGACCTGCAAGCTGACAAAGCCTAAATATATTAACGAATATGAAAAATGTATGAAGATCTTTATTTCTGCCATCCCACACTCTACAGTACATTGCTTTCGAACCGTATAGGATAGGGCTCAATTTAACAATCTCTCATCTCTTCCCCCCCCCCCCCCCCCCTTGTGAGCTATTTTTGAGCAGTGGCCAGCTGTCTGTGCCAGGGCAGTGACTGTTTTTGGATGAGCTTTAGGCTGGGGTCAGAGGAGCGTTTTTAAGAGTGGAAGGAATGTGTGTGAGAGTGGACCTTCCTTTCACACCAAACCCGTATGGGCGCCTAGCTGAGCAGTTAGTGCGCTCAGTACTGCAAGGCTCGATCCTCCTATGGAGAATTGCACTTTGCATCCCTGTGAGCGCGTGTGTAGTGTTTTGATGGGGAGGCTTTGTGCATGGATGTTTGTAGTGCACACATTTCGTGCGCACTGTAAAGCGTCAGTACGGGTGCACCTAGTGCGCTTGTCTGACCCGGCCTTACCCCTTTTTCTAGATTGGTTGCTCATATCTAGACTGGCAATATTGGGTGCTCAGCCACCCCTGCCTCTGTTGCTCTGCATGGGAAGTAATAACCAGGCTGTGCTCATGCCCGGTAAGACAGCAGTTTATTGTACAATTTCTTGAAGTGCATAAAGAAGATGCATGCAGGTCAGAAAGGTGATGTCTATAGGTTAGAGCGGCGAAGACCCTGCTCGGGTCTGACTGGTTTGTGGTAGGGATTAGGGACCACTTTTTAAGTTTGGCTGTCTCATAAATCCATCCAATCCCAGCAGTTCTTATGCCTATGCACATTAACAGATGCGCTGTGGATTAGTCTTTTAGGCTACTGGGTCACTACACTCTAGCATAATGCGAGAACTGCAATCTAATTCACTTTAATTTTGACTAGGTATGTAAAGACACCTGTTGGTCATGTCCTTCCACATATTTGCAATGTGTGCACCCTGACCATGCACATATACACCCTGCATTCATTCAGGAATGTGCAACACACTCTAAAAGGTTTATTCATAGAGCACCAAATTTGCCACGGAAGGGTAAATTTCATCCAGTGTAATGTAGTGGCAGTTTGTCTATATAGAGCTGTCAGTTCGCTAATACTGGCGAAATACGTTGCAGTTCGCTGCAATTTGGAGATCTTTGGCGGCAGTAAAATTGTCCCATAGAGACCTAATGGTTAATCTATTCAGATCACTTTGAAATGTCAGTGACCTGCCCTGATTTTTTTTTGGTGGTACATTTGACGGGTTTAAACAGGGGGATTCCATTGGCTTCAATGTAAAGAATTTTTTTTTTAAAAAATAACCGTTTTTATTAGAGGTAAATGAGAATTGTTTGCATCAGCCTTTTATTTGCCGATAATTGGGTAAGTTGGCTCACTACAGACGTAACACGTAAAGTCCTGCAGATCGATACCGATCTGGAGCTCTGTTGGGGCTTCTCACACAGCCGGCAGACATCTTGCGGTCAGTCCTCACTGCAGGGCTTACCCTGATGACTGACCTGTATGTCGAGTGTGTATGTGCGTGACAAGTAAAATGGGCTTCCCTCCCATCTGGCAGTGAATTGCCTATACAGACACACATTTCAGGTACCTTAGATCGTACAGCAAGTGTAATCAACCTTGCCCCCCCCCCCCCAGATGCTTTGGAACTACATTTCCCATGCGTCTCTAAGAACCTAATGAGTAGCTGAGCATCATGGGAGATGTAGTTCTAAAACCTCTGAAGGGCCAAGGTTGCTGACCCCTCACATACATGGTCATAAGCTGTATCATTGCAATGTACAGAGTCTAGACATGACCATGTTTGTATAATTAAAAAAAAAAAAAAAAAAATCTTAAATAGACATGGTGCAATGTTTAACCATTTCGCTGCTGAGCCATTTCACCGCGGTGTGCTGAGCTAATTTTTACCGGTTTCGCTCATTTTTAAATGCGATTTTGAAGTCCCATTTTATTGCACAACCAAGACAAATTATACAGTTGTGTTCAAAATTATTCAACCCCCCCCCCAATGCTGTAAAGGGTTTTAGGGAATTTAGTGTACATTTCTAATTCTTTATAGCATAAGAATATACTCGCTGTTAACCCACTGCTCCGTCCACTGGAAAGTCTGGATACTCAGCTCGGTAGCTCCCACAGGAACACAAGCGAGGCTTATCAGTGGATGGTAGAAAGTTTAATAAAAAACAAGTACTCCAACGCGTTTCGTGCATGGACTGCACTTCCTCAGGGATTAATACATAAAAATAAACATAATGGATCAAATAATAGTCTGTCTTTCTTAATTCTGCCTGCCAGCTTTATAGTCCTCTTCAAATGCCACTAGGATGGGCACTTCCGGTTTCCAGTCTCAGCGTCCAGACTTTCCAGTGGACGGAGCAGTGGGTTAACAGCGAGTATATTCTTATATATGCTATAAAGAATTGGCATTTTGTGAGTGCGACCAGTATCAAGGGGGCATCTCACTTTTTAATGTAGATATAATGCACAATGATTATACGTCATGTCCTGCCTGACTATAACAAAAAATGCAATAAAATTTGAATTTTCAATCTACAGTGTGTCAAGTGTTTTTTTTTTTTTTTTTCTCCACATTTTAACATGCGAGCCTTTTGCGGTTATATTTTATTTTTTATGGGGTGCACTTGTTAAAAAAAATTCGAAATGGGGACTCGTTACATTTTTTGGGGGGGAAATAATGTGTTTTTTTTCTTTTTTTCCAACAAACTCTTCCCCCCCCCCACCCCATAGGAAAAATTCGTTGCATTGATTAAACCAAAAATACTTTGATTTCTTTTTTTTATTTAAATTTAACATGGTCATGTTTTGGTATCATTGGAAAGGCCATGCTCTGGCCGTTCCAATGATGGCAAACATTAACCCCTAGCTGCCACGTATGGTGGAGATAATAGGGGTTCCAATGAATCCCCTATCATCTCCACCATACGTGGCAGCTAGGGTTTAACGCCTGAACTGACGTCATCGCGTGATGCCAGTAGGCAGGGGGAGATCCTGAAAGCTTGGCCGACAAAGATGTCAGCCAGCTCCGGGTGGGGCCAAATCACAAGCCAGCCCTCAAGGGGTTAAAGGCAGACACTGCTTGGAAGGGCAGGCTGTGCCCTTCCAAGCGGTGCGTGCCCCTTTACGGATGGGGAGGGAGAGAGGTCCAAAGGACCTCCCCTTCAGGCACCTTCTTCCCCACTCGTGGGGGGTGTGTGCATGGAATAGACTGGATGTGGTTCCGGCTGGGCTGGGCTGACATCCAAGGGGGTGGCAGCGATTGGCAGCGTCCTCCGCAGCCAACTGTCCATGCATGGTTAATGTTGTTTTTTGTTTTTTTTTTTTTCCCTTTTGGGTGAAATTTTTGATTCCCCTTCTTGTTTTCTTTAAATTCTGTAACTGCCCTTTATTTTTAGGACCTATTTTGTTTTAAACACTTTTTAAAAAAAAAAAATAAAAAAAAAAATGAGGTCGGCGGCGTTCAGTCTTCTGCGGTTCCACGTTTGGGGACCCTGTGGTGAATTCACAGCGGGGTCAGCGAACTGAAATTGCCGAATCAGACCAACGTGCGCCAATGGCAGAACACTGAAATTTCCATGATCATTGGATAACCCTCAAAGTCAGTAACGTAACTTGACACCTCAGATGTTCCTACACTACATTTTCCATTATGCTCAACCAGCCTTTTGTTATTAAGCATCATGGGACATGTGGTTCTGAAGACTGTTGCCAAAGTTCACCATCACTTCTCTAGGTGAGGGTGCATGCTGCACAAAGTCTTGCCTCACCTTACTGTGTAAGTCATAAGTGCAACTTCTCATTCACATGGTGAATTTCACATTTTACATTAACTGAATTTGAGAATTATCCCCTATCTGCTCACTGCTTTGGTTTTTACCCTTATATCTCCTGGGATCAAATTTACAAAGTTGTGGCTGGGACTGCGTGTAAGCTGCCAGTGGTATTGTGATTGCCATCTGCTTATTCAGCAGGGATTTATGGAATATCCCAGACTGCTTTTGACCGAAATACTATTGTATAGAATAAGGCTAGGGTCAAACGAAAGCATTTTTACACGTGAACGTCAAAAAGTGCGTCCGAATGCATTGACGTATTTTTTCACGGAATGCGCGAAAACGGTCATACGATGCGCAATTTTTGTGCGTGATTTGTTACGGATCCAAATCAGGAAACTTTGGGTGTCTGGACGTTATGTAGGCTGGACATGAGCAGCGTCTGACATCTCCAAATCCCGCACACACGCCGCTATGCGGGCGCAGCGCACTCTGTACGTTCGTACTAGCGGTTCAGCGTTCTCGAAATAATGCGTTCAAATTCCACTTGCGTTGCACAGCCGGACTTTTGTGCGGCCATACTTCGTATATTGGCTGTCATTGCCCGTCATTTTCTGCAACTGCGGCCGTAATTAAGTGCGCCAGAATGCACGTTAAGGCTGGGGTCAGACCAGCGCAGTTTTAACGTGCATTCTGGCGCACATAATTACGGCCGCACTAGCAGCAGATGATGGGCAATGACGGCCAATGTACGATGTACGCCGCACAAAAGTCCGGCTGTGCAACGCAAGTGGAATTTGAATGCATTTTTCTGAGAACGCTGAACCGCTAGTACTGACGTACTGAGTGCGCAGCTGCGGCATAGCGGCGTGTTTGTGGGATTAGAGGTCAGACGCTGCGAATGTCCAGCCAACATAACGTCCAGACGCAAAGAGTTTTATTGACGATCCGTACAAAATCACGCCCGAAAATGCGCGTCATCTGACCGTTTTTGCGCATTCTGTGAAAAAATACGTCAATGCGTTCGGACGCACTTTTTCACGTTTGCGGGGAAAAATGCTTTAGTCTGACCCTAGCCTAAAAGTGCGCTGGTCTGACCCCAGCCTTAGAGCTTACCCACAGTCCAAAATGAGAGGCTCTGCATTGGTGAATCACGAGCTGCTGCATCACTTCTTCGCAACGGGAAAAAAACGCTTCTACTTACGTGGTGGGGACAGATGAGATCTGTGAGAAAGACTTGTTCCTATAACTGTTCTTTGTCCCATTAACAAAGTAGCCGTGCAAGAATCGTCATTGTGTGTGAGTAGTAATGGTGCTTGGGCTTGTAACTATGTATAGAAGCTGTGCGACAGTATTGCATGCGTGCCGGTGGGAGTGTCCCATTTCAACTTTTTCTTTTGAATGGTGTAAAGAATTCTCGTCATTTCCAATGGGAGGGATTTTCTTTGTCTTTTTCAACAGTAAACTTCATCTTCTCAATGTAATTGCTGCTTAAGGCTAGGGTCAGACGAACGCATTTTTCGCGTCGTTCCTGAAAAAAGTGCGTTCGAATGGATGTATTTTTTTTTTCACGGAATACGCGATAGCGGTCACACAATGCGCATTTTCATCTGATTTTGTACGGATCATCAAAACACTTTTTGCGTCTGGACGTTACGTTGGCCGGACATTAGCAGCGTCTGACGTCTCCTAATCACGCACACACGCCACTAGCGGACGCAGCGCACTCTGTACGTCAGTACTTGCGGTTTTGCGTTCTCGAAAAAATGCGTTTGTTTGCCGCTTGCATTGCCCGGCCGGACGTTCGTGCGCCCGTACTTCGTATATTGCCCGTCATTGGACGTCATTTGCTGCTACTACGGCCGTCATAAAGTGCAGCTGCACGCGCGTTTGCACTGCGTTCGTCTGACCCCAGCCTTAGCCATTGGTCCCACAAATCCCAGGGTTTTATATGATCTATTTGGCTCATTGAAGGATATGAAAGGATTCTACTCTGCTGAATCATTTCCCATTTTCAGAAGAGCTCTCTGCAGAGATTACAAAGCCTGGGAATATGCAGAGTTTCACAGGGTAGTATAGTGATCCCAGGTTTACAGCTTCTGCAGAGAGGTCTGCTCGGTCCACGAAGTACTCGACTCTCCCGTATCCTTGTCAGGCCAGTGCAATTCCTAGTGCTGGTATTGTTCACCAGTAATAGATGGCTACTTCATCCTAGTTTTGCAAGGAATTATCGCAAACTGGCCAGAATACAGGCCTTCATTGTTACAGTCAATGTTTCCATCTGTCCTTTTATCTTTATAAATGTTCCTTATTACTTTAAAGCTTTTTTTTTTTCTTTTTCTTTTACCAGTACCGATACTTTTCTCCTGGTACTCGCCAGTACCGATACTTTTCTCCTGGTACTCGCCAGTACCGATACTTTTCTCCTGGTACTCGCCAGTACCGATACGTTTCTCCTGGTACTCGCCAGTACCGATACTTTTCTCCTGGTACTCGCCAGTACCGATACGTTTCTCCTGGTACTCGCCAAGTACCGATACGTTTCTCCTGGTACTCGCCAGTACCGATACGTTTCTCCTGGTACTCGCCAGTACCGATACGTTTCTCCTGGTACTCGCCAGTACCGATACGTTTCTCCTGGTACTCGCCAGTACCGATACGTTTCTCCTGGTACTCGCCAGTACCGATACGTTTCTCCTGGTACTCGCCAGTACCGATACGTTTCTTCTCCTGGTACTCGCCAGTACCGATACGTTTCTCCTGGTACTCGCCAGTACCGATACGTTTCTCCTGGTACTCGCCAGTACCGATACGTTTCTCCTGGTACTCGCCAGTACCGATACGTTTCTCCTGGTACTCTCGCCAGTACCGATACGTTTCTCCTGGTACTCTCGCCAGTACCGATACGTTTCTCCTGGTACTCGCCAGTACCGATACGTTTCTCCTGGTACTCGCAGTACCGATACGTTTCTCTCCTGGTACTCGCCAGTTACCGATACGTTTCTCCTGGTACTCGCAGTACCGATACGTTTCTCTGGTACTCGCCAGTACGATACGTTTCTCCTGGTACTCGCCAGTACCGATACGTTTCTCCTGGTACTCGCCAGTACCGATACGTTTCTCCTGGTACTCGCCAGTACCGATACGTTTCTCCTGGTACTCGCCAGTACCGATACGTTTCTCCTGGTACTCGCCAGTACCGATACTTTTTATTTAATGTCATGTGACCACCTTCCAATAAATAATTTAGGATTTTGCTGAAAGCCTGTCCAATTTATGTTAATATTGAAATGTTTGGCCAGAAACCCCCGAGTGCAAATGCCGGTATCGGTGCATCCCTACTTTTTGTAGTTGTAAGACCCTTGTCTTGTAGTTGCATACATGGTATAATTTGTGTATACACAAATGTGTAGATCGTATTCCTATTCGGCTATTCTTTCCATACACTTCGGCACGTCAGTAATCCTGCAGTGATTGGACATTGCTTGTGTATTTGTCAAAGCATGCTTTTTCATTATGTATAGTATGTCGACTACATCAGAAGCCCTATATGTATTTATTACAAAACAAGTAGATGGATTTTGTAGTAATTGTTAAACTCTGCCAGTGTATTTTAAAACAAAATGGGCATCAAGGGAGTTATCCAGGTGGACTCGCAAGTCCAGGCTTCATATACAGTATGTAGTGGGGGTTACTCACACCCGCGCTGTGATGTGGATCTACAAATTCAAACTTTTTTTTTTTTTTTGAAAGTTGTCCTGTTCAGGTATTTACGTGGGGTCTTATTGACGTTTTTATACATTTGGGTGTCTTTGCTGCTATATTGGCAGGTTAACTAGATTACAGATCGATCTGGTGACTGACACTAGTGCCAATGCAAACTAATTTATGGAGTCTAAATAAAAAACAAATCTATCGCTGCATGGGTTTTATTTCAATGATTAAAGGTTTTTTTTGTTTTTTTTTCCACTTTAGATACAGCAAAAGAAGGAAGAACCATTAACTCCCACCTTAAGCCAAAATATTCCAAAATTTTACTTTCCGAAAGGTTGTCCAAAAGACAATATCAACATTGATGGCGTTATTTCAAAAATTGAGGAGGCTTTTTCTCTTTTTCCAAATGAAAGAGTGACTCTAGAAGATATGGGGAAAATTTCAAAGGTATGTCCTGGAATTTTAACCTAATGGTGAATTTTGTTGTACCAATTCTTGAAATTTCTGTCTTTCCTATAGGCGATCTCATCAGAGACCTATTACGCATTTTCTTCTATATGTGAAATGGTCACACGATTCAAGATGAGCTGCTTGTTTTAGGTCATAAACTAAATATTTCTCAACTTATCCTTCACCTTACTTTAACGACAGATTTGTGAGATTAGGCGGCAATAGCGGATCCTTTTATTTCTGGACCAAGAGCTAAGCAAGCTCATGTTCACATCCAGTCTCTTCTCCAGATTCCCTGCTAACTGTACCCTTATGTGTAGAATATCTCACTGCTGAGCAATGCAAAACGCAAAGTAGAAAAGCTGCAAAAGGGACCCTTCTCGGCAAGCACAGTGATTGCTTGATCAAACCCAACCCCAGACACAGACTTTCCATGGGCATCTTTTCGTCAGTTTTCATTGGTTAAAGTGGATACTGATTAAGTAAAGTTTTCCTTTTGATTCATTAAAACCACAAGTTCATGATTTTAGTTACAGTTGATAGCAAAGTCTAAACAACCCTGTTAAAATGGCAGGTTTCTGGGATGTAAAAAGACTAACATAAATCAATCTAGAACTTTTTTCACCTTTTTTAGGCCTTGTTCACACCAAGCGCAGAGCAGTTGCAGGCCAGATCAAAACTGCGTCCAATGTATTCCAATGTTTTTTTGTATTTTTTTGGTGTTTTTTTTATGCTCCAGTTCACATCGCAGCATTCAGTTCCACAGCAGGTGGAAAAACTGCAGCAAGCCCTATTTTACCTGCTCTAGAACGCATCTAAAAAGCAACGCACTTCAATGCAAAAAGTAACCATAAAGAAAAACTCTATGGTCATCTGTCATAACCTAATCTTCCTTGGTCACTTCCTGTCTGTGGAAAAAGGTGATCAGGAGAGCAAAGGAACAATGGTGGACACGTTTTGTGACCCAGATAAATTCATTAGTATGGTGGAAGAGTGCCCTGAGCTGTATGACAGGCATTTTCAATACAAGAACAATATGAAGAAGGCTGATCAGTGGAGTTTGATAGCAGGAAGAGTGGTCCCAGGATATGAGGATATGTCCTCTACTGATAAGGAGAGCTGTAGTGAGTACTTCAATGTGAATGGCATGGTTGTTAATATACTAGTAGTTACTCAAATGCAGTAGTCCATCCATCCACCCACCACTCCTCATCAAAAACGCATCTAAAAGTCTAGCATGCGTTTGCAGAAACCTGAGCAGATCTGCTCCACATTTGGTGTGAACAAGGCCTTAATGTGACTTCTAAATTGAAAAACCAAATGAAATTTTAGGTGGAGGGAGGAAAAATAGAAAACTAAAATTTAATATGGTTGCGTAAGGCAGGGGTCAGAGGAGTGTACTAGGTGTGTCCATACTGACTCGCCCTCCCGGGGTGCGTCTCAGCGTTGTGACGCTTTGGGGCGGTCACACGCTGTAGCGCACGCATGAATTGCACGCACTACAAGTGGACGTGCAGAAAGCCTCCCTGTCAAAACGCTAGATGCGCATTGGATGGGGCTGCAAAGCGCAATCCTCCATAGGGGGAAATCGAGCCTTGCAGCTCTGAACGTACGAACTGCTCTCAGCGAGGTGGCCAGACAGGCGTCAGAGTGGAAGGACGTCCACTCTCAGATGTTCCTTCTGCTCTTAAAGACGCGCGTCTGACCCAAGTATGCACACCCTTAAACTAAATACGTTGTTGGAGCACCTTTTGATTTTATTCCAGCACATGGAACATCTGGGCAAATATTGCCAATCCTTGCAAAAACACTCCAAATCTGTCTGATTGCGAGGGCTGTGCACAGGAGATGCCCTATGTAGATCACCCCGCAGATGTTCGATCAGATTCAGTCTGGGCTCTGGCTGGGCCATTCCAAAACTTTTATCTTCTGGTGAAGCCATTCCTTTATTGATCGGTTTATGGGTCGTTGTCATGCTGAGAGATTAAGTTCCTCTTCATGTTCAGCTTTCTAGCAGAAGCCTGAAGGTCTTGTGCCAATATTGAATGGCATCTGGAACTGTTCATAATTCCCCTCTACCTTGACTAAGGCCTCAGTTCCAGCTGAAGAAAAATTGGCCCGAAGCTTAATGCTGCCACCACCATGCTTCACTGGGTATGGTGTTTGGTGCAAAAACTAACGTCTCTTTTGGAATTCTAGGCAAAAAGTTCAAACTTGGTTTCATCAGACCATAATACATTTTTCCACGTTTGGGAGACTCAAGATGTGTTTTTTGCCGAATTTAGCTGGGCTTGGATGTTTTTCTTAAAAGGCTTCCGTCTTGCCACTCTACCCCATAGCCCAGACATATGAAGAGTTTGGAAGGTTGTTGTCACGTACCATACAGCGAGTACTTGCCAGATATTCCTGCAGCTTCTTTAACCTCCCTGGCAGTGTTCCCGACTGTCTCGGGTTAAATTTCACCACTGAGCGGTAACCCCCGAGACACACTCGGGCTGCATACATCACCTCTCCCTGCGCTCACTCACTGATCTCTGCAGTCTCCTCCGGCGATCGCGATCTCATACTTCCTGGATTCCTTCTCGCGAGGAGGAAACCAGGAAGTATGAGGTCGCGATTGCTGGAGACAGCTGGGGACATCGAGGGAGCGCAGGGAGAGGTGATGTATCCAGCGGCATCCCGAGTGTTGCTCGGGGTTACCACTTCCAACATAGGAATTTGACCCCGAGCCACACTCGGGATGCCGCGGGGGGGGACTGACCATTTTCAGACAGGGAATTTCATAATAAATAGGCTGCCGGGGAGGTTAATGTTGCTGTAGGCACAGACTGACCAGCAAACTAAGCCACGCAGGGCCAATCAGAAAAAGTTCTCATAAAAAGATAAACTCTGCTGTAATATCCCCAGCCGGGGAGTACCAACATGGGTAGGTCAAGGGGTCCCAAAAAAACAAAGCGCAAAAGTCACAGGGGTCCCATCAAGCCATATCACGAAAAAGGGTGCTCGCGAGATGGGCAGGGCACCGCAAGTTAGGCCGGAATATACCACCCAAGCCAGTCCGTTGAGGATCAAGGCTCACAGCTTCAGAGGGCCCCTGGCTGCCCAGAAAGTCTCGTCTCCGGTCTCCAGAGGAACCTCGGTCAGCAGCGGTGCGGAAGCCAGGACGTGAGGCCTAAGCTGCTTCCTCTTCCTGGATGACAAGGAGGGGCTCTCAACTCCCTCCAAGCCTCGACCAGGCTGTGTATGCGCTCCATCCGGTGCCACGTGGTCCAGCAAGCCGAGTGCAACACGCAGATCAAGGCCACCCCGTAGCGCCAACTCAGTCCCCATCTTGGGAACCGGCGGGCTACCAGACTCCGTTAAGGATGCATATCCGTGCGCCGCAGTCTCCCGACGGAAGTCTCCAGGCTCAACACCGCACAGGGGAGCCACAGCTCTGCAGAGCCTCTGAAGCACCGCGTGGTGCCCAGTGTCAGCGGACACTCGTCGTCCTCCATTGTCTGCAGCAGCTCTTCCAGGCACGAAAAACGTGGCTTCCATGCCAAGTCCAGGGGGGAGGGACAGGACATCATCTGCAGCCCCGCTGGCACTCCAGCCATCCCTACCATCAAGTCTGTCGAAATGGCCAGGAGACGGGGGCCTGCGTCTCCCCAGCCCTCGTCATCATAATTGGGAGTAGGCTTCGGGGTAGTAGATAAATACAGAAAAAATGGCGTTGCGCCCATACTCACCGGAGCGGCAGCAACTGCCAAGAGTAACAGCCCAGTTAATGTATAAAACATAACAAGGAAAAAAGGTGTCATCTGCGCTCGTTTCTAATGTGTTCCATGTACAACAAAACTGAGGTTTTTGTTGGTTTCAATGGCCATTGCAACGTAAGCTCACTCGCCACTTCACGGCACCTCTTTACAGAGTGAGTACCTAACCTGTACCAAAAGGTTGCTCTACTGAGCAGCTCCAAGCCCCTCCTGCTGCTTTTCAGCCAAGGAGAGGCAGAAATGGTGTTTTTTATTTATACACACACCAAACACTTCGGGGTAGTAGAGGCATCATGGTGCGGTGCAGGGCCCAAAGATGGCTGCCCAGGGAACTCGTCAGCCAAGAAACTATCAGGGCAAATAGCTCAGGAGTGGCAGAAACTGCAGCATAACCACCGGCAGCGACTGGAATCAATGGAGCTGTGCAGAGAGGGGTCCTCTGCAAGGAGGTAGGAGCCCAGGGTTAGGCCTCAAGATGGCTGCTGGCAGTGCCCTGCCACCACAAACGGCTGTTTAGGATAGCTCTGGTCCGGGGGTGGGGGTTGCAAAGCAGGCTCTGGATGACTCGCCTCCAGGGGCTGGCCACTGAGGCTATAAAGAGATCTGCTCAGTGAAGTCGGCTTAAAATCACCTAAAATAATTACGGGACTTTATTAACCTCTTTTGTGCCTCCTGAGCAGCTCCTCTACAGCGCAGGGGCTTCTGTATCTATAAGTCCCCGCAGCTTTGCTTGGTAACTTGCCTGGCTATGCAAAATGTAACGTAACTTCATGTACGCAAATTCCTTAGTACCTGACCGGAACTGAGAGGTGTGCGCATGTGCAGATCCGATCCATCTCAAAAGGTCTGCGTGTGATGCCAACACACAGAGCATGCTAACGTCACTGGAGCATCACCCAGTGATATCACCAGATTGGGATTGCTGGAAGTGAGGGACCTGTATTCATCCTCACCACTTTCTTTTTTAGAGTGTTCCTTTTAAGGGCACTTTGTCCACATGGAGAGTTGTCGTCGTTCTTCCCCCGGCATTATATAATGGAAGTTTGCCAATTTAATTATTTTCTTTTGTTTTAATTTTTCTATATTGGAATAAAATTTAACTCAAGTCGGATTTCACCTAAAGCAGCACTTTGAAAGGATTCCAGCAGGATGCAAAAGATGTGTTTTTGTTCAGTCCCCCCCCCCCTCCACAAGCCTTTATTTAAGAGTTTACTTTATGCAGACTTTGCCAGAATTCCCTAATGGGACATTTTTCTTGTCTCCTCGAGTACAAGACAGATGTGTTCTTTTGATTAATTGTAGATTTTTAGAGTACGTGCACTGGCCTGTGTTTTATCATGAAGCTGTGTTTAGTGTTTGACATGCAGGCTTCTATATAGGGAAACCTTTCGTTTCTGCTCAAAGGCTTCTCGTTCACTCGCTGTTATCCCTAGATGCTCTATGGCTGTGATTTATATTACTGCACAGGCTCTTAGTGGTGTTTGAGTTTAAAACAAAATGTTTCTATGGGCAGAATGCTTGGCACATCTGCACGGCTTTTAGTGCAGGATGCATGAAATTGTTACTAGGAGTCTTCAAATGCTACTACAGCAAACCTTTGCATTAAAACCTGCACCGTTTACATACTGACTGTCATTACTTGGTCTCACAGACTAGGAAATAAAATGCAATGTCTGCACCTCCAAACCAGCAGGTGTATTCTTTGGATCCAGACTCCCATCAGCCGTTCTTGGGTTGCAGAAAATGTTTTGTCATTCACTGTACATGTCCAGACCATTACCAAGGTGGATAGAAATATTCACATTTTGTACCAATGAAATCTTATAAAATACTTATTTTGAACTAGTTACTTCAATCCAATTGCATTTTTATATCTATTTCCGGTGGAGCTTCTGGTGTCCTGACAAGATAAAGAGTACGTCAAAGAACGTTCTCAGAAATTTGAGGGATATAATCAACCGCAATTTCAGGGTTAAACCAACATGTGCTGTGACAAAAAAACGAGACGTAAGCTAAAAAAAATAGACAAAACCTATAGATGGTAGACATTCTCAAATGCTTTGTACATTTCCAGTCATGTTTCCTTAATGCAGGTTAAATGCGAACTTTTGCACGATATTCTAATTTTTCATTTATTTAAGTAATGCAACTTAAAAGGTGACACTAATATGAGACTCATTACATGCAAAGATAGTTCAAGCCGTGATTTGTCATAATTGTGATTTATGGCGTACAGCTCATGAAAACCCCAAATCCACATCTCAGAAAATTAGAATATTACATGCAATCAATAAAACAAGTATTGTACATAGAACAATATCGGACCTCCTGAAAAGTATAAGCTTGCATATGTACTCAGTACTTGGTTTGGACCCCTTTTGCAGCAATTACTGCCTCAATATGGCATGGAAGCTATCAGCCTGTGGCACTGCTGAGGTGTTATGGAAGACCAGGATGCTACAATAGCAGCCTTCAGCTCTTCTGCATTGTTCGGTCTCCTGTCTCTCATCTTTCTCTTGGCAATGCCCCATAGATTCTCTGTGGCGTTCAGGTCAGGCGAGTTTGCTGGCCAATCAAGCACAGTAATCCCACGGTCATTGAACCAGGTTTTGGTGCTTTTGGCAGTGTGGGAAGGTGCCAAGTCCTGCTGGAAAATGAAGTCAGCATCCCCATAATGCTTGTCTGCGGAAGGAAGCATGAAGTGCTCCAATCTCCTGGTAGATGGCTTTGTTGACCCTTACTTGGTGAAGTAAAGTGGACCAACACCAGCAGATGACATGGCTCCCCAAATCAACACAGACTGTGGAAACTTCACACTGGACTTCAAGCATCTTGCAGCGTGTGCCTCTCCATTCTTCCTCCATACTCTGGGTCCTTGGTTTCCAAATGAGATGAAAAAGTTGCTCTCATCAGAAAAGAGGACTTTGGACCTCCTGAGCAACAGACCAGGTCTGTTTTTCTTTAGCCCAGGTAAGACGCTTCTGACGTCGTTTGTTGTCCAGGAGCGGCTTGACATTTGAAGCCCATGTCCAGGATTCGTCTGTGTGTGGTGGCTCTTCATGCTCTGACTCCAGCCTCAGTCCACTCCTTGTGAAAGTCCCCTACACTTTTGAATGGCCTTTTCCTGACCATCCTCTCCAGGCTGCGGTCATCCCTGCTGCTTGTGCACCTTTTTCTTCCACACTTTTCCCTTCCACATAACTTTCTAATTAATGTGCTTTGATACAGCACTTTGGGAACATCCAACTTCTTTTGCAATGACCTTTTGATGCTTTCCCTCTTATGGAGGGTGTCGATGGTTTTCTGCACAACTGTCATGTCAGCAGTCTTTCCGACGATTGTGATTCCTACCGAACCAGACTGAGAGAACATTTAAAGGTTCAGGAACCCTTTGCAGGTGTTATGGCTTAATTAGCGGATTAGAGTGGGACACTTGAGCCTAGAATATTGCACCTTTTCACAATATTCTAATTTTCTGAGATTGTGGATTTGGGGTTTTCATGAGCTGTAAGCTATAATCGTCACAATTCTGACAAATCACGGCTTGAACTAAGTTTCATTACTGAAATAAATGAACTTTTGCACGATATTCAAATTTTTTGAGTTTCACCTGTATATTGTACTGGACATTTGTTTTATCTTATTACTTTTTTCTAATAAAGACATTATTTTAAATGATTTTTGAGAAGGTCAACCATTGCCTAGTGCAGGGGTCAGCAACCTTGGCTCTCTGATGTTTTGGGAACTACGTTTCCCTTGTGGCTCAGTCAGTCTAATGGGTGACCTGAGCATCATGGGAGATGAAGTTCCCAAAACATCAGGGAGCCAAGGTTGCTGACCCCTGGCCTAGTGGTACTGAGCCTGGGTAGTTCAGGTTAAGGCTTACGCCTTGTTTTTTTTTTTTTTTTTTTTTTGTCGCTTTTGGTGTTCTGCCTATAGTTTGGATTTGAGTTAAAGCAAAGTTTTTGCCCCATTTCCCTCAGGTTTGTCCTGCCTTGCACAATCAGATATCCTCTACAGTTTTATCCGATCAGGTCTGCAGCTCTGCTATTGCTAGAATTGGATAAGCACTGTAATGAGTGCTATATAGTTTTCTGCATCCACTAAAAATTTCTTCCTTTTATCTTGTTTTTTTCTGAGTCTTTATTATAGTTGGCTGATATGTCAGGCCTCGTATTGTCTCTTGGGCAAGAGGGAATGGTTGTAAAACATATGCATGCCCAATCTGTTTTCTTTTACATTAACATATATGTTGCCTTCTTCCTGCAGGCATGTGAATGTCCTCTTTATTGGAAAGCGCCATTATTTTATGCAGCCGGCGGTGACCGTACAGGGTTTGTGTCTGTCCATAAGTTTATTGCAATGTGGCGAAAGTGAGTATTTTATTTTTTTCTCTTACCATGCTGAACACTGTTCTTTGTACAAAATAATTTCACTTGTCCTGTAGGTAAAATCTGCAGCCATCTCCTTCTAGAACGTGCTGCATTGTAACAGGCGAAACCCAAGTATTAATGGTTAAAGGAACTCAAATCATTTCTTTTTTTGGTTATTTTTATGTTGCTGACCTAGCTTTACAACATAAATGGATGCACCCAGTGGCTGAGTAAAATATTTTCTTAACGGAGAAAAATTAATGTGCAAAAGTAAATGATGGGGGGGGGGGGGGGAACGGTGTGTCTTCACTGCACTGGCCCCTCAGTGTCGTATTAAGGCTGGATTCACACCTAAGCGTTTTACAGCGCGCTCCTGCGCCATGTAAAACGCTTAGGCAATCATGGGATTTCATGTTTATGTGGGCATGTCACACCTAAGCGTTTTAAAGCGAACAGGAACGCGCTTTAAAACGGCCGACGCAAAAAAGTCCGGGAGCTTCTTTTCGGCATATAGCCGCGCGTTCACGGCCATATCATAGCCGCGAACGCGCTGCAACGCAAGTTCGTTTTTTTGTATGCGCGAACGCGCGTAAAAAAAAACACGCGCATTGTGTGACGCTGCGCTACGCCGTGGTGTGAACCCAGCCTAAGCATGGTCTATGGCAGTGGTCCCCAACCCTGGTCCTCAGGGCCCACTAACAGGCCAGGTTTGCCAGATATCTGAAGCACAGCACAGGTGTTATGATTTGCTGCTCAGTGATTGCAGGATTCAGTCTGCATTTCCCCATGGTGATCTGCAAAATCTGGCCTGTTAGTGGGCCCTGAGGACCAGGGTTGGGGACCACTGGTCTATGGGTCTGAAGTCCTTTGAATATATTCCATGCAATGCTGTGCGTCTGTTTCATTGACCTCATCGGGGATAGATTAGAATTTTTTTTTATTAGGTCCCTGTCATGTCTCCTTCAACTGCCAGCTCTCCTCTCCAGTAGCATACACCACACAATAGCTGGGTGGAGTAGAGGTAATGTCACCGCTCTGCATGGAGAGAGCCTGTGGAGTCATGGGTTCGATCCCAGCGAGCAACCTCTCCAGTAAGTGTCCTTGGCAAGACACCTAACGGTACATACTCGCCACCCAGGACATACTTGAAAACGAGAGAAATCTCAATGTATCCTTCCTGGTAAAATCCTTTCACAAAAAAATTATATAAAAAAAAAAAAAAATAGCTGTCTCATGTTTTGAATCGTGAGAAAGGATTTTACCAGGTAGGATACATTTATGATTTCTCTTTTCCAGTTTGTCCTGGGTGGCGAGTATGTACTGTTAGGTGTTTTGCCCAAGGACACTTACTGGATAGGTGCTCTTGCCGGGAACCTGTGTCTCCATGGCCTCCAGTTACGTAGCAGTGATGTTATCTCTACTCCACCCAGCCTTATCTAAACATTCCCTCCTCCAGTCCATTGTCGCTTTACTGCTATGGTTTAGCTTCTAAAGTGTTGGAGTAAAATCTTTGCAGATTTTGGTAAATGTTGCATTTTAGGAAAAATCCATAAAATGGAAATCAATTAAAACTAACTATTTTTCTTTTTACATGCAATTACTTCAAAGAAACAGCAGCATGTGGTTTTAAGGTGGTTTTGTTTGTAATGCACAACTAAAGTCCCGTGATGTTTCAAGAAGCCGTACAGTTAGACTTTACAGTATTAGACATAATGAGCATTGTAAATCATTTAGCACTGTAAAACATCTGCAGGCGGTGTTTGAGCCATTAGCAGTCTCTGTATGTAACCACTAATTTCAGCCATCTTTCTGAAAGCTATCCACACCCATTATACTTTTTTTCCTCTTTAGCAGCCCCCCTTTATTATAAAATATCTTTAGATTGATAAATTTTTGAAATCTAAAAAAGGCACTCTGATATAAGCCAAAGTGAATTTCGGTTCAGTGTGACTGCATCCTAAAAATCGGCATAGGAGGCCTTGTTCACTAGATATTTTATACAGTTTGATTTCACAATTGGCACCACTTCATCAGCACAGGAAGAAAAATAAGCGTCTGGGAAAGAATTTATACTTTGAAGCTAAAAATTGTGTTCCATTTAACCCATTTGTATTATCTTACACTTAATGGTTTTATCCTAGCCATTTTTCTGTATTAAGTATGGTTTAAAACTACAGAAAAATATTTCCCCCATGTATGACATGTGCCATTTTGCTCTTGTATGGGCACACCTATGCCTGTCGAAACGATCACAAAACTGAATGCACCATTCCTCCCCTTGATAGAAATTGACACCATATTATTTATACACGCTCTCTCAATTCTATCATTTAATTTTGAAATCTGTTTATCGCATCTAAAACATCTGATCTGAAATCAAACACAATCACTATGGTTTGGTGGAGTAGAGAGGTAACATCACTGCTCTGCGTGGAGACAGCCTGTGGAGTCATGGGTTCGATCCCGACGAGCACCTCTCCAGTAAGTGTCAAGACACTTGGGCAAGACACCTAACGGTACACACTCGCCACCCAGGACATAGTTGAAAACGAGAGAAATCTCAATGTATCCTTCCTGGTAAAATACTTTCTCAAAAAAAAAAAAAAATTGATTTGGTAGCTGATGTTCACGGTCACCCGGATTGTCACATGACAGCTATACAAAAATTAAACACCTCCATTTTGGTGGGAAAAGCCTCATTCTAATAGGTAATTGTGTGAGATTTATATAAGGGCGGTGTGATCTTTTCTTTTACCTAGAATACTATTTCTTATTTGAGTTATTTGTCATTGCTATGAAAAATTGCCTGGAAAATGGACTGACACATGGACCCGTTTAAAAAAAACTCTTTCAAATAAGGGGGTCTCATGACATAGAAACATAGAAAAATGTCGGCAGATAAGAACCTTTCGGCCCATCTAGTCTGCCCAATTACATGGATACTTTGAGACACAAGGGGGGTGTTTGTGAGGGTCCTGAGAATGAGCAACAGCACAAATGGCCTGCTCTACGGTGGGTGCCAGCTCAGGTCTCACAAACAAGGTTGTGAGACCTGAGCGGGCACCCACCGTAGAGCAGGCCATTGTGCTGTTGCTCGTTCTCAGGACCCTCACAAACACCCCCCTTGTTTCTCACTGTAATTGTAAAGGGTCATCCAGACGTGGACCCCTTGCTTGATGTGCCTAGAGGGGTGTCAGCTATACCCTCCTGACGAGGCCCAATAAGGCCGACACGATCGTCGGGGGTTGCTGCACCTCTCGTGCAGGGATGACGTCCTTGGCAATCAGCACTGGCCACCCTTTCTGGGTGAGAGCAGACTGATTTGCATATGGAAAATTCATCCCTGTAATGGCACAATCAAGCTAAAACCTTGTTTTGTGAGACCTGAGCGGGCACCCACCGTAGAGCAGGCCATTGTGCTGTTGCTCGTTCTCAGGACCCTCACAAACACCCCCCTTGTTTCTCACTACATGGATACTTTACCTGGATTTATCTTTTGTTTAGGATAGCCTTATGCCTATCCCATGCTTGCTTAAATTCAATTACTGTTTTGGCCTCTACCACTTCTACTGGAAGACTGTTCCATGTATCCACCACCCTCTCAGTAAAATAATGCTTCCTGATGTTACTTTTAAACCTTTGCCCCTCTAATCTAAGACTATGTCCTCTTGTTTTGCTACTTTGTTTCCTTTTAAATATACTCCCTTCCTCTACCTTGTGGATTCCCTTTACGTATTTAAATGTTTCTATCATATCTCCTCTGTCTCGTCTTTTTTCCAAGCTGTACATGTTAAGATCATTAAGCCTTTCCTGGTAACTTTTCTCCAAGCCGTACACCATTTTAGTAGCCCTTCTCTGAACTCTCTCTAAGATGTCTATATCCTTCTGGAGATACGGTCTCCAGTACTGCACACAGTACTCAAAGTGAGGTCTCACCAATGCTCTGTACAGTGGCATGAGCACTTCCCTTTTCTTACTGCTAATACCTCTCCCTACACAACCAAGCATTCTGCTAGCATTTCCTGCCGCTCTATTACATTGACTACTTACCCTTAGATCCTCTGAAATAATGACCCCTAAATCCCGTTCCTCAGATGTTGAGGTTAGGACTGTATCAAATATTCTATATTCAGCCCTTGGGTTTTTACGGCCCAGGTGCATTATCTTGCACTTATCCACATTAAAACTCAATTGCCACAACTCCGACCTTTTTTTTAGTTTACCTAAATCATTTGTCATTTGGCTGATCCCTCCAGGAACGTCAACCCTGTTGCAAATCTTTGTGTCATCAGCAAAAAGACATACTTTTCCATTAATACCTTCCGCAATATCACTAATAAAAATATTAAAGAGAATGGGTCCATGTACTGACCCCTGAGGTACCCCACTGGTAACAAGACCTTGCGCCGAATAAACTCCATTTACCACAACCCTCTGTTGTCTGTCACTCAGCACTGCCTAATCCATTCAACAATATTGGAATCCAAGCTCAAAGATTGCAATTTATTGATAAGCCTTCTATGCGGAACAGTATCAAAAGCCTTACTGAAATCTAAATAAGCAATGTCTACTGCACCACCTGTGTCTATTATTTTTGTTACCCAATCAAAAAAATCATTAAGATTAGTTTAGCATGATCTCCCTGAGGTAAACCCATGTTGTTTCTGATCCTGTAATCTGTGTTTTTAGATGTTCAACAATCCTTTCCTTTAACATGGTTTCCATTAATTTCCCCACTACTGACGTAAGACTAACTGGCCTATAGTTCCCCTATTCCTCCCTACTACCCTTCTTGTAAATGGGCACAACATTTGCTAATTTCCAGTCTTCTGGGACGACTCCCGTTAACGGTTTTGCTATTACATCACTGAGCTCTTTTAATAATTTAGTGTGGATCCCATCAGGCCCCATTGACTTATTTGTCTTTACTTTAGACAGCTGCTGTAGAACCTCCTCCTCTGTAAACTCATATGTAAATGTCTCTTCAGTGTTCTCTCCTAACGGAGGTCCCTTTCCTTCCTTTTCTTCTGCAAAGACTGAACAAAAATATTCATTGAGGCAGTCAGCGAGACTTTTATCCTCTTCTACATACCTTCCTGACCCCTTTGTATTACAGAGGGGTACTCACCCATCTGAGAGAGTTATATCACTTCCTGCGGAGTGTGTGACCCCTTGCTAGAAAGAGGTGGTTCTTTCCAAAATGGGTCCCAAAAAGATCCTGTGTGCTTCGTGAGGGGGATAATTGCTGAATCAGCCCCCCCCAAAAAAAAACTGGAGAAAATGATCGCAAGTTAAATACATGAGGTGTGGGACATATCCTTAGCAAACAGAGGTTAAAGATTTTGAATACAAATTTGTAGCAGTTTTTATTTTTTATTTTAATCTTTAGAGTATTGCAGACGTGCCATGATGATGCCGCTAAATTCATGCAACTCCTAGCTAGGCCTGGTTGCACTTATCTGGAGAGAGAGGACTTCATTCCATTTTTACAAGTAAGTAGGGCTGCAACTAACTATTCTCATAATCGATTAGTTTAATTTTTTTTTATGAATTTTGAACAATTCGTGTGATTTTTTTTTTTTTTTTTAAAAAAATTTTTTACTTTAAAAGGAACGTTATGGAAAAATAACCGCAACCCCCATCCCTTTTTTTCATAAGCCATTTGCGTAGTGTACATAACGTACACACACACGCACGTACGTACGTACGTACGTACGTACGCAAATAGTGTATGTGAGTGCTTGGTCAGAGGGATATGCTGCATGCGCAGCTTAAGCCCATGTTTGCATTCTCCCCACATGAACATGGCTACGAGCACTTGGATAGAGATGATGTTGCGAGCATGAAATGGGGGTTAATAAGCTAGTGTGGTCAAGGTGCATAGTGTCCCTTTTTAAAATAATTTTGTGAACAAAGTGGGAGGAGGTACTAGAGGTGGTAGGGAGTGACTTTGTTCAAGTGGCTTGACCTGAGTGTGAGCGAGTAGGTTTGGGCAAAAGACTGGACCGGAGTGCGTTTGGGGAAAGGTACCAGACCAAAGAAGGAGGGTGGGGTGGTGGCACAGGACTCCAGCTTCAAGGATAAAACACAGGCGTGTACAGCTTTACCCAATGGCGGTATTCCATGGTTTGTGTTCTAGTTCTGCTACTGTTGTGAACCAAATCAAAACTGTGTCTGACAACCCTAGAACTAAATCAAACCTAGTAAAGGAGCGGCGCGTCTTCTCCAATCCGCTCCGAAGCGGAGGTTGTTTACGTTTAACTCAGTCTGACTCTAAACAGTGTGTGCTGTACACAGGACGATTAATCCACACCGATTAATCGATAATTGAAATAGTTGACGACAATTATCGATTACTTGTTTCAGCCCTACAAGCAAGGTCTAACTTTATAGTTTTCAGTTGTTAAACATGCATTACGTTTTGGTTTTAAAAAAAACTCACTGGGCTGTTTTGTAACGCTATAGCCTGTTTACAGCCAAAAACCTGATTTCTATGGCTAATGAAACACAATTTTTCTCCCCCTCTAATACAAACTTCATGTTTTCTGTACAGGATGTTGTAAACACACACCCGCATTTAACATTTTTGAGAGAAGCTTCAGAATTTCACTCTCGCTACATCACCACTGTAAGTATAGTTTTTTTTTTGCTAGGGGGTACCACTTCTTACATTTGACGTTTATGTTCGTAGCTTTAGATATTCAGAAAGTTGCAGGAATACATAAATGCAGTTTCTTTGTAATACTTGATGGTTGGCATTTCTTGTTGCCTCAAACATTACCCATAACATTGAAAAATACAGAAATGATCTTGGCTTATCCTTTATTAAAAACAAACAGCCACAAAAAAAACACTTGCAAACACCAAATCCTCGCGCTTCGTTATGGCGTTTGATAATCCCTGTAGGCGCTTTCATTTTTATGGGTAGACCTTCCTGTGTTTTTGGTCATCCACTTGGTTTGGTGTAGGCTGCTGGTGGTAGGTGACTCGCAGGTCTGAAGGCTCTTGTGCAAACTGGGGTTTTTATATTTAGCTAGGATCACTCAATCCAGTAAAGTGATCCTTCGTATTCCTGTAGAAGGTAAAGGTGTGTAACCAGTTAAACATCGTGAACCTATGTTTCAAGGACTGGAAAGCTAAACAAAACGATTTTGCTTTAATCTTTAAAGCAAAGTGCTGTATTCTGTAGATGGTTTTTTTTCCCATACGTCAAGTGGCAGTACATAAGGGTTTCATCTCCATGTACTGCGCTTGACTATGAAAAAGGCAATGTTTGCTGTAGTTGCGCAACAGTTTTTTTTCCTCTTTTAAAAACTTTAGAAACCTTTTAAGAATTATGATTAAAAAGATGAACAATTAACAAATGACAAATACAAGGTGGTTGTGCAGCTACCTTTTGCAAGCTGTTTATTGCCTCCCCATGAATTTCAATGGGGGTACAGCTAAATATGGTTGCACCTCACACCAACCAAAACAAAAACAATTTAAGAAAAAAGAGTGATCCTAAAAATGCTTTGTTCGTTCCCAATATGCTCCCAGTGGAGTCAGCGTGTGGTTACAATGTTACACTCAATATTGTGGTGCTTTATTATATTTACACACTCAATGAAAAAAGCACCAAGGGGAACAATTCATAGCTCCCCTTTATATTTATATTGCCCTGATTGGCACAAAGGAGGAATACTATTTATCCTGGTTGTTCTCACAGTTGTAGAGTTACACCATAATTGGTACTATTCAACGACATCTACTTGAGAAGGTATCAGAATACTGGATTCCTTCTCGGTCCCCTGCTCATGGGACCACAATACAAGATTGTTCCAATATCCAAAGTAACGAAATTGCGAGAGTTAGTAACATACGAACATCCACCCTCTCAAACATTTCCAGGGCAATATCGAAATAGCAATATAGCAAGTTCCTCATGAGTCTCCTCGTTGTGGGACCATATGCAAGGAGCGAGCATACATGTTCAGAGCCAAATATAAAGCAATGTCACAGCCCAAATTGGAGCTTAACAATATGAGAATATAGCATAAGGTCGCTCATAATTATTAAAAAAAAAAATTAAAAAGAGGCGCTCAACGAGCATTTCGCTGTGGATGCTGTTGCCCACACAGCGAAACGCACGTTGAGCGCCTATTTTTTATTTATGAGCGACCTTATGCTATATTCTCATATTGTTAAGCTCCAATTTGGGCTGTGTGAATTCACAATTTTTTGGTTTGGGTATGTGTAGAATGTGTAACTATGCGGTGCTGTGTTTTTTTTTCTTTCATGCTGGTGTTTTTCGTTTCAGCCAGCTCTTTCCGATTTGCAGTTACCACCAGCTTTTCAAAGACGTTAAAATTATGCGCGCAAACGTCGTTTGTAAAAAAATGCGCATCGATTTGGAATACCATCAGCGTACCAGCGCACAAACGCATTTGCACACACAGTTCATCACGCTCGTCAGGTCCATCCGCATTAAACGATAACGCGCATCGTTTGCGTGAACGTTTTAAAACGACATTCAGCACAAAGGGTTTTGCACCTCGTGCAAATGCGTGTTTGCGCACGCAAAACACACTGCGCGAAGAATGTAATAGGGGCCACAGAATTTTAGAATTAAGTAGTTTCCAAAAATGTGATTTCCATGCTTTGCATTTTATGTTAACTCTCCCTTTGTGACACGCAATGAGCCAAAATACAAAGGGAAGAATATTTTTTGGTGTTTGGAGATTTTTTTTTTTTTTTATAACTTTGACCGTTGAGGTTTTATCCTAACTTGTTTAAACATGTTTTAATGTTCTCTTAATATTAGAATGTTATGGAGATTAACTGAAAAGCAGTCACATGTGTAACGGAGATCTGCAACGTTAATGGGTGGGAGATAAGGAATGCATGCTTTGTCCTATTTAATGCCTGTGCAATGAGTATGTTCATAATCTCTTGTAGGTCATTCAGAGGATATTTTACACTGTGAACCGGTCATGGTCTGGACGAATAACACGTGCTGAGCTCAGGAAGAGTAATTTCTTACAGGTGATCATATAGGCTGTACTGCAGGTGATAAAAGGTGGATGTTAAGACCGTATTGACAGGGAATGTACCATAAAGTAGTATCCTTTTCTACTCAATGATGGGGCATTGCTGAGCCATGTCAAGTTCATGGAGGATTTACAACTGCACATCAGATATCTGGGTTTGCAATTAAAGTATTTATACAGAATCAGCAAATTCCATAGCACATTACAATGGTTAGGACAAGACATATTAAACCGATTGTAAGCTCTTGCGCAGGGTCCTCTTTTTCAATTGTTCTAAGAGAGGGGTGCTACAGCGTAAATGATGGGATTCCTGGGACTTTATGGGAGATGTGTCAGGGAAGGTGGAATGTGGGAATAATGGTGTGAACGGACAGGCCTCTGAAGTAATGTTTTTCAAGACTTCTTGAAAGATTTGGAGGCGCGGGGAGAGTCGACTATTGCAAGGTTGGAGTTCCATTAAAAAGGGGACTGTTCTGAAAAAGTCCTGAAGGGAAGAGCTGTGTGTGCAGGTACTAGGAAATAACAGCTCATTGGCAGTCCTAAGTGACTGGGATGTATATACCTGGTAAGAGAGATGTAGGCAGCGGCAGTTATGGAGAGCTTTGTATGGGAGGAGCAGTAATTTAACTGTAGAGGGATAATCTGGGATCATTTTTGGCAAATGTGAAAAGCGGGTTAGAGTAGTTGAGGTGGGAGATGAGCTGTTGGCTATTCTTACGACACACCAATAGACCGCTACTCCCCTGATCTTTCTTCTGCTCTCCTGGATCAAGTCACTGACTGTCTCTCCGCTATCTCGAACTGTATGTCTTCCCGCTTCCTTAACTTCAATCTTGCCAAACTGAAGTTCTCGTTGTTCCTCCAAGAAAAACCCAATGTCGCTTATCTCCGAGTAAACAAAACACTCAATAGCCCAACACCTCAAGCTCACTGCCTTGGTGCCACTTTAGATTCTGACCTAACGTTCTCTCCCCATGTGGAGACAGTGACCAAATCCTGTTCAACTTAAGGCTAGGGACAGATGAGCGCATTTTCTGCGGCCACCGTCAAAATGTACGTCGATGCGTGCGCACGCATTTTTTCACGGAATACGCTTAAGTGGTCAGACGATGCGCAATTCTGGACGTATTTCATGACGATGGGGTGAAAAGAAGTCTAGGGAAATCCGGCTGTTTGAACGTTATGTTGGCCGCACACTAGCAGCGTCTGACATCTCCTAATCACGCACACACGCTGCTATGCGGCCGCAGCGCACTCTGTACGTCTGTAGCAGCGGTTTAACGTTCTCGAAAAATGCGTTCATTTTCCACTTGCGTTGCGCGGCCGGACTTTTGTGCGACCGTACTTCGTATATTGGCCGTCATTGCCCGGCATCTGCTGCTAGTGCGGCCGTGATTATGTGCGCCAGAACGCGCGTTCGCACTGCCTCAGTCTGACCCTAGCCTAAGAACATTGCCTGCGTCTGCCCCTTTTGTGTCACAAGATACCACAAAGGTGCTGGTTCATGCTCTTATCATTTCAAGGCTTGATTACTGCAATTTGCTCCTTTACTGGCCTCCCCAATGTCCGTATTGCCCTTTTACAGTCTGTAATGAATGCAGGTGCCAGGCTTAGTTTTCTCACCAGACGCCCCTCGCGTACCTCCTCCCTCTGCCAGTCCCTCCATCGGCTTCCTGTACACATCAGGATACAGTTACAATACTAACCCTCACGTTCAAATCGATAAACTTGACTCCCTCCTTACATGTCTTCGTTACACCACAAGCACGTCCTGTCTAAATCACTCCGGTCGGCGGGCGACCTCTGACTGTCCTGTCTACACCCGCGCTGCCAACTCTCACTTCTAAGGCTGGGGTCAGACCAGCGCACTTTTAACGTGCGTTCTGGCGCACTTAATTACGGCCGCACTAGCAGCAAATGATGGGCAGTGACGGCCAATATACGAAGTACGGTCGCACGAAAGTCCGGCTGCGCAACGCAAGTGGAAAATGAACGCATTTTTTTCGAGAACGCAGAACCGCTAGTAGTGACATACAGTGTGTGTGTGTGTGTGAGACGTCAGACCCTGCTTGTGTCTGGCCAACATAACGTCCAGACACCCAAAGTTTCCTGGTTTAGATCCGTAAAAAATCACGCACAAAAATGCGCATTGTATGACCGTTTTCACGTATTCCGTGAAAAAATACGTCCATGCGTTCGGACGCACTTTTTTACGTTCGCATGTAAAAATGCTTTCGTTTGACCCTAGCCTAAGACTTCTCAATGCCAGGTCCATTCCTGTAGAATGACTTGCCTCGTCCTATCAAACTCTCCCCTAATCTTCAGGCCTTCAAGAAATGCTTCAAAACACATCTTCAGATTAGCGTACCACATCAGTTATGCAACTTGCATACTTACATGATTGAAGCCGTTTCTTAAACTGCTGGCACTAATGATCCTGCTATCCAGTAAAACTCCTGGTCTTCCTCAACCACAATTCCTCTAGATTGCAAGCTCCTATGAGCAGGGCCATGTACATCTCTTGTTTCCGTCCGATGTCAGTTTTATCTGTATCTCGCTCCCATTGGTTATTGTAAAGTGCTGCGGAAACTGTTGGCGCTATATAAATGATAATAATGTAATAAGGTTGATACAGAGCATTGGCTTTTTATCCTCCAATAAGAAAAACCTTACATTTTGAAGTGGTACTAAACTCCCTGTAAATTAAGACTGCATAGCTGAAATAAATGTAAATCCTAGGCTTAAGGCTAGGGTCAAATGAACGCATTATTTGCAGCGACCGTCAAAAAGTGTGTCCGAACGCATTGCCGTATTTTTTTACGGATCGTCAATAAAACTTTTTGGGTCTGGACATTATGTTGGCTGGACATGAGCGGCGGCAGACGTCTCCTAATCACGCACACATGCCGCGAGCGGACGCAGCGCACTCTGTAAGTCAGTACTAGCAGTTCTGCGTTCTCGAAAAAATGCGTTAATTTTCCACTTGTGTTGCGCGGCCGGACTTTCGTGCGGCCGGACTTTGTATATTGGCTGTCATTTTCTACTGCGGCCGTGATTAAGTGCGCCTAAATGAACGTTAAAAATGCGCTAGTCTGACCCCCAGCCTTAGATGTAGTCTGGCACACCAAAATGGATACGATGCAAAATATTCTATTTGTCCTGGCTTTCAGTTATTTAAAAAAATACTGACTTTTTTTTTGGTTCCCCATAATTAAACGAGAGTTGTAAATTCTGGTTTATCTTAAGCATAGGAAATATTGGTTGCTTCTGTTCGTTAAGTACCAAACAAATAAAATGAGGACGTGTCGCTACGGAGTTAACTGATTGTAATTTTGAGGCATAGCTTTGCAATAGTGGCTATACATTACTTTCTCCTGTGCACTAGGGCAAAAATTACCATTAACTTGCAAAATTGTCCTCCTTTTTATATGGTCACCAAACCTTAGCAAAATTGTATCAAAACAAAGCTGTTAACAAAATCCTGCAGTACGAAATGCTACTACATAAAAGTGGCGAAATGAGAATGATCTTTAAAAATACATCGGTCTGGCTGCTTGGCTCAATAGATCTGTACTCTAATGTGGTTATAAATTGTTCAATCTGATGTTGATGTCTTTAAGCGCTGATCTAAACAAATGCTTTACACCTGCAGTGTACTAACCACTGCTCTCTTTTTACAGAATGTTGCATTGTTGGAGGAAGAAGATATTAATCAGTCAACAGATTACTTTTCTTATGAGCATTTTTATGTTGTTTATTGTAAATTTTGGGAACTTGACACTGACCACGACTTGTACATAGATGAACAGGATCTCTCCAAGCATAGTGATCATGGTATGTAGGCAACCAATTCAGTTTTTTCAGAGCCTGCTATGCTTTGATATCACTGCTCAAGTCACTAAAGTTAGATGGTGGGGAATGCATATTTGCACGTTAACAAGGAGGATATTGCAGAGCTTAAAGTCATTCAGGGACCTTTTTCTGGCAAGGGTTAAAGTGGTGTGACAATTTAGTGTTGGGACACTTGGCAGCCAAACTACAAGCAAGGACCTCAACGAATCTGTTAACTGAAATTCATGTTCTTCTTTTAGCATTCTTTAGATGCAGTGTTTACTCAATGGACAAAACCATAAAGAGCACAGAATGTGGAGTTGCTTTTTTGGCTCACTTCATGCTGTGTGCGGTGCATTTTATATTTAAAGTGGTAAACCTTTCATATTTCACACGATTCACAGCAGCATGAGACCCAAATGGATTTTTCCTTTCTCATGATCAGACCTGGCTTGTAGGCAATGGATTTAATGTTGATGCCACCCTCATCTGTCCCTTGGTGTAAGTGGCATCCATAGGTTGTTGCGGGGGTGTACTAGTACATTGGGTGCAGGGGGACTTCTTGGGTTCAGGCTGTCCCATGGCAGTGAATTATGTGCTCGCTGGTGGGTGGGCCAGAGGCACCCCATAGAAACCATTGTGGCGGGTTATGCCATCTTGCAGCATTGATCCACCTACCCCAGGGACAGCATAGTACAATCAGTGGAGTTAAGAGGTTAAAGACAGATTAAAATGAAGTGTTAAGGACCATACCGACAGGAGCTGTAGACTGTTTTGATAGTGTGCAGGGGGATTGAATTAATGGGGCAGTCGCTACACTGATGAGACAGAAGTGCAGAGACCTCCTCTTCAGGATCTCCACCATTCTCCATATGTTATGCCTTTTGAACTTCTAGACCTCCCCAAGTCCCCTTACTTGGAAGACTGTTCTTTTGTACCACATATAAGCGTATTGATGTATTTCACACCTCCCAGTCTGCTTTAGTTTTTCTGCAGATTGGTCTGAATTGAGGCAGAGGTCTCGCATCAACCAAAAGGTTTTTTTGCTAAGCATCCCAATCCAGATCCTCCTTATGTGTGTGTTACCATCTTAACGTCTCAAAGGAGTAATTCCAATGTTCGAATGTAAAGAAATGTCGGTTAAGTATTTGAAAGTTTGTTGGTCTATGGAATCATTTGGTGATTTCTAAAGCGGTGACCTGGACATCACTTCAACCAGTTGCCAAGCACTACAAACTGGACATACTGAACATGCTTGCTAAGGGCACAAGGTGCTGCAAGCATTGGTCTCCTCAGTCACTCCTTTAAGAGTATAGCTTGTTACATGCCATACTGCTGCATGAAATGCATTCTTGCTGTAGGTCTTTTACACAATCCATAGCAGTAGTATGGATATTCTTGCCTCCCTATTAAAATGTAATTGTCCATGCTTCTGTATTTTCTCGGGATCCTGTCCTCGGGAGGGGGGGGGGTGTAGACAATTTGTCCCATATTGCTGCTGTGAGGCAGATTTGCAGAATCTGGATTTTCTGGCTTGGATATTTTAATGTTTTTTTTCTTGTTTCTGGTGTTGCGATATCACTAAACTGTTGCTTTAAGATTACTCAAATTTCAATGACTGTTTTATACATTGCTTTGTTAAAAAAACCATAACATATATATTTTTGACCCCAACAGCCATATCCAGTAGAGTCATAGAACGGATATTCTCTGGAGCTGTTACAAGGTAATTGTAATTACATTTTTTTTTACATCTTCAGCACAGATATTTCCACAGCAGAATATACAAAATTTCCTAAAAATATTGTTCAAGTCTACCTGGATGTCATAATGCAAGTTGAACTTTTATGTACATTTTAAACATTTTGTAACCCTTTCAGAATGTCTGAGAATATAGTCTCCACTATGCCTTGTTCAGGCAGCTATATTTCATTACAGCTCCACTTCCTAACCGCTACTCTTTTCTTTATGTGCCTGAAGATGCTGTATGATGGTGACATACGTGGAGTTAATTTTTGTGCAGCATCCTTTTTGTATTTTTTTTCTTTTGGCACTCATGCCATGCCCTGCAATGCTCCCAGTCTGCTGTGCACTCGCAGATGTGAGAACTTGAATGCTGACCAAGAGAAAAGTTTATACACTCATTAAACATTTGGCGTTACAAGTGGGTGTGAAAAAATATATATGTGATAACCGCACTATATAATGGATTTGTATTGGCCTATCATTCCTCCTCTCTGTCCTATACCCAAAGACCCTTGAAGGCCTGTTTCACCTTTTTTTTTTCCTCTCCTCTAGGCAGATATGCTATTACATTTGCAGGCTAGGAAGGTAGTATTCTCAGGATAAATTAGTCACTCTGTATATATGTAACTTTGTAAATGATGGTATGTTTTGCATTTTAGTTACCCATGTACCATCCTTTGCTTCGCTGAACATCGGTATCACCTTGGCTATGGTTCATCTCGGGGTCCATTCACACTGAGCAACATAAAAATCGCGCAATTTTCATATTTGCAACATTGAGCGATTTAATATAGCTCTATCGCTGCTACGAGCAACACCACTGTATGTCTCTAAATGCACGTCGCAGCGAATCTCAGAAAAAAAGGGACATGTACCAGCGAGCTACAAGCAACATCGAGATGTGAACAGCTCCATTGGTGAAGCTACATACAGCGATATTGAGCGGAAATAGGAGCGATATTGCTGCAAAAATTGCTCAGTGTGAAACGGGGCCTTGGGCCGCATTCACACTGAGTGACATGAAAATCGCACGTTTTTCAGCGCGATTTTCATATTCGCGGCATTGAGCGATATTGCAAAACACCACCAATGCAAATCGTGAAAGTCATGTAACAGTGACAAGCTACAGGCGACATTTGAGCGACAAGATGTGAACAGCTCCATTTGAGATGCATTGGAGAAGCTACATGGAGCGATATCGCGTGGAAATATACATGATATCGCAGCAAAAAAGTGCGATAAATCGCTCAGTGTGAACGGGGCCTAAATAGACCTTTTTTAGTGCAGATCTATTTTAAGTATTCTAGGACGTTAACGTTCAATTTTCTGTACCAGCTCTGAATTTAATGGTTTATAGGAAGCTGAGCTGAGAAAATGTGATCTGTGATTCTATACACCTTGGACTATTCACAAAGCAACGAAATTTTGGCCCACTTCTGCTATTAAAGTTTGCTGAAAATAAGGTGCATGCACTATTTATGGAATGGTCCACATATTTTGCCCGAAGCCGTAATCGGACATCAGCAGACTTTGTCGAATTGGCCTCGGCGAATTCCACCAAATTAAAAAAAAAAGCCTATTCTAATCGGAACTTGTACCAATAAAAGTTTTGTAAAAAGTCCTTTAAAACCTAAAGTCTGTTCAAAAATAAGTCTCTTAAAATGGGTCTTTGCCAAAAAAGAGAAAAAAATGGGTCTTTTAAAAGGAAATAACATCCTTTTTTTTTTTTTTTTTTTTACATTGAAACCGATTTGATTCACCGGTTTAAACCTGTCAAGCCGAAACACCCAAAATTTTGGTGCAATTCGGTGAATAGACTAGTCGATCTCAATGGAACAATTTCGGTACTGGTGAAATGAACTGAATTTCATTGTCCGTTTGGTGAATTGACTTGAAATTCACCATTCAGTGGCAATTTCGGAGGTTGGTGAATAAGCTTGTCTTTTTTTTTGTTCAGGTGGATTTCCATTGAAAGGCAAATGGTTACTGGAGCTATAAAGCTCATATTTTAAAATGTGGCAAAACAACTAATTGATTGAGAATAGTTGACAACCAGTCTCGATCGCTTTTAATCAGCCTGTGGATAACACACTGTTTAGAGCCAGACTGAGTTGAACGTTGTTAACCTCAGATGTTACTTTGTAGCTGATCGGATAAGACTGCTTTCTGGTTTAGTTCTACAATTATGTCAGACCTAACCAGTTAGTTCTATTGTAGACTAAAGAAAAACAATCCCACAGACCATTGAGTTGCTGACATTGAGTGGAGGAGCTTTACTACTGATGTTTTATCTTTACTTGGAGCTAGAGTCTTTCTGTCACAGCCCTTTTTGGAATGTTTTCAGCTAATTTTGGTCTCCCACAATTAAAACCTCCCAACATGTGCTCTGAAAAGATTGGCTAGGTATAGATAGAGGTATATGTATTAGTATTTTTCATGCACTCTTCTGTATCCACATGTGAACCGTTGTGGTATGTCATTGCTCGTAGGAGAATTGGCTGAAGTCTGATGTGACCTGTCCAATTTGTTTTCCCCCAGAGGCAGGAAAGCACAGAAAGAAGGGAAGATCACATATGCAGACTTTGTATGGTTTCTGTTGTCTGAAGAAGACAAAAAGACTGATACCAGGTAAAGCAACACTGTCACAAAATTCAATTGACCTGTCCTAAATACAATATACTGCAGCTTTAAGGCAGCATTTTTAATCCTCAAAAGAAAGACTTCTTGGCCAGATGTAACCTATTTTTTTTTTTTTATATGCTTCAGTCTTAACCCGTTCCCTACAAAAATCTTAATACAGTATAATCCCATGTTGCATACTTTTTTTTTTATGTAAGATTAATGAGCCTCCCAGGGGAGAACAGAATCTGATCTCCTGTTACTTTTACTGAAGCTACCAGGAGAAACCCTCAGTCTAACAAAATCCCAACAAATTTACTGCTCTATTACAACAGCCAGGGAGCGCCTCCTGGATCACTTGCAACCCACTGAATCTTATCCCTGTATGATAGTAATTGCTGAATATACCTGTACAGTACAAGGCGCTGCAAAGAGTTACATGACCTGCATAGCTGTGGTTCCTAATAGATAAGTGTTTCCCAAACCTGTCCTCGAGACCCTCTAACAGGCCAGATTTTAATGATCACCTTGGAGAAATACAGACTGAATCCTGCAATCACTGAGCAGCAAATCATATCACCTGTGCTGTGCTTCAGATGTCCCGCAAACCTGGCGAGGCAGAGGGTCCTGAGTACAGGTTTGGGAAACACTGCTATATATGCTGTGTGGTTTCACGTCTGAGGCCTTTGTTGGGCAGCACTCTTATTGCACTTTGCCCGTTCTTCCATGCAGAAATACAAAGCAGTTTTCCAAAACCTGCTGACCCCACAAACCTTACCCAAGCATCCTAATGACACACCTCATTCATTGTTTTGTCCGCATCAGGAATCGAACGTCTTTCTTTGTCCCATACAGCATAGAGTACTGGTTTCGATGCATGGACCTGGATGGTGATGGAGTTTTGTCAATGTACGAACTGGAGTATTTCTACGAAGAGCAGTGCCAAAAAATGGAAAGCATGGCAATCGAGCCATTACCGTTTGAAGATTGCCTTTGTCAAATGCTGGATCTTGTGAAACCTCAATGTGAAGGTATTCAGCATCACATTGTAACCGTTTGGTACTCCAGAGACTACTGGCCTCATTAAATGTACAATTTTGTAGTTTGGGAACTCCTGCTGTATTTGTGTTATGATTTTGTTGGAGTATGCCATTCTTTGGGGATTCCGAATATGTTGATACCCTTGCATGGCAACCTGGAACAGGTTTGACATCTATTGATGCTGATGGGCAGTTTATGCCTGTGGTGTCGAAACAAACACTTTAAATGAATCGGATCTGTCCTGCTAGTTTTAACAGCATTTGGAGTTAAAGGGTCACTCTAGGTTAGTCCTTCTTTTAACGTATTAAACATTAACGTTTCCGTTATACAAAAGATGCTCGCCTTTTGAAGGTCCAGCATTTATTATACTTTAGAATCTTTCCCTTTTTTGTCAATCTTTATATTCTGTATATCATAAATTACTTCTAGGCAAGGAATTATGTGATACTTGGTTTAGCACCATCTCAATGGAGCTCATTGGTGCTGCCATTGCTCAGCATTCTGCAAGTGGCCTTAAGATTCCTTTCTTTTGTAGACTATAGCCTTTCTTGAGACCAGGAATAGAATTGTGTACAATGTTGTATCTAACACAGGAAGCCAGACTTACCTGCCGGTCCTCTATTTAGGAGAAAGCAGATGGCTGCAGTCATATTTGCTAAAATACAGTTATAAGCATATCTTTGCAAATCAGGAGCACTCCTTATAACTAATAGGCTTTCTTAGCAATTTAAACCTTCTAATTCTGTATGCTTGGAGAAACGATGTTGACTAATCTATGAGGAATTCTCCCATTATCACCCCCCCCCTTCTTTAGGAAAGATTACTCTGCAAGACTTGAAGAAATGTAAGCAAGCCCCTCTCTTCTATGACACATTCTTGAATCTAGAAAAGTACTTGGATCATGAACAGAAAGATCCTTTCTCTGTTCTGAGAGTAAGTGCACCATTTTCTTTTTATGCAGTAAGTTTTTCAATATGCACATGGTGCTCAAAGTTCCATTATATTTGCAGGTTGGTGAAAACGAAGGTCAGCAGGAGCTCTCTGACTGGGAAAAGTATGCAGCTGAAGAATATGCCATTCTAGTGGCAGAAGAGGCGGCAACTGAGCAGTGGAATGATGGGTAAGGGGGACCGGTTATTCTGTCCATAGCGGAGAGAATGAGAATACTGAAGCCCTTAGAGTAAGCCATTGAAGGGATAGTCTACTGCTTTTGGGTTCTTTCATATTCAGTATGTTAAATTCCTATTTCCATTTAAGGGTTTACAGGCTTCTCCTTGCCAACACAAATGTGAAAAGGTGGTTGCTGCTCTTGTTATAACGGAGTGGAATGTATATGGTGCTAATAATCAACTTTATTTTAGGTACGATGCAGAACTGAATGCTCTAGACCCACCACTGGCTAATGAAAAGTATGCAATAGAGAAAAGGCCCTTTTTTGATGTCCCGTCTCATGACACTCATGATCTGGAAGAATATGATTACGAAGATGATTTTGAATGAACAGACTTAAAATCTTGTAAAATGGGCACCATCTGCAGCTGGCCTGCAGTTATGTTTTTCCATATTTTATCCTGTTTATGTTGCCATATCCAGAAGTGCCCTTAAACATACTGAAAATGCAACGCTCCCTCTGCAGCAAGAATCTGTTTCAATAAATGTGTAGCTGCTTACATGTCTGGTACCAGAATGGCTTGTCAAACCTGCTAGTTGGTGAAAGCTCACCCTACCTCAGCGCAGCGCTTCTGAGTGTGGGTTACAACAATGTTCAAGCAGGACTTCTGCATAATGGTCTTCAGATCACATGTTAAAACAAAGCGTTCCATTTTAGGATAAGGTGTGCCTTTTTCGTACAGCAATTGATTGTCACTGATAGAACTTGGACCTAGTAGTACTTTGGGAGGGGACGGGGACGACTCAATGTGATGCTATATGAAAACTTGGTTTTGGTCTTTCCATTGAGCTTCACTTTGCCGTTCTCATGTATATTTTTCTTACTACAGATATTCCTATAATTTCTCAGCGACTGATATGGGGTGGGGGTCAGATTTAAAGATACCACCAAAACACTGCAGATTTCATTCAGGAAATTTGCTCCTATGGAAAGGGTACCAGTCATGACACGAATAAGATGAACTGTTGGGTTTGTACTTACGTGTGCTTTTTAACTTAACACCTGTATTCTCTGGATATTTTTGTAATAGTAAAAGGACTGAGCATTTCACAATGTCTCTCTCGAATTTCAAGTAGTTGTCACATTCCACATGTTAATTTATGCCAGTTATTTACAAGCCTTAAAATGTCATCCTTGATAAGGAATTGACACTGGTCAGAGCTAGGTCTATCTTTTGCGCTGTATATATGTAAATGTTTGTGTTATGGTTTGTTTTTTTCTTCCGGTACTCCTAACATGAAATGTAACCTATTTTCTTGTGAAGAAAAAGCTGTAAATGTTTGCTGTGTAGACATGAATTTTAAAAGATTTAAAGCTATATAAATATGTATATTATATTTTGAAATAAACTATTTTTGCACAAATCCATAATTCTCTACGTGACTAAATTTAAACATGAGTTTTTATACTAACATTCAGGTATTCAAAAGGTGGAGAAATCGCCTCCAGGGTCTGTGCACAGAAGTTGGCCATCCAAGACTATTCCCCAACCCAGTGTCTTTCTCTGGTATCCACCAACTTTAATGTCTTTTTTCCCCCTGGGGTTTGTTGTCCAGCTTTTCCTAAATCACTCTGAAGCCCTTGGTTGCATTGGGGGTGGAGGTTGGTTGGTTGTTAATCTTACACTATGTACTTGAGGAGCACTACAGGACTGGGAACAACCATCACTGTCTTAAATGCCACAGCAGTGTGTGGTGTTAGTTTCTCCCCATTCAGATTTTGCTCCAATCAAATGCACAGACACTTTCACTGATCCTGTCGTTCTTCACCAAGGTAAGCAGTTGCTGCATTTGGTGACGTTTCAGAACTGACATTCAACCAGTCAATGCGGCGAGGTGGGATTGTGTTTTAACATCCCTCCCATTCCCGCTGCGAGTGACCTACATTCTGTCCCAAGCCCAGCAGACACTAGAAGTTTAGTCTGGTGTTCTTATGGTTGGTGGGTAATGATCCCTTCATTAATTTGCTCACTTTAAGAACCTGACATTGTTCAGTACTGCTGCCGTCCATCAAAAATAAAGGACTATACAAAAACTCCTGAAACTAGACTCTGACATACGCTATGCACATTTCTATTAGCGCGAGCTTCTATTTTATTTTGTACCTTTTTATTATACAAAGGGGAACACTTCTCCCTCAGTAAATTCTGCACTGGATGTAAAAATAGTATACAGGCTAAGCCGAAGATTTTATGGATGGGCTGAGAACTGATCTTTCTAAAGCGTAAAGTTTAAAGGCCTCAAAGGTGATGAGATTTTTTTTTTTTTTTTTTTCTTTTTACCACTACCAGGAAATTTTAGATCCATTTCAAAAACCTTGGCATATACCAAGAAATGATGAGGTGCTAGGAACAGTATTACCAGAAAATCCCGTTGTGATTAAGAAAACTCAAACCTTTTAAAAATGTTTGCCAAGTGTACTATGGGTCCTGGTATTGCGGAGACTAGTAAATTTTAGCTGAAAGACCATTGTGCCTCCAAATGTGGAGGCTGTGTAGCGTGTAAATACCAGGTCAGAAAAACAATTTTTTTTTGTGTGTTGGACCCTTTTAAAGCAGTGTTTCCCAAACCTTTCCTCAGGACCCGCTGACATGCCAGGTTTTCCAGATATGTGAAGCACAGCCCAGGTGATATGATTTGCTGCTCAGTGATTGCAGGATTCAGCCTGCATTTCCCCAAGGTGATCTGCAAAATCTCACCTGGTTGAGGGTCCGGAGGAGAGGTTTGGGAAACCACTGCTTTAAAGGATAAGTTTATACACTGAGTGTCACTCTAGAGCACAATATGTTGAGGACTGCTAGGATGTTTAAAGTATGCATTTTGGAACATCATGATATTAAAGTGTCAGTGTGCCTGCCTCTGTAATAATGTAAAAGCTTCTCTATGGAAAGGTTTAGATGGACAGAAACAGAGCAAGTTACATTATGACGGAGAGGAGGTAACTGAGACAATTGGCTTGCTAAGAGACTTTCCGGATTTTCACTCTTCAAACCTCACAGAAGGGAGGCCTAAGTGTTTTTTTTTTTTTTTTTTTTTAGAGAATCTCTTTATATACTCCTTTAACCTCCCTGGCGGTTTTCCCAAGTGTGGCCTGGGTTTAAATTTTCCTGCTGAAAGCCGTAACTTCGAGCCACACTCGGACTGGATACATTACCTGTCCCTGCGCTCCCTCAGCATTCATTCTCTGTGCAATCGCGGCATCCTGGTTCCCTTCTCCTGAGAAGGGAACCAGGACGCCGCGATTGGCCAGAGGTGAATGTGGAGGTCAGCGATGTCAGCGAGGGAGTGTAGGGACAGGTAATGTATCCAGTCAGAGTGTGGCTCGAAGTTACTGCTTTCAGTAATTTAACCCCGAGCCACTCTTATTGCCAGGGTGCTAAATAAATGGTACTGTTTTTAACACAATGTCAGAATCAAACCGCCAGGGAGGTTAACAATCCTTTGGTATCCATCAGCACAATGGTATTTTACTTATTGTATTTGTGTAGTATTTGGGTATTTGCACATTACCTTTTTTTTCCCCCCACTGTTTTCCAAATATCCCCTGTTTTGAGGTTCTGGGAATGAGGTCTTTGAAATGGGACTAATGAACTCCGTTTCCACTGTGAACCTCCAAAGATGGCGACAGGAAGTGACGCGCATTTGAGAGGACATCTGGGAAAGCATAACGCATGAGTAATCAAAGATGGCACTGGCGCATATGCATTAAAGAGATCCCGTTTTGGGTGCATGAAAATTGCAAGTTTTTTGGGGTTTAGGAGGGCTCACCCCCCCCCCCCCCCCCCCCGTATGAACAATCCCAATATGTTTGATTCCCCGAGGAAGTCCTATGAACAGTAAAAGGACGAAACGCGTTAGGAATTGATGAGTATCTGTAGATTTGTTACATATTTTGCTTTTAAAATACAGATTAAAATCGTTTTTCAACTATAATGCCGAGCTGTCTTGGTCAAGTTGAGCAGTGGCGGAAGTACCAGGGTCGCAGTTGCGACCGGGCCCTGGCATTCCGCCACTGGACGGGGGCCCAGCGTTCTTCGCCAGATTCCGGCAATCAGCGCCGGAATCTGGGAGCCGCGCGCTGGCCGTCCCTCTCCCTACGCAAGCGGCCGCTGACATGCAGCTTGGCCGCTCACGTGGGAGAGAAACCACCTGACCAGCGCACGAGACCTCGCGCTGATCAGGTGGTTTCCAGCGAGCGGCCAAGCTGCATGTCTCCAGCGGCCGCTCGCCAAGGAAAAGACGCCGGAGGAGAAGACGCCGACGGAGCCTGCCCTGGGCCTGGGGCCAGCAGAGCAGGTATGAGCTGGGCTGGGGGCAGTATATCCATGAGCTGGGGGGGGCAGAGCTGGGGCAGTATATCCATGAGCTGGGGGGGGGCAGAGCTGGGGCAGTATATCCATGAGCTGGGGGGGGCAGAGCTGGGGCAGTATATCCATGAGCTGGGGGGGGCAGAGCTGGGGCAGTATATCCATGAGCTGGGGGGGGGCAGAGCTGGGGCAGTATATCCATGAGCTGGGGGGGGGCAGAGCAGGGGCAGTATATCCATGAGCTGGGGGGGGGCAGAGCTGGGGCAGTATATCCATGAGCTGGGGGGGGGTAGAGCTGGGGCAGTATATCCGTGAGCTGGGGCAAAAATATCCGTGAGCTGGGGGCAATACTATCTTTTTTATATTGCAGGAAAAAAAAAGTTAAAAATATGGATTTTTTTTGGGGGGGGGGGGTTGGGGGGGCCCTTCATGGATTCTTGCACCGGGGCCCTCAGGTTTCTAGTTACGCCACTGAAGTTGAGCATATGGCTTTAAATGCTGAGGGTCTGACAGGTTCATGATGTGACTATCCATTTGAAGACTACAAACAGATAAGCCTTTATAACATACATGGTTATTCAGAGAGGTGAAAACAAGGAGAATTGGCAGAGAACAATCTAGACCAAATGGCCGATTTGGAAAGTGAGATAAATGAGAATTTTTCTGGTTTGGCTATTTTGACCTAGAATTTTCACATCTGGTTTTCACCTCTGAATAACCCAGATAGTGTAGAATTTATACCGATAAGGGAGAAGTGTTCCCCTTTGTATACTGAGTTACCGTACAAAAGAGAAAGGTATGTGCATAGTGTATCTTATGTGCTCCAAGGCACACACAATACAGAGGACTCTAAAACGGTGTTGTATACATGCATTTATAGTGATAAGCACAGAATGTCGGTGCTTTTTGTCACCTTATATAGGTTTATTATTACTCAAACTAAACCAATGTAGACACACTGTAATAGACTTTTGCTAATGCACATACAACTTTGCCCACGCCACACAAGCACACTGGTGCAAGATTTGGAGTAACCCCAATAATTTGCATGGGGACTAAACTATACCCCCCCCCCCCAAGCTCTGTGCTGGGTCAGCTAAGTGGCACGTGCAAGATCGCCAGCTGCTCCACATGAGGGCAAAGAACATGTTTATATTTGAATGCATGTACAGACAAACTTATGTTTAGTTTCAGCACTGAAAGCACCTAGAAAAGGATCACTGCTGCGTTCTGCCTTCACTGTGGGTTTTCCAGTGTACGGTTAAGGGTATCAAAAGGCAACGACCATTTGTCCACTCATCAGGAACTCCTCTGCAAGCAGACTTTTCTCCATTGCGCAGTCACGAACCCTTCTGCAACCAAACAAGGTAGATCATGGCTTCAATCAAGCATCTGCTCCTATGCTTCCACCTTCTTTCCCCTTGTTCCTGTTAAATGCTGAGAATTTTTAGAACTTCATTTTTCAGGGAGTTTTTGGCTAACAATGTGGCAACAACTCCACCTAGCAAACTCCCTGATTTACCATACCCTTCCTTCCAAAGTGTAATTATATATTTTTTTGTTCCCTTCCCGTAGCACATTCACTCTAGCAGTGTTTCCCAAACCTGTCCTCAGGGCCTCCTAACAGGCCAGATTTTGCAGATCACCATGAGGAAATGCAGACTGAATCCTGCAATCACTGAGCGGTAAATCATATCGCCAGTGCTTCAGATATCTAGCAAACCTGGTCGGTTAGGGGGTCCTGAGGACAGGTTTGACAAACACTGGTCTAGAGGAACTTCTCATTGATCACCCTGTTTTTCACCTATGTTCTCTTCTGGTGCCTGTCACTCAAATTAACCATATCACTCCCAAACATTACATTTTTGCAGTTTTTCTTCCCAGCAGCATCACAGAACTTGCTCTTGTCCATTTTAATTTAGATTGTAAATTCAAGGATTATCTGACGAGTCCTTTTAAAGCGCTGTAATTGTTACAAATAAAAGATCAAGCTCGCTGCCGATAAAACAAAGTGGAATATGTTGCTGCTATAAATACAAGAGGGTTTCTCAGGTTTGATATTGCTTTTGAATTTCTTTTTTTTTTATTTATAATTTCTTAAAGGCGTCTAATGTGCTTTAAATTAGTTTCTTACATTTGCAAAGAGCAGAGTTGCATCATGATCTAAAATATCTTGACGCACTATGTTTAAACACTGAAATGTTTAAGGAAGATGCTTTCACAAGAGAAAACCCAATAAGTAGATTGGCCAAATTACCATACAAAAACTTCCATGTTTATTGCAGTATAAAACAATACCAACTGTTTAAAAAAGTACATTTATAGAATTAAATGTAAGCACTTATTGGAATAGAAGATTCATACAAAAAATATCTACATATTACACACCATATATTTTGGATAATGGAAGGTGGTTTTGGTACCTCTTTGTTTATTGCATCTGTAACATGCATTATTTTTTTCTGCCTTTGTTGGGTTACAATGCCAGAGACTCCAGATTGCAACTAAAATTATACAGTATCTTGAATTTCAATCTTGGCAGTCGCATCATTCTCCTGAAAAATATCAACAACATACAAAACTTGCAAGTCTTTCTGAATTAATGAGTAAAGTGCCTTCAGTATTATTTGCAATACAACTCTATTTTGGGCTGTATTAATACATTTACAAGACTGCTGTACCAAAATGGCACTTTATCCACATTTTCAAAGGGTAGGGCTGGGTGTCCACTGGGTCCGTATTCCTGCGATGGTGCGATTGTCCAATATTGTTTGAAGTCGTGCGATCCCACGACATGCAGGTGAATCAGTCCTCTTCCACTGCATCTGACTGACTACGGTGCCAGTAGACAGCCAGCCTAAACCTCTGTCTCGCCTTTTTGTATTTGAAATTGTTACAATGTACTCTTAATCCTTTCACAACTGAAGGATGATTTACATGAAAGATGCTGCCTACATGTTTAACTACTGAAATCTCCTGAATTGTACCGGTCAGTGTTGACTAAGGCTAGGGTCAGACTGAGGCAGTGCGAACGCGCGTTCTGGCGCACTTAATCACGGCCGTGCTAGCAGCAGATGCCGGGCAATGACGGCCAATATACGAAGTACGGTCGCACAAAAGTCCGGCTGCGCAACGCAAGTGGAAAATGAACGCATTTTTTCGAACGTTAAACCACTAGTACTGACGTACAGAGTGCGCTGCGTCCGCTAGAGGCGTGTGTGCGTGAATTGGAGATGTCAGACGCTGCTAATGTCCGGCCTACATAACGTCCAGACACAAAAAGAGTTTTATTGATGATCCGTACAAAATCACGGATGAAAATGCGCATCGTATGACCGCTATTGCGTATTCCGTGAAAAAATACGTCCATTCTTCGAACGCACATTTTCACGGACAACGTGAAAAATGCGTTAGTCTGACCCTAGCCTTATTGTGTAAGGAAACCGTACTCTCGAAGCATACCATCTTGTGTATCGGCAAAGTGCACTCACTTTACCACCCAGGTTGTTAAAAAACATCCACCCTGGGTCATTAAATTTACAAGGTTGCAATGGAGTGTAAAAAAGCAGGGCGATGTTAGACTGGCAAACAAAGCCCTGGTGTATAGTTGTTGAAATGGAATAGAAGTGGGATTGATAGTTTGTGTTTTATTACACATTACATTTAACGTGTGGAATTCCAAGTGTGACGTGGGGTGAGGGGTTCAGGTCTAACTTTTCAATCAAGTAAATATTTAAGGCATAACTAAAGCTTATGATATCAAGAGGCATTGAGCAAGGAGACAGATTATTTTCTTAAGTCAATGTACCTTACCTATGATATGTCTAACTCTAGTTACCGCACTAAATCATTATGGACAGTTAGCTTAGCCAGTGGATTCAAACAGTCTTTTTCATTTTATAAGAATTTGTTTGTCATTACCTGGTCCTTTTCAGTCTCCTCCACCTCTACAAAGTCTTCATCTTCCTCCATGTTTTGCTGAATCTGCTTTGTAGGTTGGAGGCTAAGAAAAAAAAAAAAAAAGGACTTCTTATACACTGACATTCTTATTCCCAATTGAAGGGAAAGTCTTTCGTTGCACCAAAACGTTAAACATATTGACTTACCCCATCTGAATATTTTCCACAAAATTCTCTAATTCCACAAATTTTATTATTATTCTTTATTTATAAAGCGCCAGCATATTCCGCAGCGCTGTACAATAGGCACAGTATAGACAGGGTTACAATACATTGAACAACATTTGACAAACAGTACAGGAGGAGATGAGGGACCTATTCCTGTAGGAACTCACAATCTGGGAGGGTTGGGGTTGGAAACAGGAGGAGAGGAATGTAAGGTGAGAGTGATTGATGGTTGCGTCAGTGAGTTGGGTGGTAGGCTTCCCTAAATAGGAACGTTTTAAGGGAGCGTTTGAAGGAAGAGAAATTAGGGGAAAGTCTGAAAGTACGAGGGAGAGCGTTCCAGAGAGTGGGGGCTGCGCGTGAGAAATCCTGCAGTCTATCATGGGAAGAGGTGATGCGGGGAGAAGCTAGGCGCAGGTCACTGTTTGACCTTAGGGAGCGGGCTGGGGTGTATTTGGTGATTAGTGAGGACAGGTAGTGGGGAGCTGAGTTAGTGAGGGTTTTGTAGGTAAGGGTAAGGATTTTGAACTTAATTCTGCAGTGGATGGGGAGCCAGTGAAGGGACTCGCAGAGGGGAGCGGCAGAGACAGAGCGGCGGAGGCGTTCAGGATGGATTGTAGGGGGGGGGAGGAGAGGCGGGACAGAGGGAGGCCAGATAAGAGATTATTGCAATAGTCGAGTCGGGAGATTACCAGGGCGCGTATGAGTTGTTTTGTGGTGACAGCGGTAAGAAATGGCCGAATTCTGGAAATATTACGCAGTTGGTATTGGCAGGAGGAGGAAAGAGACTTGATGTGGGGGATGAAGGAAAGAGCAGAGTCAAGTGTAACTCCTAAACATTACAGCCCTGTAGTGTTTTCTTTTGACAATAAGGCAGATATAGAATGTATAATAGGTTTACACTGGGCCCGCAGTCATGACGGACTCGGTCATCACACTACAGATGACCTTGGTTGTCCATTGCAAGTGACTGGATGACCCAGGTCTGACATTTCTGGTCATTACATTAGAGTATATATTTGTGTGAAAAATGTAGTACCCCATAAAGTATATCAAAATAGAAGTTTGAATGTTAACCTGTGCCTAAATATACACTTGACACATAAGGGATTATGGCACAGCTGCAAAAAGGGCTGCGTATTTTCCCCTACTCTCAAAATTATCTTAACAAACAGGGCTAGTCCCATCTGTCTCCCTTACACAATAAAATATCTTTTCAGCTTCTAAGAATCCATAGTGTGATGTATGTTGTACCAGGTCGTTCGACTTCGCACGACCTCTCCCATTCAAATGGGAGAGATCGTTAGTCTGATGTAGTCGTTTGAAGTCGGAGGCAGTGGACGAGGGTTTAATCTCTTTTGTGTTGTGGGATTCCACGGATGACTACAGACCCAGTGGGCAACCAGCCTTATGTTTCTCTGCACGTTTTAGAATGTAAGCTTGCAGGCTGAATGCTCAAAACCTAGTTTGTTGACCACTTCCCATCAATGCACATACTGGAAGTGACTGCTAGCATAAAGACTACAGCAACCAAACAAGAAAAATATCAGAACAAAAGTCAACAATAACTATGGAGACGTAAAAGTAATGTAATTGGAAACACAGAAGTTGAAAGGTGATTTACAGAGGTAAATGGCACTAATAAAATACTAGGGATAGTATCGGTGTAAATACTGCCATTTGCAAATCCTCCGATACCCAGAAGCCAGTGCTTTGCTGGTTTTAGAGGGTCTGGGGCAGCAGTCTGAATGCAGTAAAAGCATTCGGCCAGTTTTCCCCCTTGGGACTGGTCACGTTACTGAGCGGCCACCAGGCTGTGAAGGCTTTGACGTGGCCTCCAGCCGTGGTATTACGAGATCACGTCACAGCCAAGCGGCTGCTCTGTGGATCGCAGCCAGCCGGAGGGGTGGAAAGCTGAACAAATGCTTTTATTGCATTCGGACAGCTGCCCTGGCGTCTGTCTGAGGTCTGTGAGGCCATGATCCCCTCCCTTCGGAGACTGGGTCGCAGGGCAGTATTCCAACATGATAACGACCCCAAACACACCTCCAAGACAACCACTGCCTTGCTGAAGAAGCTGAGGGTAAAGGTGATGGACTGGCCAAGCATGTCTCCATATCTAAACCCTATTGAGAATATGTGGGGCATCCTCAAACTGAAGGTGGAGGAGCGCAAGGTCTCGAACATCCACCAGCTCCGTGATGCAGCTGGAGGCAGTGCTTCAAGAACAATTCACAGGAGGTAGAAAAGTGGATTGCAGATAACAGACGTTTTCTAAATACTGACAAAACGTTTACAATGCCGTTTAGATTCCTATATTACAAATACAAACTAAGGAGTCCTATGATAGTGACAGAGTTGTAGTAATTCTGTTTCAAGGATAGAACCAGGGGGTAACCCTACTACCAAATCTAACAAAGAAAAAACCTCTTTGGGCTAGGGTCAAACGAACGCATTTTTCGCATCGTCCGTAAAAAAGTGCGTCCGAACACATGGACGTACTTTTTCACGGAATACGCGATAGCGGTCATACGATGCGCAATTACGGCCGTGATTTTTTTACGGATCCAAACCAGGAAACTTTGGGTGTTGGGGACATTATGTTGGCCGGACATGAGCAGCATCTGACGACTCCTAATCACGCACAAATGCCGCTATGCAGACGCAGCGCACTCTGTACGTCAGTACTAGCGGTTCGACGTTCTTGCAAAAATGCATTCCTTTGCCGCTTGCGTTGCGTGGCCGAACTTTCATGCGGCCGTACTTCGTGTGTGGGCCTGCATTGGACGTCATTTGCTGCTACCAAGGCCGTAATAAAGTGCGGCTGCACGCGCGCTCGCACTGCATTCGTCTGACCCCAGCCTTAGAGGCTATAAACCAAGTCATAAAAAATATTGTTTTTAAATTTTGCAATAAAAAGGTATTTTTTATGACTTGGTTTCTTGGCTTATAGCCTCTAAAGAGTTTTTTCTTTGAAACCGCACCTAAACTACATAAAATACAACAAACTCCCCATCTCGTGTCAGGAGACTGCTTCCTAAATAGACTGCTTCCTCCAGCAGTTCCCTTCTATAACCTCCGATCCAGGACCTGCACCTTACTTGCAATACCACAATACAAAAAGAAAGTGTCTCGATCCTCATTTTCCTACAGAGCGCCACAGTTATGGAATAACCTCCCAGACACCATCAAATCTTCCCCCAGTCTAAAGTCCCTTAAGACCGTGTTTCCCAAACCTGTCCTCAGGACCCTCCGCCTCTCCAGGTTTGCCAGATAGCTGAAGCACAGCACAGGTGATATGATTTTCTGCTCAGTGATTGCAGGATTCAGTCTGCTTTCCCCCAAGGTGATCTGCAAAATCTGGCCTGGATGAGGGTCCCGAGGACAGGTTTGGGATTAACTGATTTAAGAGATCTCTATTAACATACCTCAATACAGAATGCACCTGTAACATGTAACCTAGTGACTAGAACACATAAAATAAATATGTAGGAAATAATCTGTATATTTGTGTTTTTTAATATCTTGCATTTTATTACTTAGAATTGTTACAGTAGGTACAACAAAACAAACAGTCAACAAGTGACTGTATCAAGGGAGCACATTAAAAAATAACCTTTATTGGTATAATTAAAATGTACACAAAACAATATAAGAAAAACCAAAAAATAAATCTGATATGTATTAAATACCACTGGATGCTTGATTTTAGTCCAGTTGAATCAGAATAGTGGGTATATATAGTTCTAGGCTAAATTAGCGAATTGAATAACTTCTAATGATCAGACCTTTCAAGCCGTCAGGCTAAGTGATTTATAGACTCAAGGAAATGGGAGTATATAATTGACAGTCTCCCTTAAAGGAAGGTTTCTAGAAAAGTAGCAATAGTTAAATAGCTGCTATGGTCACCATAGATTGTCCATTGATCCTATTAGTTATACAAAAATATATAATTAATGTGCAAGTGAGCAGGATTGAGACTTATCCATTCAAGATAGTATTTGATGTATAGAGAAATTAAAGTAGTCCTTGAGTTCCCTGTTGCATATTTGTACGTGGTTCTGTTATGTTAAATAAATGATAAATGCAGCATATGTTCGTATAACCATTAATATACACTCTATTTAAACAATAACTGTATGTTACCTATAAAGGATGAAAAACTACAAAACAATGTTCTTGAATCCAGGACATACTTGAAAACCAGAGAAAATCTCAACGTATCCTTCCTGATAAAATACTTTATAAATGTCGTCATGGGGGAGTGGAAGAGGACTCCAGTGGCAACCTGTGAAGCTCTGGTGAACTCCACGCCCAAGAGGGTTAAGGCAGTGCTGGAAAATAATGGTGGCCACACAAAATATTGACACTTTAGGCCCAATATGGACATTTTCACTTAGGGGTGTACTCACTTTTGTTGCCAGCAGTTTAGACATTAATGGCTGTGTGTTGAGTTATTTTGAGGGGACACCAAATTTACACTGTTATACAAGCTGTACACTCACTACTTTACATTGTAGCAAAGCGTAATTTCTTCAGTGTTGTTACATGAAAAGATATAAAATATTCACAAAAATGTGAGGGGTGCACTCCTGTGAGATACTGTATATATGAGATAAGGTGTGGTCAGGGTGTGTGCAGGCAGTGGGTAAATGGGTTGTCTGGCCATTCATTTCAAGATTAACAAATTGGACAGGCTTTCAGCAAAATCCTAAATTTTTTATTGGAAAGTGGTCACATGACATTAAATAAACGTATCGGTACTTGGTATTGGTGAGTACTTGAAAAAGAGTATCGGTACTTGTACTCTGTCTTAAAAAATGGTATCTGTGCAAGCCTAGAAAATACCCACGGTATTATGGCACTTCAAATTAACGACGATCACAAATTATTATTGCATTGATATACAGGGTGATTCATATAGACCCGAATACAAAGTTTTCCTTCTAGATCTAAGAAAAAAAACGAATTAAGGTAATCAATAAGAAAATTGAAACAGCCTGCCTATGTTATCTTTTACTAACGCTATTTACTTTCAACTGGTGCATTTCCAGCTATAATCCTTTTAAGTCTCTAGTTATGGCTTTTGTTCTAAAAAATTTCTTGTATGGTTGCTATAATCTTTATGCATGAAAAAATGTTTTTTTGCACATGTTTTTTTTTATATAAAAGAAAATAAGCGTGGAAATAGAGCTTTTGTTTTAATGTGAAAATAAATCTAGTGAATGATAAACTACCAAAATCAACTCTGAAAAAAATGAAAAAGTTTTCGCAACTGTCAGTGCCTCTCTGGAGCAGATGCCTGCTGGTCTGACCCTTCGTTGTCCTTGTGGATCAGGAACTGAAATGTGTCCCTGATGTCTCCTCTCAGATGTCTCCAGCTGTCACATTCTCTTCATCCCCTGCTTTCTTTCAGTTACCCATGTATTATTTTACTTGTCCTCCTCTTCTGGGATTTTATTCATTTTTGTAAATACCTTTATATTGAGTGATACTATGAAAGCATAGATGATAACCCACACACATAACGACTGCTTCCTCCTACATAAAATCACAGTACAGAGCTTCTCATGAACAGCTGTCCTCAGCTTTCACATAATAACCATTGCGGCAAGTGGTTTAAAGTACCTTCTGTGCCAACAAAGTGGCTTAGGAGCACAATAGCCATAAAACTTTGCAGCATGGATATTAATCATTCGGCTTTGTCAGGGAGCAATTTCTGGTAATTTTGGGAGGTAGGCTAGTGCCAACCAGGAGTATGAATAAATATGCAGCAAACACCTTTACTAGTATTACCAATAATGTCCTATAAGGACTGTTCTTTTTCAAGACATTGCAAATTATTTGCACTTGCAGAAACCTACAAATACTCGATGGATTGGGCCAGATGGACATTGCTAGACATTTTCCTGTCAGATAATGGATTTTAGTGGGAGTTTTCCACTGAAATTTCAAGTCATGTTAATACCGCATAAAATGTCAAAGAAAACGTTAGAAAATAAGTATTAACCTTAGTCTACAAGATAGAATACCTTCTTACCTGTGTAGTGATATGCTGCCTTGGAATGATTGCTCCTCAAATATCAACCTTTTCCTGCTTTTACCTGGATGATGAATGTTCACATCAGAAGTATGGTCCTCATCAAGTCCTGTGCCTGGCATGAACCACACAAATGTACAGAGAATGAACCACAGAATGAACATTTCTAAACCCTGAGGCATCAAAACATTGAAAAGGACACGTCCTATTCCATAGAGGATCTTCACCATGTTGATATTCCTTTCTTCCCACCATAACTTACCATAATCAGACTTAAGAACAGAATCATTTTGAGCTTAGTCATTTAACATGCAGTGAATGAAACACGGACAAAAAGCATTGCCATTACAGAACCCATACTGCTTATGGAAAACCACCGTGTAGATTAAGTAATATTCCTTTTAGCTGTGCTACAGTCATGTAATTAGTAATACTTTTATAGAAAGGTGGCAAGAAATCCATTCCAACTGAGAGTTAATGATGTATTGACCACTAAGCCAACTGACACATCTAATAAAAGCCAAGTTGTCTCAATCAGTAGATTGATGTTAGAGCAAATATACATTTTACTGACCAAACAAGGGGCCCTATCCCAACTTTGCTGTAAATTTCCCAGAGCTATTATAGTCTAGGGAGATTGTAAATTTACAACAGCTCTAGTTACCGCATTACACCAGGGTTGTAATACAGCTTCAGGTTGGGAGTACAGTCCATGGAGCTTTAGAGAATTGACTATAACAGTGGTTCCCAACTCTGTTCCTCAGGTACCACGAAGACCAGATTTTAAGGATTACCTTGGGGAAATGCATACTAATACTACAATCACTGAACAAGAAATTGTATCATAACCTGTGCGGTGCTTCAGATAACTGGCAAAACTGGCCTGTTAAGGTGCCCTGAGGACCAGGGTTAGATAGCATTTAAGATTGCAAAATTGTATTTTAAGGGCCCTGTTCCCTAGCTCAATGTTTCCCAACCGCGATCCTCAAGTCCCCCCAACAGGTCAGGTTTTCCAGATAGCTGAAGCACAGCACAGGTGTATATGATTTGCTGCTCAGTGATTGCAGGATTCAGTCTGTATTTACCCAAGGCAATCCTCAAAACCTGGCCTGTTAGGGGAACTTGAGGACCGCAGTTGGGAACCACTGCCCTAGCTAATGCTAATATGGGGACGCTAAAGGGAAAAACCTGAGCCAGATTTCCCTGTATCGTCCCAATTTTAGCATTAGATTCTGGGGCAGGCTCTACCACGGCACCTTGCCCTGAAACGAAGTGATGCACTCGGTGATACTCGCAGTACCGTTTCCGCACCACAACAAGTATCACCGCCTGGTCCATAGGACTCCGGTAGGGCTCGCAGCTTGGCAGCACAACCCTCCATGATCTCACTCTTGCAAGACCGCAAAGCGCAGTGGAGGGAGACTGGGAACTATTTGTCCCCAGTCTCACTCTGCTCGTGGCCAGGAGAAGCAGAAGATCGGACCCCCGTTCTCGCCATGGGATGAGGTGAGTATCGGGATATCTTGGGGGGGGGTTAGGGGGTGCTAATTGATTCTGCAAAAGCGGAATCAGTTAGGTGTCGCTAAAATTTCTTTTTGCGCATTGGTGCGGTAATTAGTGCTAGGACTTTGTAATACCTTACTTAACCTAGCGTTAATTGATGATTGTGTACCCTATACATGGGGAGCACCAACTACAGTAAGCTCGCGGAAGCTAGTGCAATCACCAATGTTTTAACTGATTTTGTACTGGTTTAGCGTCAGGAAGGTAATATGGGTGGCATGCGTTAACGTCACTTATCCTGGCGGTAACGCTTACTAACCTGAATGTTTCAGTTAGTTACAGAAAAAGGAACTGTGTAACATGGCTACTGAAAGAACGGCCAAGCGGGGTATCAACGTACACATTTCCCAAACCCTAAATTCAAATTGACTCTCTTCTCTCCCATGACTGATGAGTAGCTAACTACATCATTCCTTCCGTTGTGTTATAAGGAGGGATGTGGGTATAAACAAAAGTGGGTGGAGGGTTATATCTAGTACTCCCACACAGAAGGTCCTGTGGTGTTGACGTGAATGTTTGTTTTTTCCCAGCTGTGCAGTTACAAAAAAGAATTCAAATATTTTATTTAGAATTGTGAAGATTATTTTGCTATGGTTTTATGATAGATCCAACCACCTTTATTTAATAATATGGTTTTGTGTCACTAAAAATTAGGGGAATAAAAGGCATAGAAGCCAAGTCACCATTCATACTCTGGTACTCCCATAGAAACCCATCTGGATGTTGTATAAAGATGTATTATGACAACTATTTATCATGGTAGGTAATCTGCAATAGTATGGTTTGGTTTCATGATTATATGCATAGAAACACATAGCCATTTCGAAGGTTAAGGTGCTTTTTATTGGGATATTGCTGTGTTCCAGGATGGATGTGCCCCGGCTTACAATGATAAAAAATGCTTGTTTGAAATACATTTGTTAATGGTTAAGTATATGTAAAGACAGAGGGAAAATATCACTAAATAACTCATAATTTTATATATGTGTGTATTTTCCAATACAGTGCTATACTTAATGGACATAATACAACCAACATTGATCTCATCAGGAGGGTGTGACTGACAATCAAATTTAGTATTTGTGAACCACTCTACTTTAAGTGTACCACATTATTTGCTATGGTTTTGTGCACTTCTTACACAAATTGAAAAGTCTCTTCCACTGATGTAGTAATGATCTTAAAGGCATATGTAGGGGAATATTCAGAGTTTCAAGTTTTTGTCCAAGTATGTTATGGAAATCAAGCATTTGATGCTTACCAAAAGATGGCTTCCTCTTCAGACTCTGGGAAATGCTGGAAGATGCAAGGTCTTGTGAGAAGAAGCTGCCAGTGAAAGAGCCATCTTCATCTTGGTTATCAAGCAGGGAATTATTGTACATTATAAGTGGATGCCATTCTGTCCCTCTGTAAAGCAGCATTTGCTCATTAGCAAACCTCTGCAGGTATCCATACCTATGGAGAGAAACAGTAATTGGGTTCGGCATAGACAACATACACCAACTATGTAAGGATATTATATTCCACAAAGAACTAAACGGCCTGTTAAGCTTCCAGTATGAAAGGTGTTGTTCTAAACACCATTACAAGATCTCTGTAGTTTTAGATCGTTTGATTGTACATTTTGCTGGTCAAATACTACAGCTATACAGTGACTGATGACACGCTGGTGAAGGGGGGTATACAAGATTGGTTCCCAAAAATACAGTACAGTACAGAGTGATTGTGATGCTTGCCACAGGAGCTTTGGAAAGTTACACACTTAATTCCTTGACGAGATGTCCCAAAGAAGACATGTTCACGTCAAACGAACCACTGAAAAATTAAATAATGTAACAGTAACCAATGAAATGTATTTGCGGAAATATTGTGAACCCCACAAAAAAAAAAAAAATCCAAAAAAATACATGTAGATTTTTCTTCAATTTTATTTCAAATACATTTTTTCCCCCAACTTATTTCTTGGTGAAGAGTATCGTGGAGTTTGACTGACTTCTTCCCTTTTAAATCAATACCAGAATAATCCCATCGTTAGGATTTGAACCACTAAGGCTAGGGTCAGACTAACGCATTTTTCACGTTGTCCGTGAAAATGTGCGTTCGAAGAATGGACGTATTTTTTCACGGAATACGCGATAGCGGTCATACGATGCGCAGTTTCATCCGTGATTTTGTACGGATCATCAATAAAACACTTCTTGCATCTGGACGTGATGTTGGCCGGACATTAGCAGCGTCTGATGTCTCCAATTCACGCACACATGCCTAGCGGACGCAGCGCACTCTGTACGTCAGTACTAGTGGTTTAACGTTCTCGAAAAAATGCGTTCATTTTCCACTTGCGTTGCACGGCCGGACTTTTGTGCGACCGTACTTCGTATATTGGCCGTCATTGCCCGGCATCTGCTGCTAGCACGGCCGTGATTAAGTGCGCCAGAACGCGCGTTCGCACTGCCTCAGTCTGACCCTAGCCTAAATGTCTGAGCTTAGCCAAAGGGCACGGGGATTGAAACCTAATATATGGAAGGGCTATTCAAGAGGTCAGCACATGTTTCAAAGTATGTGGTTCCTAGTACAGGGGAGGTAAGGACAAGAATCAGGGAGCAGAGCCCATGGACCAGTCAACACGCCCACCTCACAAGACAGTATGTAGATAACCGGCACGTCCAAACGATATAATCTCCGAAGCTATGTGCGGTCTTGGTACCAACATGTGAAGTTCTTAGAATGATTTTCTTTAACAAGGATGTATCTAGTAATTTATATGGAGGTGTGTGTTATGGTGTCCCATTCTTCTGATGTAAAGGTTGAGCCAATACATTGCTCCAACGGAGTCTGTTATGAGCAGTGGCACTTTGAGTAGTAGAGAGTGGATGTAAGAGATGGTTCCTGTTGTGAAGCAGGTGTGGGATGTAAATCTTTCCACATTGGGCTTGTGGGCATGTTATGGAAGAAAGAGGGTGTTTCCCTGAAATAACCCAAGAAGGGAAGTGGCCCTGGAGGCGCAGAGAGTCCAGTGTCAAACACCCTCCCATGCCCCTTCACCAATATGAATTTTGACAGCAAATTCTTACTTTGTTTGTCATAGTCTGACTAAAATGCCATTTAGTTTTAGTCACATTTTAGTCATCGCAATTGTTCTAGTCGACTAAAGGTCACAAGATTTATTACACTGTTCGCGCAAAAATGTGCGCGTGCACACAAACGCATTAACACGAGGGGCAAAACCCTTCGCATTGAACGTCGTATTATGACGTTCGCGCATACGATGCACGTTAACGTCTAATGCGAGTGACCCTGTATGAACCCTGCACAAGTTCGTGCACGCAACCCATACTTAACAATGTGAGCGCAAATGCGTTCGTGCGCTGGTACGCGGATGGTATTACAATTGATGCGCAACTTTTTACGAACGATGTTTGCGCACATAATTTTAACGTCTTTTAAAAGCTGGTGGTAACTGCAAATCTGACCGTTCTGGCCGAAACAAAATACACCAGCATGAGAAAAAATAAATAAATACTGCACAGTATAGTTACACATTCCCAAACAATAGAATAGAGAGGTTGTGCGTGTTTTTATTATTGCTGCAGCATATATACACAGATTGATTTTGGCAGGCACAAAAACAGAACAGGAGACAATTGTGGTTCTTAATTCTGATTGCCCACCGATTTCTGCGCGCAACGTTAATGCGCGCACGTTTTTGCGCGTCTTTTTTACGCACAATATTTTTTGACGGATGAAAAAATGCGCTCGGATCGTAATACCAGCGTTAATTTACGCGCGTTAACGTTTAACGCTGCGCGCAAAAAAAAAAAATGCGCTGCGCATACGAATTTGCGCGGAGAATGTAATAGAGCCCCAAGTCTTTAACACTGCCCTTCACTACTTGTCGGAATGCATGGTTATTAAGAATCACATTAAGATCTGTGTAAGAATATTTGTTTTTCCTATTGTCGCAGAAAGAAAGCATGTGTTGCATTGAAGGTAGGTGCACAAGAATGTAGTAGCTGCATAGCAAAGGGTAGTAGGCCCTAAAACACATAAAAAGCACATGCAGAAATGTGTGGTGGGCAATAGCTCTTAGCAAAACCTGCTATACTTACAGGGTTATTCAAAGATCTGAATTGTGGCTGAAAGGTAACAGAACAGTGAAATTCAGCATACGGTTACCTTTCCTGGCCATTCGGCTATTCAGAGAGCAGGCAGTTCGCCAAATGTTGGCAAATTGCCTGCACATATGGTGCCTGTTCGAGGGCAGTGAAATCCCCCATAGTGAAGCAATGCTTCGTCTATTCAGAGAAACAGAACTCAAAACAGCTGAGAAAAGTTGCCGAAATGCCCTGCCATTCGGTGGTTTCATTTGACAGGTTTATTCAGGCGAATCCCATAGGCTTCAATGTTAAAAATATTCCTGTTTTAATTCAATATCTGATAAACCGTTTATTATTTTATTCTGCAGTAAAAAGTCTCTTTATAGATTTTTTAGGATCTTTTAGGATTTTTCCGTTTTTTATTTAAATCATTTTTTTTTCTGTATCAGCCCTTTTTATTATCATTCATTAGATCTTATATGTAAATTTCAGACATTTTCGTTCTGTAGTTTCTTTGCAAACAGCATTTCACTTTTCAAACGTTCAAGCGTATGTTTTTGGCTAGGGTCAGAGTGGGGCAGTCGGAACGAGCGTGCAGGCGCACTAAATCACGGCGGCAGTAGCAGCACATAACGGCCAATGACGGCCAATATACGCAGTACGTGCGTACGAAAGTGCGCCGACACCACGCAACCGGCAAATGAACGCATTTTTATCAGAACGTGAAACCGCTGCTACTGACGTACAAAGTGCGCTGCGGCCGCATAGCAGCGTGTGTGCGTGATTAGGAGATGTCAGACGCTGCTAGTGTGCGGCCAACATAACGTTCAAACAGCCGGATTTCCCTAGACTTCTTTTTACCCCACCGTCATGAAATACGTCCAGAATTGCGCATCGTCTGACCACTTAAGCGTATTCCGTGAAAAAATGCGTGCGCACGCATCGACGTACATTTTGACGGTGGCTGCAGAAAATGCGCTCATCTGTCCCTAGCCTTTTTGGGGGGTTTTTCACTCCATTCGTCTGCGGTGTCGTGTTTTTCCAGCGGCTGCTCTGCGCTGTGATCGGCGGTTGCTCGGGTTTCTCCGGTGGGGTTAATCCAGAGGTTTTTGCGGGTTTCGGTATGCGTTCGCTGGGTTTTGCGGTGAGTGTTCGTCGGGTTTGCAGCAGCTTTTCCCTGCATTACGGCGGCCCTGTGGTGCTTGCTGAATACACCGCAGGGTCGCCGAAATTTGATCGCCAAATCGCACCGAATTGAAGAGAACGAAAAGTCACCGAACGTGAGGTGACTTTTCGATTCTCTTTGAATAACCCTGTTAGTTACAGCAGCTAAACGGGCATGCAAAGTGTCCAGAATGGTCTCAGCATTCACCTTGTTGGAGCTAAGAACATCAAGGACAGAGGTGTATGATGCACAGCAAGGGAAGGAAAACAGGTGATGCAGAGAAGGCTGGCACTTACGCAGGTTGTGAGGAGAGAAGGGTACACGTTGACAATCCAGAAGCAGTTGAAGAGTGAGGTATCTTTCTCCGTGTCGGGTTGACGGAGATATTATGTGCCGTGAAGGACAGGAAGACCACTTTCAATGCAAGGCGTTAGATCAGTGTAAAAGAAAAAAAAAAGGTTTCCCTGTGATGAGCCCTCCAGAAAAAGCACCGTAAGGGTTGATGGTTACACTGAAGGCCGAGACTCTGCTCCCTCTCCCGTAAAGGCATGCGACAAAGGAGACCATTTGCATCTAAGACCTGTACAGTGAGAAGGCTAGGAGTGTTGGATAGAGGAGTATGGGTGGTGAGGTCACTAATCCCTAAGGCTGCCACAAGTTAGGGTGTTTTGGTGAGGCTGTCCAGTACGTGTGCACTACCTGGCAGGAAAACTTGAAGTTGAAATGGGAACCTCACCCGTACCAAATGTTATGGGAGATTAGCTTCTTGGTGATGAGCCTAAATGATACCTTTTTCCCCTTCGATACCAAAAGAACTTCAGTGAACTAGGTTACCCCCTAGTAAGGCCACTGGACCTACATTGTTATTTACGGATTACTTTTTTTCGTATGGATTTTAGATATGTTCCCATAATTTTTTACAGAGACCAAACTCTATCAATGTGTTGGGAAATAGAGTGAATTCCTAGAAAAATTTATGATGAAACTAAGATGTACCCACGGATTTTTTTAGACTACAAAATAAACGAAACTATTGTGCCCATTTAGCTCAATTACAGATTATTATTATTATTAATCTTTATTTATAAAGCGCCAACATATTCCACAGCACTGTACAATGGAGGAGCACAAACATGAGACATACATGATAAAGAAGGAAAAGACAACCCTGCCCATAGGATAGCTAGTCTAGGAAATACAGCACTTTAACCAAGTGCTCAGCCAGACATCCCCGTGAGTTTACAATCTAAAGGACAAAGGTAAGTGAAACAAAAGGGAAGGAGGGGAGTGTGGAGCCGGTGGCTAGAGAGAGAAAAGCAAGGATTGCATAGGAATGGCAAGAAGCTTGGATTTAGGAGGTTAATTAAAAGAAACAGGCAGCAGCTGGAAGGGAAGCAATGAGTTTGGGACCAGGACTGGGTGGAAGTGTGGATGGGGAGGACAGGTGGCACTGCAGAGTGCAGAGCTTGTGGGAGATGGCTGCGTGTGGTAAACTGGGAACCCTTAGGATTGCAGATGCAGAGCTCGTGGGAGATGGCTGCGTGTGGTAAACTGGGAACCCTTAGGATTGCAGATGCAGAGCTCGTGGGAGATGGCTGCGTGTGGTAAACTGGAGAAAGAGATTTAGGAAGGGGGGTCTGTATGCAGGAAGTTAAGGACATGCGAGGGGGTGGGGGAGGGGCTGGGGAGAGCAAAGTTACTATGAGAGACTATCAAAAACGGATGGAAAAAGTTAAGAAAATTAATCAGCCTGAGAATAATACATATAAAATATACAGATAAAGCCACTGGTATAATTGAAAGTCAGTCAGACTTAACCTACTGCAGATTAGCCTTATATAATAATAGATAATGAAGACGCTCTTGAAGTGAAGCACAAAATTAGGATTAACTATTAGATATGACTTAGACTCCCATTTTGTAGTATTTTTATATCTGAAAACTTTACTTACACAAGTCTCTTGTCAGCTTTGAGAAGTTTACTGGAGAACTCGCTGATGAGAATTAGGAATGGCAGATTAGGTGGGGGTTGTCCATCTTCTGCTCGCTCTCGAAATGCAAACTCGATCCCTAATCTGTGACAGAGGAAAATATTAAACTACAGAGTGAAACAGAGGATTTAAAAATAAAAAAGTAAGATACCTGCTCTGCTTTAAAATATTGGGCACCATTCCATAGTGAACGCCAACGTTAGCGTTTGGATATGTAAGCGTTACCACCAGGATAAGTGTCTTTAACGCATGCCCCCCATATTACATTCCTGACGCTAAACCCATAAGAAATCACTTTGCGCGTTGGTTTTTGCACTAGCTGCACTACAATCTTATTGTACTTCGCACATCCTATACTTAACATGGGGGGGGCACAATCTTTAATTAGCGTTTCAATAAGTAAGGTGTTATAAAGTCCTAATTCTAATTACTGCGGATGCGCAATGCGAAGTTTTAGCTACACCTAAAAACTGGTGCTAAATGGATTCTGCATTTTGGATTCTGCATTTGCTAAATCATATAGCACCACCTAAACCCCCCTAAATAAATCCAATTCTCACCTCTCAGCCTGCAGCAAGAATGGTCGCCCGATCCGCCACACTTCTAGTCTATGGGAGCAGAGTGAGAGTACACAGGACTCATGGCCCAGAAGCGCAACCCTAAATGGAGTCCTATGGAATCCATGAGGTGTGGAAGAAAAATCACGAGTATCCCAGCGGCAAGCGCGGCGTTTTCGAGATGAGGTGCTCAGCTAGTGCCTGCCCTGGAATATCGCGCTAAAATGGGAACGCTATGAGGAAACCTGCAGGTCTGCCTGTTAGCATCCTCATTTTAGCGCAAAGAACGGAATATGGCCCATCCGACCGAGAGAGTGGTCAGCAAATGTTTATGCTGAAGTACTGTTGCTGGAATGCATTCACCATTTATTACAAACAGGTTTTCTCCTGAACAAACGAACGACTTGGGGTTTTCCTAACAAACATTACAATGTTTATCAAAACAATGTGCAAAAATAAGAATTAAACACAAGTAGCAAAAAGTGGAAGACATGATTAGACCATTGTTTAGTGTATTTCTTCATTTAAATGCACTTGTAGTAACAGACTACACTGGCATATACATAAAAAACGTGCAAGAAAGCAAGTTATAAAACTGTAACTGAAACGATAAGAACTGTTGTTCTATTTACTACTTAAAATGTGCTTGTGACATGACTGCACGCGCCTATGATCATACATCAAATTGAAGAATCAGTTATATACTGTAGTTATAATCTCCCCAGTGCCCCCAAAGTCGTCCTTTGATGAAATTATTGTAACGTGTACATGTTAACATTAAGATACATTCCCAAAGGTACAGGAAATCCCAAAGTAAACCACTCTTTGTGGTTAGATACAGTTGCTCTAAACAATGTTATATAATATCCACAATGAAAAAATAGCAGATACTCATGGGTCCTCAAAGATCTCCTGGTTCCACCTTTATTTCAAAATTCAAACATGGCGTCAACATTTCGTGTCCATCGAGTCTTTATGAAGGCTTGGGAAGCTGAAACGTTGACGCCAAGTTTGAATTTTAAAATAAAGGTGGATCCAGGAGATCTTTAATGAAGACCCATCATGAGTATCTGCTATTTTTTTATTGTAGATTATAATCATGGGAGGTATGAGCAGGGGTGTGAGAACACGGAGTAGCTGATTGCAAGAAGGCAAATACCGTCTTACAAACTGGGTGCTTAGCATTTTTGTGTGTATATATAGATCACTTTCTATACATATCAAAAACAAAAATGTGTTGCTACCCAGAAACTGATAAACTCCCAAGTGTAGCTCCTGGGAGTTAATTATGTTTACCACCATGCCGTTTACTCTGCAGAGTACGTGTTGCAGGGTTACATAGGGAATTGAAATTGTTGACATACATTGTACAGCATTCAATCCATTTCCTTAAGGAATAAAAGCAAACTGTGAGGTGCATTAGAAGATTATGATACCGGAGAGTAGCATTTACCACAGCGTGATGGAAGAAGAAACAAGATTAATCAAAGTTACCAAAATTACATGCGTTCATCAAGCAGCACGTTTTGCATACACCACCATAGCTCCCAGACCTGCTCAAAAAAAGGCTATGTTCAATGCCAAAGGTAAAGTAAACCTAAATTTCACTGGTTGACGCATAAATCATTTTGAGGAAAACAAATTAAGTCAATTAATCCTAATCTAAAGGTCAAAGTTAGCCAGGTTTGACAATTAATTTATAGATTAGAATCTGGTTTATTTTGCAATTTTTTGATGTGCAGAGCAAAAATCATAGAATAAAGGAGAACAATTTTAAACAGTACTTGACAGGCATCTTTTGGGTTTATAGTTTGTTACTTAAGTTGGAATAGATTTGTATTGTTGCTTCTAATTTGCTTTTTAATGTGCTGAAGTCTAATGGAAAATGACGATAGATTTGAACCTGAAAAGAACTGTGTGCTTTGTTGTTGAACCCGTATACATATTCTATGTCTGGATCAATAATCTCACAGTCTGTATTAAAACCGTGATAAATAAATTATTAAACCTAATTAAAACCTTGCCTAGTGTACTCTGCTTCAACATGATTAAGGCCCCATTCACACTGTGCGATTTTATTGTGCGGATTTTGCCGCGACGTCGCGCTATGTAGCTTCTCCAATGGAGCTGTTCACATCTTGCCGCGCGATGTCGCATGTCGCGTGTCACTGTAATATGTAGCATGTCGCTGGTACATGACCCTTTTTTTTTTGCGTTTTGCATTGGTGGGGTTTTGCAAAATCGCACATAACCGCAACATCGCGCGACGACACGAATATGAAAATGTCGCACAGTGTGAACGGGGCCTTAGATGCTTTCATTTTATCTCAAAATTGACTTCTGCTATTAAAATCCTCTATGCTCACATTAACCATAAGAGATGCAAATGTATGGGTACAAAGAAAGGGCTCACCATTTCGGCGACTACCAATCACATAGCTCTAGTCTAGAAAGTTCTTTGGACAGTTCACAATACCTTAGCTTTAGGTAATTTCCTATAACACAACGCCATGCAAAAGGTTATATTTTTTATTACTTAAAAAGGAATAGTTCTTTTGGTTCCAAAAGCTCTGTAAAATACAAAAAGCATATCCAGTTTAGTTTACTACTGTAACCACGTACTTGTGTATCATAGCTATAGATTCCCTGCATTTCACATGATCCATGCCGAAGGTTAGAGAAAAGCGCCGAGCCAGCTCCTTTATGTTAGTGAATGACGTTGAGGACTGGGTGGCACTGCCATGTAATTCTCTGTGCTTCTGATACAGCTGCAGACACACAAGCAAGCCATTAAAATAAATAAGCAATGCATTGTTACACTTTCAGTGCCATCATAAACAAACAAATGCTCTTCAAGTTCGCTTCTCTATTAGGACAAATGGTTTAGGCTAAAGAAAGATATAAAAGGTCTGTTCAATCCAGCACTAACGCAACGTGTATGCAGATCCGTGGCGGGGCCCTTTACATTTGTTCAGCATCCACTTCACCACCACTTACTGCTGCTATATGGTATACAAAGTATCCACCGCTATAGATAGGTTCTAAAATCAAAATCTCTTTATTATAAAAACAATAATATGAGCTTTGACACTACAGATCGTCCAAGGTTCGAGGAATTATTCCCTCTAACCAGCAGTTAATAATAAAAAGTTTATATTAAGGCGCTTGCCATTCTCTTATAACACACATAATTGACAGTGACTTACTTGTTGCAAGCAGAGGACCAGAGTTTTTGCACTTTCTATTCTGTTGTTCTGCCTTGTTCGGCTAAGAGTTTCCTTAATTATATCTCCAAAGTCAGTATACGTCTATGATGGTTAATAAAAAACATAAAAAACCACATTAATAATAACAATGTCTGCCTTGTAGTTTTAGGATCATCATTGGTCATATAGCATGAACAGTTCCTGAAATACTTGATTATATTGTGAAATCCTGCAGAATCTATATTAAGGGGGATAATTTTTTTTTTTATATTTTTTAAATTGAGTAAAATGATAAACAGATTTAAGGCAACAGAAACTAGAGGGCGCATCTAGTATTAGTAAATTTGTACAGGTGTTTCTAATAAGATTATGTCCATGAGTATTGGGTAGACCTGGTTGACCCTGGCCTGGGGAATATAATTTTAATACAAGATAATTTTAAAAAATGCATTAAGAGTTTGTAGACAGGTATTGTTTAATTATTCTTAAATCAAGAAGTCATATTTGGAACATTAATGCTTTTTACCTTCATGTACTGTTTGTAAATCTCTGCAGCTGCAGACATTTCCACTGCATTATAAGCAATGAGCCGGCAATAACCAGCAAGGAGGCTTCTTCTTCTGTGCAAATGAGACAGGCTGGTTTCATCATCTTTCTCAATCAAACCTGTAGTCCGGAGTAAAAAATAATGTAAAGGTTTATTTCTAGCCTCCCAAACATCAGTAGCAAATTACAGTTATTTATAATGCACCAACATCATCTGCAGTGCAGTACAATGAGTGAGAGAGACTTCCATACAGTGGCAAGAAAAAGTATGTGAACCCTTAGGGATTACGTGGAGTTTTGCATGAATTGGTCATAAAATGTGCTCTGATCTTCATCTAAGTCACAACAATTTGAAAAACACAGTCTGCTTAAAATAATACAACACAAACATGATATGTTTTCATGTGTTTATTGAACATAACATGCAAACAGTCACAGTGCAGGGTGGGAAAAGTATGTGAACCCCTAGCCTAATGACTTCTCCAAGAGCTAATTGGAGGCAGGAGTGAGCCAACCTTGAGTCCAATCAGTGTGATCTTATTGGATGTGTTGCTGAAAGCTGTCCTGCCCTTTAAAAACACACACCAGTTTTGGGTTTACTGGTTTCAAGAAGCACTGCTTGATGTGAAGCATACCTCGCAGAAAAGAGCTCTCAGAAGACCTACGATCAAGAATTGTTGACTTGCATGAAGCTGGAAAGGGTTCCAAAAGCCTTGATGTTCATGTGTCCACGGTAAGACAGACTGTCTACAAATGGAGAAAGTTCAGCACTGTTGCTACTCTCCCTAGGCATGGTCGTCCTGTAAAGATGACTGCAAGAGCACAGCGCAGAATGCTTAATGAGGTAAAGAAGAATCCTAGAGTGTCAGCTAAAGACTTACAGAAATCTCTGGCACATGCTAACATTTTTGTTGACACATCTATAATAAGGAAAACATTAAACAAGAATGGAGTACATGGGAGGACACCACAGAGGAAGCCATTGCTGTCCAAAAATAATATTGCAGCACGTTTGAAGTTTGCAAAAGAGCACCTGGATGTTCCACAGCACTATTGGCAAAATATTCTGTGGACAGATGAAACCAAAATTGAGTTGTTTGGAAAAAACACACAACACTTTGTGTGGAGAAAAAAAGGCACAGCACACCAACATCAAAACCTCCTCCCCACTGTAAAACATGGCGGACGGAGCATCATGGTTTGGGGCTGCTTTGCTGCATCAGGGCCTGGAGGGATTGTTGTCATTGATGGAAAAATGAATTCCAGATTTTATCAAGACATTTTGCAGGAAAACGTAAGACCATCTGTCCGCCAACTGAAGCTCCGCAGAGGATGGGTGATGCAACAGGACAATGACCCAAAGCATACAAGTAATTCAACAAAAGAATGGCTTCAACAAAACAAAATACGCCTTCTGGAGTGGCCCAGTCAGAGTCCTGACCTCAACCCGATTGAAATGCTGTGGCATCACCTTAAGAGAGCGATTCACACCAGACATTCCAAGAATATTGCTACACTGAAACACTTTTGTGAAGAGGAGTGGTCCAAAATTACTCCAGATCGTTGTGCAGGCCTGATCTGCAACTACAGGAAACGTTTGGTTGAGGTTATTGCTGCCAAAGGAGGGTCAACCAGTTATTAAGTCCAAAGGTTCACATACTTTTTCCACCCTGCACTGTGAATTTTTACATGTTCTGTTCAATAAAAACATGAAAACAAATAATGTTTGTGTTGTATTATATTAAGCAGACTGTGTTTTTCAAATTGTTGTGACTTAGATGAAGATCAGAGCACATTTTATGTCCAATTCATGCAAAACTCCACATAATCCCAAAGGGTTCACATACTTTTTCTTGCCACTGTACCATAAACAAAAGAATTTAGGCAGATCAAGAACAACCCTGAAGGTGAAAGTGAGGGGTGTGTGCTAGTGACTGGTCACTCGTCCGTGGGCAGATCAACACCATGGTGCACAATGAAATCTGAAGAAATGAAAGAGTGACAGCATCCTTGAGATCTTTACGGGTGCCTTTATTGGAAACGAACATATGAAGGAGCATCAGCGTATTTCAGCCTATTGACTTTTCTCAAGCTCAAATACGCTGGAATATCGCTGACGCTCCTAATCGTGTTATCTTCAAATGAAGACACCTGTAACGACACCATGAGTGCTGGCACATTTTCTTTTCGTAGTATGTTTGTATGTGTCTGTTATTGACGAACACTTTACGTCTATAAGTGTTTGTCTCCATGTCTGTCAGTGTGTGTATCTGCAAGCATTTGCCCCTTTGTGTTTGTTCTGTCAGTGTTTGAGTGTACCTGCATTCAATTCCGTCACTGTGTAGCTGTGTTTGTTGAAGCTTGTCGAGCCGAAACGTCGGTCCTATTTTAATATGATATAAACTTTATTATTTTATTTTTACTCGAGTGCAGCCACCTATTTGCATATGTAAGTGTTTGTCTCCATAGCTGTCATTGTCTATGTGAATCTGATAGTGTATGTCGTTTGCATCTGCCAGTATGTGTCAATGTCTTTATGCGTCTTAAACTGTAAGTTCGTCCACCATCATATCATACTGTGTGTGTGTCAGATTTGTTTTGTTAATGTTTGTTTGTCCCACGCACTATACAGCTCTGCAAAATGTACAGCTTTATAAAGAGTAATTGTGTATCTATCTACAAAAACCTATTAATGTCCATCTGCATGTATTTGTATTTCGCATCTTTCAGTGTCTGCGTCAGCATGTATACATATGTCAGTATCTGCATTTATCAGTGTCTATTTGATTATTTTTTCAGTGTCTGCATCCATGTATCTGATTCCATGTGTGTCTGTCAGAATATATCCAAGTGATGGTATGAGAGAAATAGACTTGAAGGAGCAATTAGGATAGAGGAGAAAGCCTACACCACCACCATTATGGTTGCAAGGTCCTGGGTGTAGGAAAATTGTAGGCCACCATACGTTAAGGAGGCAGGAGTACTAATGAAGACATAAGCCAAGTTTCAGTGTGTGAAAAGACATGGAGGGAGCAAGAGATGAAAATGTCATAAATAGAACAATATTAAGGAATGCTACAAATGCAGCAGCATTCTAGAGGGCACAATGAAAAAACGAGCAAAGAGGAGAAGGCATTTGGTCACTGTTAGCAGGACTTCTAGTAGCAGGTTGAAATGAAGAATTAGGAGTAGCGTTAGGAGAGACATCCCTTACCATTAGAAGGGATAGAGTTAGTAAGGGGGAAAGTCAAATTTTAGTAATCCAGATGAAGACTGAGATTTAAGTGAAACTAAAGGAGTCAGTAATAGAGGAGCAAATTCCTTGGAGAGAGAGTCCGTACCAGAGAAAACCATGTGAAGACAAATAGGTTAAGAAAAAATAAAGTGGGGGGGCGTGGCTAGCCGTGGAGAGGAGAAGATGTGCATGGCGGAGCTCCGCTTCAGATTCCCATGAAAAGGGAGTTTTTGGGCCGGATTTCTTTGCCAATTTTCCTTGCTGAGGTCCCTCCGTGGCTGGCCATAGGATACATCTGTCCGGAGCCTGTTAAGTTCCCCCCTCCGGACCGCAGACTAGCATCTCGGAAGCTGCCGTTGTCTGAAGAACTTTGCCGGCGGCCATCTTGCGGCCTGGCTCCAGGGGGATCCCTTTGCTGGTGCTCCTCACCCTTCTTGACGACTCTGTTCCCGGTGGGGAACTCGGATACGGGCTGACGAGATGGTGGGCCCACATCTCCCAGGCGACACGAATGGCTCTGAAGAGGAAGCAGCGGGGGAGCGTGCGGGGAGCCTGCGGTGCAGTCTAGGTCCTCGTGGTGGAGAGGGGGAGGCTGTGCTGCGGGGCCTGGACGCATGCCTCGAGATCCTGTCAGGGGACGATGACAGCATACTTACCAGAGGTACTTGGCGCAAAATGATGGCCGTGCTGCGAACTTGCGGGATGCCGCAGATGGTGAGTGACATCGAGCCCGCGTTGTCCCGGTGTCCTGGTTTCATGGAGGCCGGGCAGCACCCTGAAGAGGAAGGAAGATGCGATGCTGACCCTAGTGACCCGGCTGAGGAGACGTCCCTGGATCCCGGGACTGATGGGGTGATCGGTGGTCCATGTGAGGGTGATGTACCGGCGGTCTGCGGGGTCTGGAAGGCTGCAGGATTCGCTGGTCTGGCACCGTTTTCCCTCGAGGGCTTACCGTTTTTGGAGGCTTCGGGCCTACCACATGCTGTACCGCGCTTAGGAGCTTCTCGAGGTCAGCTAACATGCCAGGGATACGGGACTGTTATTGCCTACTGCGCTGTCTTATGGCTCGATACGGGCTGAAGCGGACTACCCCATAAGAGATATATTGGTCCCCGTTCTGTTTTGTACTGCGGTGACCTAGTTTCGGTAGGCCGGTGCTCTCGAGATGCTTTATGTGGATACTGATTCTTGTTGAGATTTTTGCGGACTCCGTTTTCAAGACATTTTTCTTTCTCCCCCCTTTTTATGTACTCCTGAACGATGTTATGGTCCTGCTTGCTGAATTTTTGGGTTTAATGTTGTTCGTCTGCTGGAGCACTGGGACTCCCTATCCCCCCCCTTTTTTTTTTTTTTTTTTTTTTTGTTTTGTGTGGGACATTGGGAACTAGCCTGGGTGAGCCGCTAGGGTGGCTACCTAGGCTCTGTCCACCCTTTTGGCCCCAGGTCTCCCGCCACGTGGCCCCTTCCATGGCCCTCGGTTCCCTTTGGTTACCGGGGTGAGCCAGGAATGCCACGAATATTTGGCAGTCCTTCACTACCTTCTTTTTATTACTTTTTTTTTTTTTTTTTTTTTTTTTTTTTTTTTTTTTTTTTTTTTTTCCTGGTGCCCCTCAGCGAACTCCATCGCTCCCTTTTGTTTTTGCTGGATCGACCCTCCTGATGAGTTTCTGCACCCCCTGTTATTATATACCCCCCTCCCCCAATTTTTGTTATTCTTCAGTTTCCCATGAGATCCCCCCTTCTGTTTTATGTGATTTCTCTGTATTTTATCTGGCCCTGTGAGGCCACCTGGCTGGTCGGTCTGTGACCCTTTGTTTATTGCAAAATAAAAAATTTGAAATACAAAAAAGAAAAAATAAAGTGGAGGAAAAGATCCAGGAACGTCCATGTTAGATCTCTTAAAAATTTGAGTCTAAAATGTAATATGATTTGTCATTTACTGATAGCAGGACATGACAGACCATACAGAGATGCCAATGCTATATAAGCAGGCACTGGTGTGCAAGTTTAAAGGACCCAATTTTGATGGGAATATTGGACAGTAAATGGGTTAATTTAAAGTACACTGCAACAAACGTCTCTGAACAATGAGCACAGACTTTGGTAGAAACATTAAGCTCTAATTCTGCGTTCTTGCATTAATGAACACAAACCACATTTAGAGTCTGAGTCATGATTAAAACTTATTTAATAAAGGGGTACAGGAGAGTTAGTGTTCAGCATAGGACACGATTATTACAGTGCGGGTGGCAGATACAATGGGCTTCTCCCAAACAAAGAAGCTTTTGTTGAAGATCATTAACTGCAGCTATTCTAAGAAAAGAAAGGATGTATGGTTCTAACCGAGATCAGTTGAGCGTTGAATATCAAGGAAAAATCCAGAATGTGTCAAAACGACTTTTTACTCACTTTGATGTAAAATTTAAACTGATTTAATTGCTTTATTTCTGTCGTCTGGACAAAATAAGCAATAAAAATGGTCTGAATGACAGTCCACACAATGTAAATAACTAGCTACCCATGCTACATTTAATACAAAAGAGACATTATTGAAGCTTGTGAACTCTTCCGGTCATACGTAAAATGTATTTCTAAAATCTAGATACTACCGCAGTAATATTTAATTAGCTTTTGCACGCGGCTTCGCTCGCGTGGATTTTGGGATTTGTTAAAATTGTTTTTAAAAGAAAAATTCGTTTTTTTTGTTCAAACCCCCCCCCCTTTTTTTTCACCCCCCCACTTGGTAAAACACGTTTTATTTATTTTTCAAGAAGATTGAAAGTGCCAAATTTCACACCTGTAACATCTTTGGTTTTTGAAATATAAGTATACTGATAAAAATATTCAACTTCCCCTTTTGCCCCCTCCCACTGGATTTTTGAAAAATGGTAAAATACTTATTTTTTGTTTCTCAAGACGAATCTAAATACAAATTTTCACGTCTCTAACAGCTTGTTTTTGAGATATAGGTATCCTATTTAAAAGTATTCACCCCCCATTTTTTCACCCCCACTTGGATTTTTGGAAAATGGTAAAACACTTGTTTCTTTATTTTCAAGAAGATTGTAATTCCCAAACTTCACACCTGTAACATCTTTGGTTTTTTAAATATAGATATACTGATAAAAGTATTCACATCCCTTCCCCCCCCCCTTAACTGTTTTTTCGGAAAATGGTAAAACACGTTTGGTTTTTTGTACGAAGATTATAAATACCAAATTTCACACCTGTAACATCTTTGGTTTTTGAAATATAGATATACTGATAAAAGTATTCCCCCCTTTTTACCCGCCCACTGGATTTTCGAAAATGGTAAAATACGTGTTTTATTATTTCTCAAGACGAATCTAAATACCAATTTTCACGTCTGTAACATCTTCTGTTTTTGATATAGGTATCCTGTTTAAAAGTATTCACCCCCCTTTTTTTCATCCCCCACTTGGGATTTTTGGAAAATGGTAAAACACGTGTTTTTTATTTTTCAAGATTAATCTAAATACCAATTTTAAGGCCGGTAACATCTTCTGTTTTCGAGATACAGGTATCGTGTTTAAAATATTAAAAATATTCAACCTCCTGTTTTTGCTCCCCACTTGGATTTTTGAAAAAAAGGTAAAATACATATTTTTTTATTTTTCAATTCAAATCTAAATACAGATTTTCACGTCTGTAACATCTGTTTTTGAGCTATAGGTATCCGGTTTAAAATATTCAACCCCATTTTTCACCCCCTTAGGGGCGGAGTTTCCAAAAATACTTCCTTAGTGGGCGCCTACATCATAAAAACAGTGCACATTCAAAATTTCACGTTCCTAGGTTAAACGGTTTCAGCTGGTCGTTGGTCAGTCAGTAATTTTGCGTTTATGATAAAAGTATTCAACCCCCCTTTTTGCCCCCCAAGGCATTTTCAGAAAATGGTAAAATACGTGTTTGTTATTTTTCAAGATGAATGTAAATACCAATTTTCAGGTCTGTAAGGTCTGTATCTTCTGTTTTTGAGATAGAGGTATCCTGTTTACAATATTGGTATTGCACTCCCTCGCTCTTGTTCCGGATTGGTCTACGACTCACACTGAACTGCTGGCGGTGTGGTGGCTCAACAGGCTCCTACCTTCACATCTGGTGGGATTGTGTGGTTATTTCACCTTTTTGGCGCTTGATTAGGGACACGGTTGTGGAGGTCACAGACCTCGACCTGCCATTTCAACCCGCGGTGTTCCTTCTCACACACACCCCATGTTCGGTACGTGGTCTCAAAAAGTCGGTGGCGATGCCGATGACGGCACGTCTTTTGGTGGTCCGTTTATGGAGGGCGGCACACCCCCCTGCATACCGAGATTGGTTGGCACGGATGGAGGAGGTTCGGAACCAGGAAGATCTGACTGCTAGGGCTGGGAAATCCCTGGAGAAGCATTTGCACAAATGGTACCACTGGTGCGCATACTTGACCTTGCCCGCTTGTCATGGCCGCATTGGACCCTGATGACAGCACCTTAATGCCGCCCACCGGGGCACACCATGGGTAACACCTCACGCGGTGCCTTTGGGTGCCATATTGGTCGCTGCGCCCTCCCGCGCCCATCCACGGCTAGTAAGTCCGAAGTAGGAGGGGTGACACCCCCCGACCCTGTTGACGACAAGCACCCATTATCCCACACCCTTTTTTTTTTTTCCCTCTCTTTTCTCTCCTTTTCTTCTTCCTTCCTCTTCTCTCTCTCCTCCTACTCTCCACTCGCCCTTTCCTCCTCTCATTCTCCCCGTCTCCCACACCCGCCCCCACCGATCCCTCCCTTCGCCCACTCACTTTATCCCCCTCTTCCCCACTCCGCATCGCTCCCGTTCACTCCCACGGCTCACTAACACCACTCTTTTCCTGACCTCTGTCTTATGTCCCTCTTCTCCAGCTCTCTCTGCTGCTCCCCTTCTGATGAGCTCGCTACCTCGCTCATACTCAGACTTGTCCCCCTATCCGGCTCATTTACTCCTTACCCTCCACTCGGAGGGTGTAGTACCGTACCTTACTGAATTGAACTGTAGATTCATACGGGCCATAACCCCATGTACCCACCACACCCTATGGGAGTATCACTGATTCTCTAATATGCTGAGAGGGCTGTGCTGTTGAGAACGGTCTCCTGTAGATATAGCCTTGTTCCTCATTTACATATGCACTGTTTGTATAACGAACGCCTCTACTATACTTTACAAGCTCAGTCCGGAAGACTTCGACCGGTCTTATTTGCTTTGATTCGCCCATGGAATTGTTCAGTTGCATTTCTCTGTATGCCATTCCGCTTTCAATAAAAATAAAAAAATTCACGTTCCTAGTTTAGATGGTTTCAGCTGGGCGTTGAGTCAATCAGTCAGGACGTTAGCGTTTATATATATAAATGAACTTCTAGACAATGGGGTTATGTTGGGTATAATGGCAACATCTATATTCCTATACATCACTGCACAAAGAGCATACTTACATGCACAGTCCCGGCCCAAAAGGATGAGCAGTTTGCATGCAGCAACTGACCACATGTGTAACACCATGTGCAAATCCACTTTACATTACCACTTAACTCCATCTCCACAGCGCGTGCTCACAAACACGAAAATGCAAAAAACAGTCTAACTGCATTGTAGTATCCTTACAGTGTATATAGAGACTGTATGCATTATTTGACACACAGAGGGTACCTCTGCTGGTCACTCAAAGTAATGAAGCCAGAACTGGCATGAGTCTCTAAGGTCCAACACTTGAAAGAGATACAGTACATCGGCTGTCATGTCCAATGTACTGTAATTTTCAGCTGGGCTCCAGAATATGTTCCTAAAATAGTTAATTTCTTTTGCAATGAACAAAAATGAATTTGCATTCCTCCAGAACACATAGTTATCTCTAACTCTGACATATCAATGTGCTTTTAAAAGTAGATTTGGCTCGAACGTGTTAGTGAGGGGTTAGCAAAGGAAACAATAACATAAAACAATTCTTTCAACTTCTTACATAGCTGTATCTTCTGGGGTTTGCAGGCAAAAAATTCTTGCACATTTAGAGAAGCACTTTTGGCATTTTTGTTTCCACCAAGGCATCTCCATTCAAGTTTAGCACTTGCTGGGTCAGCACAATAAAAAGTTGCAGATTGGGACACCAGGTACGTGAAAGATCACAATTGTTACCTACATCCATATATTTTTGTGCAACATCAAAGACAGTGGGGACTGCTCCACGTGGACCTCTTGGTGTCCAGACTAAACAAACAACATTTTTCAGTTGGAGACCAGATCCCAGAACGTGGCAGCCATGGACGCATTGCTTCTAGACTGGACTCAACCCCAAATTTCTCCTTTCCTTATTTTCTGCTGATCATTAAGACACCTGCGCTCAACAGGAAACATTGTTCTCTCCAATTTGGTTGAATCAGCCGTGGTTTTCTTGATCAAACTCCTGATAGACCACCCTCAAAAAAGAACATCTTCGCCTGTGTACACAAAAACCCTATGCACCGGCCCTGATTATGGCGTACATTGGAAGATATGCTTAAATCTGTGGACCGACCCAGTGAATACACTTGCCACCATTTTTTTAAGCTGTTCCCTCATTTGTCGAGTTTGGTTATTGTACAGCTGTGACTATTCAAAACAGGAGCCTCTGATGATTGTATTAAAATTCGATTTTTTGAGCAAAATGACAGAAAGCCAGAATTTTATTGAAGACTCTGAGACGGATACTTTCCCTACTGATTCATCAGTTCTTGTTTTTTTGTAGTATTTCATCGCCGCTGTGCGTCTTCCTTGCATTTGAGTCTGCAGTTTCTATTTCACTGAGGGTTCAGGTTTTACCAGTTATGCTTCAGGTTTTCCTTTGCCTTGTTAAGGAACTCGGCAGCCAAAAAAGAGGAAGGCCTTGACTTTGTTGGGACACTTATACTGACTCCTAGATGAGGATTGGTTGCTCCATTTGGAAAATGTTCTGAGTTGTTATACTATGCGATTATATGTAGAATGGTGTTGAATGTATTTATGTTGCTGTGAGAAGAAAAGAAAGAAGTGGAAAATTTCTTCCTCAAAAGACTTTATTAAAATTCTGACTTTCGATCATTACATTAGGAAAACCTTAGAATTAATTAGGTAATTGATTTACCTCCTGCAACATCTACATGTTGCAGGGCAGCCCCTTATGTGTGCTTCCCCACTGCATGAAAGAGCAACGGGTATTCAGGAAAAAAAAAAGGCAAATCTGGGAAAGTCTACAAAAAAAGAGGAAGGCCTTGACTTTGCTGGGACACTAAGGCCCCGTTCACACTGTGCGATTTATCGCGCGGATTTTGCCACAACGTCGTGCTGTGTAGCTTCTCCAATGCATTTCAATGGAGCTGTTCACATCTTGCCGCGCGACGTCGCATGTCGCTGGTACATGACCCTTTTTTTGCGATTTTGCGATCTGTATTGGTGGTGCTTTGCAAAAATCGCACAAAACCACGACATCGCGCAACATTAATCGCACTATGTCGCAAATAAGAAAATCGTGCGATTTTCAAATTGTACAGTGTGAACGGGGCCTTATACTGACTCCATAGAGTAACTAAATAGTGCAGTGTGTGTGTGTGTGTGTGTGTGTGTGTGTGTGTGTGTGTGTGTGTGTGTGTGTGTGTGTGTGTAAGGTGTTGATTTCATGTATAGGATGTTGAAGTACGTGTGTATAACGGAGTTTGTAAGAGACGCAGGCAAAAGAGACAGAGGTGAACAAATAGGTGAACAACGAAAGACACAAGTTGGAAAAAATAAGACGAAAAAAAGACAGACATAAGCCAGCATGAAGGGGTAAGCAAAGAGAGCCGAATAATGTGGTACAGAGTGGCAGGCGCAGTTTTGATTAAATTGTGAGATACTTTTTGCAGAACATCAAACACACAAAGGAGTGGGAGATCTGTCACAAACTAATGTTTGGAAGAACCACTAAGAACCTTTACCCATCCCTGAACATACTGAATGACAAAATATGAAATTAGCATAGCAGGTGGGAAAAAGAAGAAGGAAGGAACAAGAAGAAAGAGAAAACCTAGAGACAATTTGAGAAAGTGGTAATTGTATCTTTTATTACTTCTCTCATGCAGGTTTCAGTTTTTTTGACTGACTTATTTAAAATAAAAATTTAGAAAAAGAAGAAAAACTGAATCATACAACAGTGTATGGGAAAATATGTCATGTGTACATTGTTAGCAATAAGTTACAATACAAGAAGCTAATGTAAGTGCCAATAAACAATGTCACCTTCATTTTTCTCATCTTTGATCTGGAAGACATGTCCCTGGACAAAAGAAAGTAGGTCCCCAGAGTCAACACAGCATGACGTCCATCCACCTCTTAGTAGCAGGAGTAAGTCACAAAGTGACATGAACGCCTAAACAAGACAGAACATTTACGCCATAAATACACACTCCAACTTACAAAGAATTATAAAAAGCACAAGCATGAATTCTCAAATACTGTTCAAGGGACATACACACTATCATGGCATTCTATATTGCCATCTCTGAAAGCCAGGGGATCTACTTTTATAGTTTGTTCAGTTTATATTTTTTAATCTTTCTTCACTCTGTATCATCCTTTCCCTCCCACATCAGGCCCCAAAGCGTTTCCTCCCCACTGTCAAAGGAAAACTAGGACTACTTAGGCACATTGTACTATATTGTGTCTTTTGTTACTACTCTCATGCAGGTTTCAGTTTTTTCAACTGACTTATTTAAAATAAAAATGTAGAAAAAAGAAGAAAAACTGAATCATACAATGGGTTATTAGTATAGACAGTCCTCATATACTCACTTGTTCCGCAATAGAATGATCCTGGTGGTTCAAATAGTGCCTACAGAACTGGCAAAAGCAGGTTACTTGAGCCCTCAGGGGAACAAGCAGCTCCTGTACATAAAAATTGAATATTATCTGAATAAATTGAATAAAATCACGGATTTAAAAGATAACATCAGTGTTACAAGATAAATACGAGTGTTATTTCATACGTCTCTTGATCAATTCATTTTTAGAGTATAACTTAACACGATGCATAACCCCCATTTCATGCAAAATACACAAGTAGAATTGGGATGTTTGAACACTCTAAAAACTGCTATAATATCAGAGAGATCCGTTGTCATGCCCCATGATTCAGCATTTATTTGTATATTTTAATCTTATGTGTTAAATCTGCCTTTTACTGCTTACAGTTATGATTTCATAGCTATTTTGTTCCGGCTGGGTCACCATAGCATCCAGCTGTCTCCGCCCCTTTTTCCTCAGTCTACTTTTCTGAGGTAGTTCTGGTCACTAGCAGCCATCTTAGCTCTATGCTGGACAGAACGAATGTCTTTTCACCTGCATTGCTGTACACTTAGAGAGATTGTCAGTCTGATCAATAAAGGTTTTCAACTGTAATAATCTTTCTACATGTCAGTTTTGCTGAGTTGACACTGTCTGCCGAACTTTCATCGTGTGAGTACCGGTCAAATACAGACTTAGAGTTAGTCTCAAGCACCTACGCCTCACAGCTTTGCTAGCGAGGCAGAATATCCTTTGTTTCAAAAATAGATTTACTTGAGTAAATGGCTTGATAAACTTGGCTGTGGCTACCTGGCTGAGCTCCTTAAAGCAGGGCTTTCAAACTCTGGTCCTACTGATCTTCCAGAAAAATTACAACTCCCATGACACCGTGGCCATCTGTTACATTCAAAGGGTTCTGCGAATTATAGGCAATAACATCTGGGGAGCCGGAGTTTGACAGCCCTGCCATAAAGCATAGAGTTAACATAGACCAACAAGGAGTGTGTGCCATTACAAGAGGACGTTGATATGCTAATCATATTTTTTTTTCCATCCGCTTGTGGTAAAAGTCAGCATTTCTAAACAAAGCAATACTCAGCACCATTTATTATGCGATGTAATTGCAGTAACAAATATTCATCAGTGTACATTTTCTGAGTAAGGGAGCTGTGAAAAACATGTGTAAGCCAACGCGTTTTCAAATCAACCCCCTACATTAGCAACAGTACAGGTTCTATCACTTTTATAAGCTAAAATAAACAAACAGTTTATTTCTAGCCAGCGTTCGGCCTTAAGAAAATGCTTAAACAAAGATTGAATGAGTTATTGAGTTAATGTATCATCACCAATGAATTCTGTATACATCCAGTGTTCATTCATCATACCTTCTATATTAGCCTATAGTATGTGCATTGAATAAAACAACCTTCATTTAAGGTATTACCATATCACTAAGGAAACGTAAAGAAAGTGGCATTCACCTTGGGATGGGTCTCTTCCATAGTGGGCACCACTTTCCATAGGAGAGCATAATAGGCACACTGGAGAGCAGGAAGAACAATCTGTGCATAGAGCAGAAGCGGTTAAATAAGTTGCACAACCAAAGAGCACAATACTACTCTACTAAATAATGCATACACTGATGCCAGCCCCAAAAAATGTAAACACAGACACCAACATTGACAATAAAGAACAAACAGGCTGAACCTGTCCAATGTCAATTCTTGCAATGCATTTCAAGCTAGACCTAACTACATCCAGACATTATCCAATTCCTTTTGTTCATGAAAAAGGAATTTTGTGGGATACCTTCCATTGATTAAGGAACTCTCTAGAAAAAATAACGCAGCGGTTGGGTGTCTGTGGCATCCAAAAAGAGAAAAAACGAGTATCAGACTCTGATAGGTGGTGAATCCTTCCTGTGCATCTGTAGGCAGAGGTAACAACTCAAAGAAAGCCGAATCAAGAAACAACAGCACCGGTGCGGCTAGTTAAATGGTCAACTAGTGTGACCACTGTTTTAGGCTAGGGTCAGACGAACGCATTTTTCACGTCTACTGTCAAAAAGTGTGTTGACGCGTCCGAACGCATTTTTTCACGGAAGACGCGATAGCGGTCATACGATGCGCAATTTCGGCCGTGATTTTTTTGCGGATCCAAACCAGGAAACTTTGGGTGTCTGGACGTTATGTTGGCCGGACATGAGCAGCGTCTGACGTCTCCTAATCACGCACACACGCCGCTATGCGGACGCAGCGCACTCTGTACGTCAGTACTAGCAGTTTGACGTTCTTGGAAAAATGCATTTGTTTGCCGCTTGGGTGCGCGCCGAACTTTTGTGCGGCCGTACTTCGTGTGTGGGCCTGTGTTGGACTTCCTTTGCTGCTACCACGGCTGTAATAAAGTGCGCCTAAACGCACGTTCGCACTGCGTTCGTCTGACCCCAGCCTAACTTGGAGAGAAGAACACAGAGGTTTCAGGGACAAAGCATGTACTCCAAGGAAGGGGCTGAATCTCCGAAACATCTTCTCTCCAAGTAAAACAGTGGTCACACTAGATGATCATTTAACTAGCCGCATTGGTGGTGTTCGTTTGTCTTACTGTGGTTATTAATCTCTCTATGTAAATCGGTATTTTCTATATCGCCCCATAATTTATATTTTCAAATCATATTCACTGTTAACACTGATCAACTTGACTGAGCTAAAGCTTATTAATTACATTACTGAACCGTACCTGTGCAGGTAAGCCATGCTGATTGATGTCAAAGGAAAGGAGTTTTGCGCTCTTCTGAGACAGATCCCACTGTGTTAAATTATGGGCACTGTATTTCCAAACAAATAAATTACAAAGCAGGCAAACAAAAAGTATTTTTCCACATAAAATATAAGGTCTTTCTTGCACCGGTTTTCCTAATATGCGTATCTGCATTCTGATTAGCAACCCACCAGATCACCATCACATAAAATCTTGTGTAGTGTTGGTGAAGCTATGGCTTGATTGCCACTTCCTGAACTCATGAAGTTTAAACTGTCTGCTCCATATTTGCCTTTATAGTAGCCATCAGTCCCGGAGGTTCAATTTAAGGAGTCCTATTAATTTCGTAATACTTCAAACTTGCCAGTGCAGCAGTGGACTCAGCATAAGAAACGTTCTATAGATATGGAACAGCCGAGGTAGAAAGGCTGTGAATCAACAAGAGAGGTGAGGGCAGGAGGAAAAGAAAACAGCTAACTAATGCCTTAAATAGACTGGTTAAAATAAGAAGGGTTAAAAAAGGAGGTTTGTAGAAAGCAGGAAAAAAAACAGATGTTGAGGAATTAAATGTGGGTAAAAAAACCAAGGCAGAAGTTGAAATTTTAAATGGGGAGTGTAATAACAATGAAGGCAAACGGCATAGGGAGATAGGGTGAACAGAAATGGGCCTAGGGACCTTTAATTCTGTTACTTGATTTCTGCAATAGATTTTGCACAAAGACTCAAACATATTCAGAATCACTGAACAAGTCAGAAGCACAGTTATTAAGACCATTGTGTATGCTATTTAAGATGTTAATGTAATATCAGTATATCCTTTTGGTCTCATCCAGTGGGAAAGTATGGGAACGCCATCCCCACACTATTTGTTTCAATAGGAACAGTGTTCCCATTGTGCTGAAGCAGGAGTGGTGCATGGCACCTAATGCATATTGTCTGTTCTCTACAGCATCTTTGCCCCTTCCCCTCACAAAGCAAGCAGTCACCATGTGTCATGTCAGTACAAAGGGGAGTATTTGTGAGACGAGGCCCCTGGCTGAACTGATTGTGCACAGAAAGAATCTGGGTCTTGAGTGCCAATATGTGACTGAACTCTCCTAGGTGCAGGGCCAGGCATGGCACGCTGCTTGTTATGGTCAGCCACTTTGTTATTAAACCCCTCAAGACTAGGTCTCAGGGTAGCACACAATTTTCTATATTGTGTTTTAGCCATCACTGAACTGTGTGTGTCTGTGTGTATTTGTGTAGGTGTGGTGTTATAAATGTGTACAAGCATGTGGAATTCCTATCACCCGATGTGTGGGACATATAGTTTTAGGCACTATGCAGGTTCTTTTCTCCCACTTTAGTCCTGCAGGCAGGCGGTGCTGCAAATTGACTTTTTCTACTTAGAATTTTGTTGGCTGTTGACAGATGACAGATATCTAATCCTAAACAAATAAGCACAGTCATGTGTTTGGGTGGCACTTTGTAACTCTATGTCCCTGGAAGTGCATTTTGGAGGATGTGTGATAGAAAGTATTTGGGGGTTTCTTATTTAAATGCGATCTGATGAAATTATTTTACATGTCAGGACAAGCAGATTGTCATGCGGGGCAAGTAGATCAGGCTAACACTTTAGTCCATTGGACAATTAGATTTTGAGGTGCATGTGTGAAAATATTCGTATTGGTGGGATGGAAATCTTTGTTTGATCCATCATTTTGACCCTGAATTGCAACTTGTACTGTTATAAATACACTGAATCTATGGTTTATTTCCTGAAGTGATAGAGGTGTAACTTTAGCTACAAAATAGCAGGAGAAAAAATGAGGGCGAGATTAGAATCACTCAGCAACATAACAGTTTTCCCTGGTGTTGGAGTGCGAGGTATTTGACAAACATTTCAGTTTAATAAAAGCTGCAGGTGCAAAGCTAAAACCCTGGATTCACTGTAACAGACTTGAGGGGAAATTAACAGTAGATGTGATTATGTTCACATTAGTGATATCAGATTACACCAAATGTTAAACAACTGATAGCCTTAGAGTAGGAGAGAATGCCGCAAATGAATCACTTTTTAAAAATAGGCACAGATTTCATCTTCTCTCACGATCAAAGAAAGGATAGAAGAACACTTCTATTTCGTCTATCCATGCAGATTTGATCTTAGTTCTCGGTACAAATTAATTACATGAACTGGGACCGTTATGATATTTTTAAATAAGAGGAGTTACTCTGCATTGTAAGAACGGCAAGGAATTTAACTCACTTGTGAAACGCAGCTAGCCGGCTCAAAATGTTAGACATTGTCTGGGTGTCTTCTGCAGGCAGAGGCTTTCCTTCCTAAAACACAAACATGAGCTTCGAGATGAGCATAGCATAAGGCTTAAAAATAAAGGTTGTAAATTAAATTTAAATAAAACCGACATAAACTTCTACTTAACATTCATAAAATCAATGTACTGAAATGGTCTAACAGACGCTTGGTCACCGCTCATTTTATTTTAGAACTAAATATAGAAGGCTAAAGCCCAAGATAATGAAGCAGCTGTTCCAGTGTAACAGTAACACATAGTTCACATTGTCTATACTGTAATAACGGATGAAGCCGTTTCCAGCCATTAGACAAAGTGGCTGTTTGAATGTAAACGCATATTAATAAGAGATAAGCTAGGACGAAGAGTAATACTTTAGCTTAGTACTACAGTAAAGTATTCACGCTGTAAACGTCCACACCCTACGCCAGAGGTCAACAACCTTGGCCCCTCTGGTAATTTGGAACTACATTTCCCACGAATCTCCACAACCTAATGAGTAGCTGAGCATCATAGGAGATATACAGTTGTGTTCAAAATTATTCAACCCCCACTGAAATTGAGTGTTTTGGCCAGTTTGACATTGATTTTGATCATTCAGTCATCTTGCTTACAATTAAATCAAAGAGGCACGTGTAGGTCAGACAAATATAACATAACCACAAATGTCTTTTCTGTGCTCACATCATTATCAGTTTTATTCAACCCCCAAGTGACATTCAATCTTAGTACTTAGTACAACATCCTTTTACAGTTATAACAGCTTTTAAACGTGAAGCATAGCTTGACACAAGTGTCTTGCAGCGATCTACGGGTATCTTCGCCCATTCGTCATGGACAAAAGCCTCCAGTTCAGTCACATTCTTAGGCTTGCGCACTGCAACTGCTTTCTTTAAGTCCCACCAGAGGTTCTCAAATCGGATTTAAGTCAGGTGACTGCGATGGCCACTCCAAATTGTTCCAGCCTTTAATCTGCAACCATGCTCTAGTGGACTTGGAGGTATGCTTGGGATCATTGTCCTGTTGAAAGGTCCAACGTCTCCCAAGCCTCAGGTTTGTGACGGACTGCATCACATTGTCATCCAATATCTCCTGGTACTGAAGAGAATTCATGGTACCTTGCACACGCTGAAGCTTCCCTGTACCCGCAGAAGCAAAACAGCCCCAAAGCATGATTGACCCCCCGCCATGCTTCACAGTAGGCAAGGTGTTCTTTTCTTCATAGGCCTTGTTCTTCCTCCTCCAAACATAGCGTTGATCCATGGGCCCAAACAGTTCTAATTTTGTTTCATCAGTCCACAGAACACTAGCCCAAAACTTCTGTGGTTTGTCCACATGACTTTTGGCATACTGCAGTCGACTCTTCTTATTTTTTGGAGACAGCAAGGGGGTGCGCCTGGGAGTTCTGGCATGGAGGCCTTCATTACGCAGTGTGCGCCGTATTGTCTGAGCTGAAACTTCAGTACCCACATCTGACAAGTCTTTTCTCAGTTCCTCAGCAGTCGCACGGGGACTTTTCTCCACTCTACGCTTCAGGTAGCGCACAGCAGTCGAAGTCAGCGTCTTCTTTCTGCCACGACCAGGTAGCGTTTCAACAGTGCCCTTTGCCTTGAATTTGCGAATGATGCTTCCTATGGTCTTTCTTGGTATGTTTAACATCTTTGCAATCTTCTTATAGCCATTGCCCTTCCTGTGAAGAGTAATCACCTCTTCTCTTGTCTTCCTGGACCATTCTCTTGACTTCACCATGTTTGTAACCACACCAGTAAATGTCTAGAAGGAGCTGAGTATCACAGTCATTTTAAAGCTGCCAAATTGGTGCTTATTATGCTTTATTGCTGCTCCGTGACATCCACGGGTGTTTTCAATACCTGACTGAAAACACTTGAATGAACCTCTGTTCTTCAGAGTGGTAGTCTTTAAGGGGTTGAATAATTGTGTCAATGAAGAATTCACAAAAGAAACATTTACTACTGTATTACAAAACCAATTGATGTCATTTTAGTTGCATATGGTTCTTTAAAAAGTCCTTGTAGGATTTCATTCTGAATACAATTACAAATGTACACTAAATTCCCTAAAACCCTTTACAGCATTGGGGGTTGAATAATTTTGAACACAGCTGTAGTTCTAAAACATCTGGAGGGCCACTGGTGCTGACGTCTGCCCATGTCAATGCAATCAGTGTCGTGTATACGGATACTGCCCACAATGGCAAAGAGTGTGCTGTAAACAACCATTGCAATTTGTCCCAAACATTGTCCTGGATCCATATGCTGTACTTCAACAAAATATGTGTTCTGTATACAGATACTGCACTTAATTGCTATGTGTGATTTACTGCATGGAGTCCCAATCTGTGTCCTGATCTTTATATGCTGCAAAGACGTGTCTTTTGTTAGAAGCAGTATGTGGTCACATAGATATTCTAGACCAGTGGTTCCCAACCGCAGTCCTCAGGACCCCCTAACAGGCCAGGTTTTAAGGATCACCTTGGAGAAATGCAGACTGAATCCTGCAATCACTGAGCCGCAAATCATATCACCTGTGCTGTGCTTCACATATCTGGAAAACCTGACCTGTTGGGGTTACTTGAGGACCGCGGTTGGGAACCACTGTTCTAGACAATGAAATACTCACCTGTTGGAGAAGATCTTCCAGCTTTTGATTGAAACTGTCCACAAGTTGCTCTATCAGTTGTCTTTTGGAAAGACTGACACGAACGTGACTTGCTAGACTTTCATTACTCAGGCTTTGGTAGGCCTTTGAACAGGCCTCAAGAACTTCTGGGACTGAATGGTTCTCAACAATCGAATGTATCTGCTTCAACAAGGCCTCCAAGTTCTAAAAGTCATTGGAATTATCAATTGCATATTTGGCATAATCACAGATTTGTTTCCAAACTTTCTTAAACTACCAGTAAAAACACATTCTCACCAATAACCAACAACTTCAGAAATGCTGTTAGATGCAATAATGACCACACACACGTAACAGTAAATTCACATGAATATACAATATATGGCTAAAGCCAAATATTTTAAAAAACAAGGATAGACAGATCAAATAAACATACAGCTCTCTTACCTTGTCCATGCTTCTTGCAGAATAAATCTCCATATCAAAATATTGTGGAATCTGTAAAAGGTTGGTAATCTTGACTGGGTCCGATATAAACTGTGGGAGGAAAAGAAAACATCCAGTATTAATAACTGGTTTTAGGACTTAAAAATAGATTTTCATCCCAAAATACAAACTCAATTGCACTTCACATTTCATCCATCAACAAACACTGTGGATGTGACGGCTAGCATTTCCAGTTGGGTTTTGACCAGGTATTATGGAAATATCAGGAGATGAAATTGCAGGGATTGCAGCTGGTGAAAATGATCACAGGTTTCGTTACATTTTAAAATTATATCTCAAAGCAGGAGTTGTTACAAAATATGCTTCTAAACCCCATACAGCAATGTGGAGGGGTCTATAAATATTAGCCATCAGTGTTGAATACGAATTCTGTTCAGGCACTTCTCTCGTACCAGGGACGGCTGAAAGGGGAAATCAGTCACGGGTCTTGGTAATTAACCACATTTCATCATGTTACCTTTGCCAGGAGCAGTGGGAGAGTCCCTGCAAAGTGCTCAGTGATCTTCACACTGTCTTCCAGTTGTGTTCTCTTCTCTTTGGCTGAAAGGACCTATTATAAAATAGAAGGTAACGTACACACAGTCAATCTGAGCCAATACTGAGCTGCAACTGTGATAGGAAATTGTAGAAGAATAGAAGAGTGCTAAGGAGATTGCCAGTTTACATACAATGGTAGCATCGCACTGATAAAAAAAAAACTAAACTGTACTAAGTGTCAGGTAAGGAAAGCGAATAGTCGGTATATAAAGATATAACTAAGTAAAGAAGTTGCTGTAAGCATTGCCAGCCTCGGGTGTGCGAACTGTGCATCCACACTGGGTGCCATGGCAAAAGAGGTGTCCAACATCTTGTGCTTGGGTTCTCTGGGCTGTAGCCAACAGGGACACTGGTGGTACAAGCAAACCAGGAGGCATAAGAACAGATTCCCATGCTTCCCAGTTCTTTGCACACAGGTCACCAAGCTGTACACCAGGGAAGCAGCCTGCCCACCCCATGCCACTCAGGGTACTACACCAGACCACAAGTGGGAGTTCAGTCACATCACGTGCTCTCCCCTGCCAACAATAAACTCTGCGTATGGAGTGAAAGAAGTGCAGATTTTGTCTGAAAGAGTGATAAGTGGGTTCCAGGGTCTTTGTGCAAGTTAGTTTTCTGTGTGTCAGTGTTTGCGTGTTAGGGTCACCTGTCACAATACCCTAAAGCCAGACTAGTGTGATTGTTATCAGTCCGTGTAACGGATAGGTTAAGCAGCCAGGCGAAATGCCACAAAAAATAGATACAAACAAGCCGAGTAACAGAAAGCAATTATATCCACAAAGCTGAGGTCAGGGGATATAGAAAGCAATGTAGTTACAGCAAGCCAGGTCAAAAGTACAAGGTAATCACGGAGCACAAGCAAAACACAGTGTAGCACGGATCACAACATGTCAAATAGCCAAGGCTAAAATCCATACATAAGACACACACGGAAAATACTGCAGACGTCAGTCTCAGCCAAAAGTCCTTGTCATACACAAAACAAAGAAAAAAAATGTAAACTGAAGGATCCAGAGAGGGGGCACAGGGGGCATTTGATGCCCCCCCTCCCGAGCGGCAGTCTCATTAAAAGGTCATACTGGGGACATTTGGATGTTTGAAACTCTGTATCTCTGGGTCTACACATCATACATAGACCATTGAGATGTCACTGAAAAAGCCAGTTTCTGTCCTTTCCAATGATACCAAACATGAATATGTAGAATGTACATAGTAAGAATAAAACGCATGAGAAAACAGTGTAATTTTGCTCGATTTGTTTAAAATTGTGTATTTCATTAGAAAAATGCAGGATGGGAAGTGAAAAGGCTCAGAAGCAAAGGGATTAAATTATATGTATCAAATCTCTGGAGTTCACTTGACAAAGCTATTTCCTGGATACACTCAAAATATATAAACTCCTATAGTGTGAATACTGTATGTCCAAGCCTGTGTGTGTATCTGGTATATATGGATGTGTATATAGCTATCAGGGACATGCCGTCAGGGCAGGGAACGGCCATTAAGCAATAAAATAAAGTATACTCACCTGCTCCGCGCTCCCCCGCCATCGGCTCCATCCTCTGCCTCTTCCTTTTCGCGCAGTTCGTGCATTCTTTTTACAGCCTGCATAAATTGCGTAGCGGGACGCTTCCCTGCTACGCTAATCGCGGAAGCTGCTCAGGGGGTCTGCACCACGCATCTGTTCAAATGGGAACACACGCGCGCTGCCTACTTCCTGAACACTGCTCGTCAGAGCCTCAAAGAGGCACAGACTGAGCAATGTAATGGCTTGGACCAATGGAAAGCACCATTGCTCCAAGCCATAAATAAAACTGCCTGCATTGGAGGCTGGCCTCTGACAGAAAATGGCACAGGCAGATCCCTTTACTCCCTCTAGTTGCGGATACAGAGCATGACAGGCACAAGCACAGAAAAACAGGTTTTCTATCATATTTTTTTTTTTAATAGTAATAAATATGGTATGATGAAAATAATGGCATATTTAGAAAGTCCATTTTATGGCGAGAAAAACAGTATATAATATGTGTGGCTACAGTAAATGATTGGAAACAGCAAGAAAACACCCACAACAAAAGTAGATGGAAGCAACAGTCACCCCACCTTGTAAACACAATCAGAGTCAAGGTGAACACCCTGATAAAGGATTAAACCTGATAAATTATATAACAACAAAAAAAGAAAGTAGCAAACTTCCTCAGACAGACATCAGGGTGCTGAATAATAAAACCTAACTTTTATTGGTTATAATCGTGGGAACGAACAGACGTCTAAAAAACATATACACAAAAGGAGCTGAGATTAGACATATTGATTTCGGGTAGCACAATATGGTCTGGATTAACACATTTCACTTTGCTATGGATAACAACCCATCGGGAAGGCGTGCACACACACAGCAAAAAATTTGACTGTACGTAACATTCATAAATACAAAAGGGGAGACATAGTTCTCAAAGCGGCATCCGACATTAGTAAAGCCACACACTTAATTAGCGGAGTACTAGTTCATACACATTTGCATTGGCCACAAGTCCTGAAGACTTAGCTGCTAGGGTGCACAATAGATGCCATATGGGAATCAATAGCAATAACCATTAGCCAGAAAACTGCTAAATTACACCAATCCACACTTCTTGCGTCTTAACTCAAACTCAGAGACACATTTTAAAAAACGGACTCAACACTGGCGCGTGTTTCTCCAATCACCACATCGGCTTCATCGGGAGTAAAGTTAAATCTAATGACGCTATTCACTTCCCTGTATATATTAGGAAAAGCCCCTAGTCACATGGCTGGAACTGGCCAGTCATTCGCCATCAGGAGGCAAGAACGATCATTGGACATGATGCTGTGACAGACTTGAAATGTCACCTATCAACTGAATGAACCATCATCTGACTGCCTACATCCAATAGATTTTGAAGCATTTCATTGTGACCGATCGGACAAAACAGCTGTTAGCATAATAATAGTGGCAGCCAAAACAGATCGTCTGGAGACCCATAAATTTGGCAAATTGCACAAACGCTCATCGCCATGCTTGGATGTAGAAAGCGTTACGGTATATGTGGCGCCATTAAGTGGATCAAGATGGTGACCCTCTATTGGCCACTGTAGAAGATGATAGTAGCCCATGGTTGTAACGAAGGGCATGTGTTGTACATACCAATAAACAACGCTTGATGGTGGTCTAGCAACTAGATGAAGGTTGGGTGCTAGATTGGGTGAATACAGGTAATACTCCATTATTCACCAAGAATACAGATTATAAAAGGTAGAGACTACAGCAGCCTAAAACGGTCTCAACAAAAGGGGCCCCCATATTGAATGAATTTAACAGATGTAAATTAGAAGACATAAATAGTCAAAACTGCACTTAGGATCATGGGTCCCTCATTAAGATCTAAAAGTGATCTATTGATCAAACAAGGTAATCTAATTAGCTGGAATTACTCAACATAAAATAGATAGAGTGGAGTAATAATAGTCACAATTACAGTAAATCAAAGGGTACCACGAAAGAGAAAGGACACCAGATCAAAACAATTCCAAGTGGTGCTAGATTGGGTGAATACAGGTGATCCTCCATTATTCACCAGAAATACAGATTATAAAAGGTAGAGACTGCAGCAGCCTAAAATAGTCTCAAATGAAGGGCGTAAATGAGAAGCCCTCATTGAGACCAAGTGGAGCCAAAGATCGTATCTGATAAATCCACCAACATTCTCTACGGCGTAATTTGAGATCAAAGTCACCTTTTCTAGGGGATGGGGTCGCCAACTCCAGCCCACAGAACCTAAGCGATCCAGCATTATTGTCATGATATTGTGACAAATAACGTGATATCGGGGTCTCTTGAGATCGTTTAACAGAATGGACATGCTCCATAATTCTTCTCTTCAATGGACGCAAAGTTTTGCCCACGTATTTCTTTCCACAGCTACATGAAATGAGGTAAACCAGCCCTGCTGAATTACAATTGAAGAAAGAGTCGATTTCAAACTTGACGTTATTCTGAGAATCCATGACATTTTTAGACGTTTTCAAAATATAGCTGCAGGCAACACATCGACCGCATTTATAAGTACCTCTCAGATCACGAGCCAACCAAGTAGTCGATTTGACTCTAGGTAAAACCTGATGATGACTGTGAACCAATTTATCTCTTAAGTTACAGCTACGTCTTGCTGTCATAGATGCCTTAGCTGTAAGTACATCCGTTAGCTGAGGGTCAAATGTTAATAGTGGCCAATACCGATCTAATATTTCCCTCACAGGATACCATCCTGCATCATAGGTGCCAATACACCTAATTAGTTTGGTATTGGATTTTTTGTGGTCAGTCAAAAGATCTTCTCTCGACATTGACATTGCTCGTTGGAATGCCACTTTAAGACACCGGTTGGGATAACCCTTTTCCTTAAAGTCCTTTCGCAGAATTTGTGATTTTTTAATAAATTCATCATCTGTGGAACAGATTCTGCGTAACCGCAGGTACTGCCCGATCGGGATCCCCCTTTTTGATGGATTTGGGTGGAAACTCGCCCAATGTAATAAGTTGTTTGAAGCAGTTTTTTTACGGTACAATGTAGTTGTTAATTCACCAGTGACATTTTTGATAAACTTGATGTCCAAAAAATCAATTTCATATTTCTGTACTTCAAAGGTAAACCTAAGGTTCAGACAATTATCATTCAATTTAGTCACAAATTCCTCAAAAGAAGATTGGGTACCTCGTCAGGCGATAAGTATGTCGTCAATATAACGATACCACATCTCAATTTTGGAATGAAAGGAACTCAAATCATTACCAAAGACAATCTCATCTTCCCACACCCCCAAAAACAAGTTGGCATACGAAGGGGCACAAGATGACCCCATGGCCGTCCCTCTGATCTGATGATAGTAGCGGCCATTAAACACAAAAAAAATTGTGTTTCAAAATTAACTCAAGGACGTCTAATAAAAATTTGCTAGTCGTATCTGATATTTTATTATCTCTTGACAAGATCTTTTGGACATGTAGAAGCCCCAAATCATGAGGTATACATGAATACAATGATTCAACATCCAAGCTACATAATAAGACGTCATAATTGAAGTTTTTATCTTTAAGGGTCTGTAGTATCTGTTTGGTATCTCTTATGTAGGATGGTAATGCCACAACATATTTGCGAAGAACTTTGTCAAGGAATATACTGATATTCTGTGTAAGATTATCATTACCAGACACGATTGGCCGTCCAGGGGGTTCAGATGTGCTTTTATGGGTTTTGGGGATGCAGTAGAATGTAGCCCGTGTGGGATTGGAGGGGATCAAAAAGTCACATTCGGTTTTAGAAATCACAGATGTATTAAAGGCATGATTGACCAAGAGTCGTAGTTGTACCAAGAAATCGGAAGTAGGGTCCTTTGGCAAGATAGTATATGTAGATCGATCATCCAAAATACTCATTACCATCTTTTCATATTTAACAACTGTCATTAATACGACATTTCCCCCTTTATCAGATTGTTTAATCACTAAATTGTTATCCTTTTCCAATTCAGTCATGGCATTTCTCTCATTAATCGTCAGGTTATCCGGATGGATCTTAACAACATTCTGAGTATCAATTTTATCAATATCAGAACAGACAAGTTTGCAAAAGAGATCGACATTTCCAAATTCCTCAGATTGGGAGTAAACCTACTTCTCGGTCGTAGGTCTGTTAGACCAACCCTAGTGTCTGCCGATTGATCTAATAGGTCCATCAAATCTTGTAAGCATGGTAGATCCAAGTATTCCAAACCCATTCTCTTTGCTTTAATTTCATCTTTAGTCCTATATAGTTTGTGTAATGCAAGTTTGCGACTAAACAGGTGCACATCTTTCACCCATTCAAATTTATTAAACCTAGGTCGTGGAACAAAGGATAAACCTTTAGTCAATACACTTATATGGGGAGTATTCAACTGAAATTCTGAGAGATTGACTATCCTTAGAGACTGGTTATCAGAGGATATTATGCTAACAGCTGTTTTGTCCGATCGGTCACAATAATATGCTTCAAAATCTATTGGATGTAGGCAGTCAGATGATGGTTCATTCAGTTGATTGGTGACTTTTCAAGTCTGTCACAGCATCATGTCCAATGATCGTTCTTGCCTCCTGATGGCGAATGACTGGCCAGTTCCAGCCATGTGACTAGGGGCTTTTCCTAATATATACAGGGAAGTGAATAGCGTCATTAGATTTAACTTTACTCCCGATGAAGCCGATGTGGTGATTGGAGAAACACGCGCCAGTGTTGAGTCCGTTTTTTAAAATGTGTCTCTGAGTTTGAGTTAAGACGCAAGAAGTGTGGATTGGTGTAATTTAGCAGTTTTCTGGCTAATGGTTATTGCTATTGATTCCCATATGGCATCTATTGTGCACCCTAGCAGCTAAGTCTTCAGGACTTGTGGCCAATGCAAATGTGTATGAACTAGTACTCCGCTAATTAAGTGTGTGGCTTTACTAATGTCGGATGCCGCTTTGGGAACTATGTCTCCCCTTTTGTATTTATGAATGCTACGTACAGTCAAATTTTTTGCTGTGTGTGCACGCCTTCCCGATGGGTTGTTATCCATAGCAAAGTGAAATGTGTTAATCCAGACCATATTGTGCTACCCGAAATCAATATGTCTAATCTCAGCTCCTTTTGTGTATATGTTTTTTAGACGTCTGTTCGTTCCCACGATTATAACCAATAAAAGTTAGGTTTTATTATTCAGCACCCTGATGTCTGTCTGAGGAAGTTTGCTACTTTCTTTTTTTGTTGGTACAGTAAATGAGTAAAAGATAATTTGCAGCTAAACACAAACTGCAGAAAGTTAGTTAATATCTGTGTATATCTGGCTCTGTTACTAGCCAGTGCCTCACCAGCTACTGACCTCACAGCACGTCCCTGATAGCTATGTATGTGTATGTGCCTTTTCAGTGTATATCAATAAGTACGTGTCTGTATACAGCTGTGTATGAGTATGTAGCTAGGTGCATATCTCCCAAATGACCCCGCTTTTGAGGGACAGTCCCTATTTTGGGCCCAAATCCCCCTGTTTACCTCTTTTCATGTTTCACTTTTAGCAACTCCTCAATATATTCAGGAAGAGCAGGTGTATAACAGCTGTACAGTAATAAAACTCCCAGTAAGGAGTCTGTAAGCTATAATAAATGTAAGATACTTTGCTTTTGGTTAACATTTTTATTGACGGAAATGTCCCAATATGTTGTGAAGCTGCCTATAAAGTCTGGGAACAGCTTAGTTTCTGAGCCTGCCTTTAGTGGCTTCCCTAGCCGGTGTGTGTGTGTGTGTGTGTGTGTGTTTGTATCTCTAAGTTATATGGCTGTGTATGGGTATCAGTTGGTGTATGGCCCCGTGTCGTGTTATTGCTGGTGATGCTCGATTCTCAGTGGCAGAGCATGTGCCAGAGTGCAGAGCATTGCTGTGCAGTGTCTAACCTGTGTCACCTGAGCCGCACGAGGACAGAACCTGTGCAATGCTCTGGAGTGTGACGAGCACAGCCTGCGATTAGGCGCGACTCAACACCAACTCTTAGCCAAAACTGGCAAAGTCCCCCCCCCCACACCTTTGTCTGGATTCACCCCTGGATGGAAGTATGAAGCTGAACAGCCTGGGATAATAACATTGCATGTCTACTGTTTCTATAAGTGCCCATACAGGTTTTTCTGTACCTCTGTTACTTGGTTTGTGTCATCCCCCCCCCGTGTCTGTCATTGTTGGTGTGCTTGTTGCCTGTCGGTGTCTCTGTAACTTTGTCATATTTTGTAGGTTTCCATCAGTGTATTTGTGTCAGTGACTTTGCCTGTGTCTCTGCCACTAAACAATAAAATCAGAAAGGAAAAGAAAAAAAAACATAACAGCAACTTAGAACTGTGCGTCACATGTTACGCTTATACCCCATGTGCTGTTGTTTTAGGCTAGGGTCAGACAAACGCATTTTTTGCGTCGTCCGTGAAAAAGTGCGTTCGAACGAATGGACGTATTTTTTCACGGAATACGCGATAGCGGTCATACGATGCGCATTTTCGGCCGTGATTTTGTACAGATCATCAATAAAACACTTTTTGCGTCTGGACGTTATGTTGGCCGGACATTAGCAGCGTCTGACGTCTCCTAATCACGCACACACGCCGCTAGCGGACGCAGCGCACTCTGTACGTCAGTACTAGCAGTTTCACATTCTCGAAAAAATGCGTTTGTTTGCCGCTTGCGTTGCCCGGCCGAACTTTCGTGCGCCCGTACTTCGTGTATTGCCTGTCATTGGCCATCATTTGCTGCTACTACAGCCGTGATAAAGTGCGGCTGCACGCGCGCTCGCACTGCATTCGTCTGACTCCAGCCTTAGACGTCTGTTAACTTTGCAATGTTCACTGGTTGTCAAGGCACAGACTGCTGCAGATAGGAAGCTGAAAGTTAGAGACTTACACCAGTATACAAGATTTGGTGAAATGGAAACAAGGGACACACCTTTCTGGATGATCCCCTCCCCACAGGCGGGTGCCCTTCCACAGCCTGTCGAACACTTGCTAGGATCAGTTCTATCAGCCGGCTTTCCTGATTTGCAGTCAGTGCTGCAACACAAAAGGAATCTCTGTTAGACTATGCATGAAGATATGTGTTATAATCTATACATTGTTTAATTAACACACAATAAAAATGGCATCCATCCAATATACAGTTGTCAACAAACACCCACACACTTGCACAAAAAACACACATACATAGCTATACACACACAGGCTTGGACGTACAGTATATATGTTACGGTTAAAACCCAGTGCGGTTAATGCTAAAATTACCCGGGTAATCCTGACATTACCCAAAACGGTTGGGTAAAGATGCAAAAAAATAAAAAATTCTGACTTTACCCAGGTAATTTTAGGACTAACCAACCATCCTTGGGTAACAGTCTGGAAGAGCTGAAAAATTTGCACTTTACCCGGATGATCTGCAGACTGTCCAACCTTGTGCGGTTAAAACCAAATTTTGTAGGACCTCACGGAGGCCCTGGCCTTCGAGTGGAAGGGAGGCACGCTCTGATACTCCTCCTACATGTCTGACTGGTTATGTGGATTGTTTTATGTACATTTTACCACACTGCCTAACCGGTTTTTCTGTTTTTTTTCTATCATCGTAATTATCTTGGCTTATTCTTCTTGGATGGTCTGTTTTTCCTTTTGTATTTCTATGTGTTCCTTCTTAATAAAAACTTAGAATTTCCGAAAAAAAAAACCTCAAATTTCGTTATCATTCAGATAAAAGTCCGTAGCTTTACCCGGGTAATCTGAGGACTATCCACAGCTTCACCTGGGTAATCTGCAGAGCATCCAACCCCCCTTGGGTAAAATTGAATTTTGCTATTATCTATGGATATTATCAATGAGAATGGCAAAAGACAAACATTAAAACGTATTAAGAATATAATGAATATACAGAGTAACAGGATATGTTTCTTATATGAATGTTAAAGAGTTACATGATCTTTATTATGTGTCATATGTGCTTATATATCATTGATAAAACATAATAACCATTAGGTTACTCTTTATATAATATCTTTATCTTCATAAATTAATTTTCAGACAATTAACACACAGAGTTACATGACGGTTATTTAGTTTGGATTGTGACTGGATACAATTTGGTTAAAAATAAACACAAAAAACAAAACAAAAGAGAAAAAAAAAAATCTAAATTTTCTTGTCAGATAACAGTTTGCAGCTTTACCCGGGTAATCCTCGGAATGCAGGCAACTGTAACCTGCTGAAAACCCAAGAAAAGCAGAGTACCCAGAGGTGTTTGGATACTTTGCAGATTACCTGGATAAAGTCCGATGTTTCTTGCACAACACACTTTACCCAGCAACACTAGGGTAATGTGCGAATTACCTGGTTAAAATAGAGCAGAAAACCGGAGTACCCAGAGGTCTCTGGATACTTTGCAGATTACCCGGGTAAAGTCTGAAATTTAATTTCACTTCGCACTTTTGCCAATGACGCCTGGGATTACCCGGGTAATCCTAAAATTATCCGCACTTCACACTTTAACCGTAACATATACACTACAGGAGATAGATTTTGAAAGTATCCAAAATGCAATTTTTAACAAAATTGAAAATAATTTTTTTCCTGTAGTTACCCCCTCCCAACAATTTTTATTTACCAGCTAATAAAGTAAAATGATATATTGTGTTAGCAAGCATGGCTGGAAGAGTTTTTAAAAAGCAGCATTGTGCCACAGTGTTATAGCTTGTATCCATTTTTTATTGATAACCAGTTAGGCTGGGGTCAGACGAACGCAGTGCGAACGCGCGTGCAGCCGCACTTTATTACAGCCGTAGTAGCAGCAAATGACATCCAATGACAGCCAATATACGAAGTACGGGCGCACGAAAGTTCGGCCGCGCAACGCAAGTGGCAACCAAACACATTTTATCAAGAACGTAGAACCACTAGTACTGATGTACAGAGTGCGCTGCGTCGGCATAGCGGCGTGTGTGCGTGATTAGGAGACGTCAGACGCTGCACATGTCCAGCCAACATCACGTCCATTTGTTTTTAATAGCTCTGTCAAAAATCACGCACGAAAATGCGCATCGTATGACCGGTTTCGCATCTTCCGTGAAAAAATACATCAATGCGTTCGACGCACTTTTTTACGGACGATGCGAAAAATGCGTTTGTTTGACCCTAGCCTTACATAACCGTAAAAAGTAATAAATGTGATGAAAAATTGCTGAATTGTGTTTATACAAACTAGCTTTTATCACTTTCCCTAATGGTTAAAACACGCATGGCCCTATTACATTCCTAGTGTTAACGTTAGCAATGGTTGTCCTAGTGCAGGTGGCCCATATTAACTGGTTAAAAAAAACATTAACCATTCGGAGCTTGCACTTTGCAGCACGCGTTTACTGTACTTTGCTTAACATGGGAGAATGATGGCTCCATCTGCCTCTTCTTGCCGCCGGGAGCGGAGAGAGAGTGGAGGGAAAAAAGTTCCCCAGTCGCCCTCTGTAGATCACTATGCCGACCTACCGGATCTCGCGAGGCGAAATCCTACAGTTCATGTGACCGGCAGCATTAGCCTCAATTGAGTCCTATGGACTTCTTGGAGGGGATGCTCGTGGCGGCACTTAGCTTTTTGTACAAATGAGGGGTACTATGACAGAAGAGAGGGTTTAGCTTAGAGCAGTGTTTCTCAAGTAGTGGGTCGCGACCCAAAAGTGGGTCGTGACCAGGGGCAGACTGGGTCACGGGGCAAATGTCCACAGGCCTCTCTAGTGCCTGGGACCCGATGATGTCTCTTACCGGCAACAGCAGGCCCCAGGCAGCATGTCTACCTCTGCCTCCCTCACCAGCAAACCGCGTGCTTGAAGCAAGTTCCTACGCGCAGTGGCTAGTGAGGGAAGCAGGGATCTGACTGCTGTCAGAGCTCCCCAGCATCTGTGTCGTCCACTCCAGACAGCCGAGTGTCAGCCGTGCACTGTCCCCTCCACCTGCAGGGAGGAGGTGCCGCCACAGTGAACAGTCACACTGAGGTCACACCCTGAGCACAGCCACACACCCACTGACTGTGCGAGACGAGGTCAGTCCCATGACTGTCGTCAATCAGTGCATGGGAGGTCAGCCTCCCATGGAGGCATTTTTTGATTGGGAAAGTGGTGCTTTCCCATTGTTCCAAGCTATTCCTTTGCTCTCAGTGCCTCTCTGAGGCACTGAAGAGCGTAGGTTCAGGATGTAGGCAGCACCAGACATGCGCTGCAGACTTCTCAATCTCTTGGCCAGCTTGAGTTTACGCGATTAACGTAGCGTTCAGCTGTGCAAATTGCATAGGCTTAGGGAGAGCAGGCTGCCGTTGCTGTGAAGAAATAATGCGCGCAGAGGCAGAGACAGACAGCGGGGGAGCGCGGAGCAGGTGAGATTACATTTTTTATTATAATTTATTATTCATTCAGTAGTGATTTAAATTAGAGTTACTTTGTCTACCAATCACCCCAGACTTCGAGACACTTAAGACCAAGAAGCATCCCCGGTTTTCCCATAAGTTCTAATTCATTTCATCTGTTTCAATAACAGTTTATTTTATTGGGTTTTTGCCTCAACAGCGCTTTTGTTTTCACTAGTGCTGTGATTACTGCACTATCCATTTTGGAAAGAATCCCTGTTTGTTTACAAAATTGTTTAAAAAGTGCATACGTTGTAGAATATTGCACACGTTGTTTTTTGGAATAAATTATAATGTTACAGAAATTCAATTATTTTTAGGTCGCGACTTAATGACAAAGGACAATTGTGGGTCCTGAGAGTCCACAGGTTGAGAACCACTGGCTTAGAGCATGGGGTTTCCTTTATACAGCAACACGTTTGGAAGATATGAATGAAGTTAAAAACGAGTTTACAATAAGTGTAATTTCATTGAGCTCTCTAAGGATTTAAGCATTAAGAGTCCTCTAAAGCAGTGGTCCCCAACTCTGGTCCTCAGAGCCCACTAACATGCCGGGTTTTAAGGATCCCTTTGGGGAAAAGCAGACTGAATCCTGCAATCCATGAGCAGCAAATCATATCACCTGTGCTGTGCTTCACATATCTGGAAAACCTGACCTGTTAGTGGGCCCTGAGGACCAGATTTGGGAACCACTGCTCTAAAGTGTTCTATTATAGCAACTGATGGAAACCGGTGATATTATCAGGGTTGTTCAGAGAAAGGCAACACTCCATGAGAACTTTTGGAGAAGTGAAAATCCTAGGACAAAATAGCCGATTTGGAAAGTGAGATAAATGGGAGAATTTTTCCGGTTTGGCCATTTTAACCTAGAATTTTCACTTCTCTAAAAGTTCTCCAAAGTTTCACCTTTCTCTGAATAACCCTGTTTGTGTTATGAAAGTCATAAACAAAATAATGCCTCCTATCTAATTCAGTAATAAACAGTAGGAATACGGCATAAAAAACAAGGTCTTTCTGAGAACTTACCATTCTCCCCTCTGTTCCCGTCCTGTAGCAGGACTGTGGACATACACTGCCAGTCTTTGAGGAAACCAGAGGTACACTCCCAGAGGCTGTCAACAAGGTAGGTCAGGTGCTCATGTAGCTAGAGTGAGGGAAAAAAAGCACCTGTAAATCTACCTGTAGGCAACAACATATGTTGCCTGAGCTTTATTTCCCAAGACGCAAAGCTTGATTTTACTGCAGTACTAAAATCACTGACATTTATTACTAGTGTATTGTGCGGTTTCTTATTGACAAAAAATCGGTTACTTTATACTTTGTAATGATCCATCATCCCTTGTTTCTGCTCTGTTGTGTTGTTTCCTTCTCCTTTCACTGTGAATCTACGGCTGGAATCTATATGTACCCGTTTCTAGACATGTGCATTCGTTTTAGTACTAAAACGATTTAGTCCGAATTTTGGGATAATTTAGTTTTAGTATGACTCAAGAGATACGAAACTGCTCAGTACAAAAAAACAAAAGAAACTAAAATAAAATGCACTACATTTTAGTTTCAGTCCTTTTTGTGAGATTACATTGATGAGTGAAGAAGACCAGTATTGAACGCAACATCGCAAAGCCACAGAAAAGGTTTGTATGTGTAATCCTTGCCGACCCCTACCCGAAAATCTGACCGTGATAGAGCTCCAGAATACTCACTCGCAGCACAGCCAGCCAGCACAGGAGAGGAAACTTTTACTTAACCCTTGCATGTCTATGAGGCAGACAAGATGATAAAAGCAGCTGGAGAAGGAAAACATTCAAACAAATCACACTGAAAGCTAATGACAGGAGGGCTGGATAGTAAAAACCCCTTTATAGCAAGCAGCGCTAGGAGAAGAGAGAGACTTTATAAAATGTGTGTTATCTCCCTTCCCGCTCTGCATAATAGGAGCTTAGGTCTGATACATTTTATATTATCCAGGAGCACTATACCCCTTTCCTCATCTATAATACACATTTTATATAAAAGTCCCTCTCCTCTCCCAGCGCTGCTTGTTATAAAGTTTTTTTTTACGTCTGATACATTTAGTATCCAGCTCTCACAGTTACTCTGTCATTATGAGCCTTCAGTGTGAATGTTTTCACTGGATTTAAAGTACTTTATTTTATTATAAAAATCAATTTGCACCAGTCATCTCTTCTCTGAGCTTTCAGACCGATTAACGTTAATATTTTCCTTCTCCCCTGCTTTTATATTCCTGTGTCTCCCCCACAGAGATAAAAAGTTTAAGTAAAAGTTCCCTCTCCTGTGCTGGATAAGCATTGCATTCCGAAGTTCTGCACCCTCCACATGCCAATGCAGTAAGATGTTCTATACAGAGAGGGGCATTAATTAATGCAGGTGGATGTTGTATACATTATAAGGAGAGGGGTATTAATTAATGCAGGAGGATGTTATCTACATTATACAGAGAGGGGTATTAATTAATGCAGGAGGATGTTCTATACATTATACAGAGCAGAGCTTATAGTAACTGACTGTAACAGCGCTCAGAGTTTCAGTAAAACAAGGAAATAATATTGTTCTAACCTCTTATATATAAAAATATTATTTACTAGTTTTACTGAATCTCTGAGCACTGTGATGAGCAGCAGTCAGTTACTGTAGCAGCTTTGCCTGGCACATTGTGCTGAGAGTGAGTGATACTATAACAAGCAGCAATCTCAGCCCTCTGAGGAGCCACTACAATAGTAATTGTATCCACTGGTTTTCGGATGAATGAAATTAGTTTTCATACTAAAGAACTGAAAACGAATTTCTTTAGCAACTAAATAAATTGCATTTTAGGACTAATCCATTAGTTCAAAACGAAATTTTGTGCTGTGCACATGTCTACCCGTTTCTGCCCTTTTTCTACATCACATGATCCCTTAACACCGTCTGTGCTATTTCCTGAAAAATCCTTAATAAACAGAATATTTAAAAAACAAACACTGTATTTATTATACAATGGGATTTATCGCTTTGGGGTCATGTTATTTTGTTCCATTTTGTGGAGCAGGAGATTGAACATACGGCAATTTACTGTACTTGTAACTACATTTTAAATCAAACAATTCACCGGAATCTTTCCTACTTTTATAAAATATTGTAACCTCATCATTGATTATGTTATATAAGTTATTTTTAACTATTGTTCTTCCCAGCCCCTTTGTTCACAAAATGTCCTAGTCTGACCTTAAGAAAAAAGTTTAGACAGTGCTCATTCAATTAGCGGCAGATTCGCTCCATGGGGAGATTTTGCCACATATAGAATGATGTCCGAGAGGCCATAAAGTACCAGTACTTGTGGGCTCTGTTGAAGCTTTTTGTCAAGTTTGGTAAAAGCCAGTAGGCTGAATTGTTGCTGGTATCCTAGTGTGTAAAGCACTGAATAAAAAGGACTTTTTGGTTTCTTGGATCAGTCTTACCTTTCCGCTGGTTGTAGCATTGAAACCTTTGAGTTCTTAGGCCGGGATCAGACGAGCGTCTTAGAGAGCAAGAGGAACGTCCGTGAGAGTGGACGTCCTTCCACTCTGATGCCCGTTTTGCCACCTCGCTGAGCGCAGTTAGTGTGCTCTGTGCTGCAAGGCTCGATCCCCCTGTGGAGGATCGCGCTCTGCAGCCCCATCCAACGCGTGTCTAGAGTTTTGACGGGGAGGCTTTCTGCAGATCCGCTTGTAGCACGCGCAACGGGTGGCACCTATGTATAGGCACACATAGTGTGGGCATCTGACCCCGGCCTTAAAGATTTTTTTTGTTTTGTTTTAACCATCTGGTTTGTAAACATGTCATCAAGAGGCAGCATCATTAAGTGCCTGCTCTGAAAGCCTTTACATCATCAGCTAAATATTTACATTCCCCACCTCATTATTGCCAAAGAAAGCCAGCAGTGTCATCAATTGACTTGCATGGTGCACGGTTTCGTTTTCTCGATGTAATTCAAGTTCCTCTGTTGCCACTTGATTTATATGTCTGAAAGAAACACATTGAGTGAGCTGAACTTGATTTTCATTTCTGGAAGTACCTGTATCTTCAGGCACAATATACGGCATATGAACAATCACTTATACGCAGAATGCACTGTGCATAGCCAGCGTGAATTGGAATGGATCGAGCAGGAGGAAACTGGAAAGCAGCATTGTTTTGTAATAAAATTTGTATGGATGTTGAAGTGACATTACTCGGAATTTAAGACAAAGCAATCAATACTAGACAGCGTCAATGATGTAAAACAGTTTTAAACAAAAGAACAATATACACTTTTCCAGGAAACGATCTGGTGTTAGCTGTTAATCAGTTTTTTGTTTACAAGGCATATTTCTAATCTGATTACATAATTTATTTTAATTCAGTATTTATTAATAAAAATTCATATTGACACAGTAAAATGTACAGTCAATAAGTAATGTGTACAGACAGAAGCCAAATGAATGATCAAATGGGATTACAGTACATACCTTGAGAGGCTATTGTAAAACCTTAAAATATTATAATTTATACAGTATTTTCAAACCACAAGCAATGCTCAGAGCTGGTCTCTGCGCCAGGCTACAGGATCAGCATTTTGTGTCAACATGTGGCTATGTCCTTTCATGGAAACATTTGGGTTTAGAGTCAGGAAAGCCACTTTACTCAAAAGGCCACACCGAAATGTTTTAAAGGAACACCCTGAGAAGTAGAGTGTCTTTTTTTTGCCCTTAAAGAATTGGGCAGAGGCGGCTGACAGCCACTTCCCACTATTTTATTTATTTATTTATGGGTGCATTTACTCACCTTTTGTCCCTCGCCACTCCTCATCTTCGGCTCAGGGACTCTTGAACCCAGAAGTCTCTGAATATTTTCAGTACAATTTGCGTAGCATAGGAAATGTAAATTGTGCACTTTACATGTGCAGGTTCCATAGCGCCTGTGCAGAACAATGGATTGGAGTTGTGCGCATGCACAGCTAAGATTCAGCGTGGTCTGAGACAGTTCGCCAAAGTGATCGGTCTCAGAGATAGTGACATCGTGCGTGCTGACGTCATTAGCAACCGACAGCCGGGAAATTCAAATTGCCTGGCTGCTGGTGACGCTGAGTGGGGTGCAGCAAACGCCTCCACTTCTCCCCGTGTTTTCTACCAAAGTGATCAGGATGTGCTCCTTTAAGATCTAAAGATAGTCTTTAGAAAATATACTAAATTATAAAATCAAATAATGCACATACATGTGCTATGTTAATCCATACATTGACCTCTACATCTTTAAAGATTCCCCTATAACGTTTGGTTTTATATTTTTTACTGTAAAACATGTTCTTAGGAGAAAATAGCCTTTCAAATGATTACTTTACTTCAGTACAGACATAGATCACATTACACCGATGCCGACTGCAGAAGCCGAAAGATAAATCCTAAGGCAACACGTGATGTGTCAAAGAATTGCTACTTAAGACTTTGATGGTTAGAAAATTGAAAACCTGTATTATTCATCGTCCTGTCTATCTGTGGAATAATTTTGGAGTATCATGGTGGGCTTTTTAGAGGTTGTGCCCATACAATGAACTTCTGGGTGAAATTAACAGAGCCTGTATTGGATCAAACCCACGTAACAGGATACCACTGTCACTTTATGGTGCCATAGGTTTTGAAGATCTACATCAATGATACCCAAACTTGTGTTGTGGGACACCTAAGAGGTTGGGTTAGCAATAGGGATGCACTGATACCGGCATTTGCACAAATACTTGTACTCGTGCAAATGCCCCAGATACCGGAAGCCAGCACTTGGCAGGGGCAGCTGGTAGAATGCTCTAACATGTGTGTTTGTATATACAGGGTGTCCATAAAATCTCTTTACAATTTCAAAATTTATTACAAAGGCAAATGAAAAGACAGATAAATGAAAATTATTACAAAATGAGACGTATATACTTAAGTTTTTTTTTGCCTCATTTAATACAACTCTATATGGGCACCATTAGTTGCACGAAGCACATCTAAACGGTACTCGATTTCTTGCCATGTTCGCCGTTGCATACCCTCATCAATGGCGGCAATGGCATGAACTCAGACAGTCCCCCTGCAGCGATGACTTGTGTTGCATGTTGGCTGTGTGGTCGGGCCAAACTAGAAGCCCGCGTCTGCACCTGGCGGTTAGTCATACCTGTAGGCCTCGTTGGGTTAACCCCCGCCCGACGGGCGACGCCTGCCCGTTGTGGTGGGGTCAAGTACAACATATGATATGATTTGCTGCTCAGTGATTGCAATATTTCAGTCTGCATTTCCCCAAGGTAATCCCTAAAACCTCACCTGTTAGAGCTACAGGAGGACCAGTGTTGGTAAATACTGATGTATATTGTATAGTAATTCTTTGAGTGCCTTTGAGAAGATCAAATTTGGATATTATCGTCAAGGGCTGTAGGGTGGCCGCATTGATAATCCGTAAGCAATCCTTCGGAGAGCTCAATTACGCTCAAAGCTATGTGAGTTGCTCTAATAATGTATTCGTTCTCTTACCTTTATATACACATTGTGCTACATGTGAAGGTCTTTTTTGTCTTCCTGGTACTCATTTAACATCGGTTATGCTATGAAATGAAATGCATGCTGAGCACGATGGCAGAGAAGTACTGATACGTGTTATTTTATGGTGAAATTGCACGTTAATATATCTAGGAGCGCTGCAACTTTTTGTTGTTTATGTGTGTTTAAGTTTCCTGTGTTGTAGTGAGTAGAGACAACAATTAATTGATGCAGTGACCAAAACAACTATTCTACAGGCTGTTTGTTTTCCTGTTAGCAGTGGTACAAATCTGTTACTTTGAAGCCTATTTGATGCTTTCAGTGATATAACAAAGAAATAAATAAGTACAAATTCTGAATTCATTTTCTCATCCCAAACGCAACAACTGTCTCTTACGCTATTAATAAAAAGAGGATGGAAAAACGATTGTTTGGAAATACTGCTAGAAGAATCCCATTGTACAGCGCTAAGGAATCTGTTTTTTTTTTTTTTGTGGTGAAAGTATTTTACCAGGAAGGATACATTGAGATTTCTCTCGTTTTCAAGTATGTCCTGGGTGGCGAGTATGTATGTACTGTTGGTGCTTTAGAAATGCTTGTAACTGTAACTGTGCCAAATTAAGATTTAAGTATATGGGTGTGTGCTGGAATACATTCAAAGGGTTATAGATGGCTATCGGACTCCTCAAAGACTCCCAGCTGTCAGAGGCAGAGATAGACAATCACCATCAAGCCCAGGGATTTACTTAATGCAAGGCAAAGGAAGCCAAACATTCCTCTACAGCCCACAGCAACGACCCCGTGTGACCCATGCAGTCATCCTAGCTTTCCATTTTTGATATGCATACCACCAGTTTCTCTGATGTTCAGGCAGGCAAAAAATAAATAACAATGTTGGCCGTCTTTATTTAACAGGGAAGACAGATCTATGAGAAGTAGCTCAATTGTGTCATTTTGAGCCCTATAAGAAAGTGTCATTGTTTCAAAACATGCACGTCATTTAGCAGAAAAAATCATATATCTGTGTTCAAGTACAGTGATGGTATATAACACAATGGGGGAAAAAAAAGGTTTACAATACACTTTCCCCAAACACAGAAGGGGCCTGCTGATTAGATTAGAACATATTGCAGGTATAGTTTGTGAGATGACAAACTCCAGGTACCTTTTATAGAGAAATTCTCCAGCTGCTGTTGCCAGCGGTCTGTGTGCTGCATAAACAAACTGGTACAAGGTCTCACAGTCCTCTCGCGTAAGCACATCTTCACAATTCCTACATGAAGAGAGGCCAGTTGTTATTAATTAGACTGATGTCATGTCTTGTTGATCCCAGCAATGACTGAGTGAGATATATATACCCTTTGTCTATTCATATAATCAAAGAGATTCTTCAGCTGGACAGAGAATCACAGTCCCATGCGTTGGCAGCACCAGCCCAACACTAGCTGGTACAAAGGATTATTTTAACATTAAATACTGCCATTAAGGATATATAATGGATATTTTTTTTGGTCTTTTCAATAATAAGATGTGACTATTTTACTGTAGACACTGGCAGATCCACAGGTGCACCAGGGCAGGTGCGTCCCCTCCTCGAAAAAGGATCCGGGAACTTAAAGGTCTTACTCCATTTCGGTGTGTGCAGTCTAAGGCTAGGGTCAGACGAGCGTGATTTCTACGGACTGTACGTCCGTGCAGTACAGACATCGTCAGTACGGAAGACACAGTAGTGGCCACACAGTCCGTTTTTTCACTGAAGTTATTTTTGATGGATGTAGGAGGGGAAAATAAATTAAAATGCAAAACCATTTTGTCCGTGAAAAATGCTGGACGTATAAATGCAGTCCGTCTGACCACGTTCCATCACTCACACACAAAGCTATGCGGACGTTGCAGACGCAGCGCACTTTGTACGGCCGTTCTAGCGGTTGTACGTTCTTGCCTGCCTTGCGTCCGTGGGCCCCGGCCGTTGTGCGTCCGCAGTTCAGTGCGGACGTACTTCGTGTGTCGGGCTCCGATGGGCTTCCTGTCATGCTATCACGGACGTACTTTTAGGCGCAATCACGGACGTGAACACTACGCTCGTCTGACAGCAGCCTAACACCTCATGCCACCTAATGTGGCAGCTGACAAAGCATACCACGTAAAAAGGCATAATAAATTAAAAAAAGGGGCATTAAAAATAATGAAATCGTAGGAGCATAATAGCTGACACTGGTGCCTGTAACCAGCCCTAGCTGTAAAACGGTTTATTTTAAGAGTACACTAGTAGTTTTCTAAAAATGTGCATATCAAGTTACACTTAAGGGTATGGGTTATTTGTAAAATGAATGCACAGTTGCGGACATCCACATTTCACTGACCATAACATAGGGATGCACCGATACCAATTTTTTAAGACCGAGTACAAGTCCCGATACTTTTTTCAAGTACTCACCGATACCGATAGACACCGATAGAAGAAGAAAGGCATTTTCGATCAGTAGTTTTGCAAACAGCATTTCAATTTTGAAACTTTCAAGCGTACTTTTTTTTTTCCCCACCAAGTTCGTCTGCTTGTCGGATTTTTCAGGCGGCTGCTCTGCGCTGTGATCGGTGGCTAGTCGGGTTCTTCCGGCGGGGTTTTTGAGGGTTTTCGGTGAGTGTTCGGCAAGTGTTCTGCGAGTTTGCAGCGAGTATTCCCTGCACTAGGGGGGCCCTGCGGTGCTTGCTGAATACACCACAGGGTTGGCGAACTAGGGATTGCCGAATCGCCCCGAAGTACAGGGAACGAAAGGTCACTGAACGTGCGGTGACTTTTCGATTCTCTCTGAATAACCCTGATAGTATCCCCTCGTGGAGTCCATAAGATTCCATGGAGGGTTGTGCTGCCAGGTCAGATGACCTGCAGGCTCTCGCCTCTCGTGAGATCCTGCAGGTCGGCGGAGTGATTGTGGAGGGAGACCTTCCCCAGTCTCACTCAGCTCCCGGCGGCCTGAAGTGGGGAATCGGGCTGACTTTTCACCATGGGAGGAGTGGGGAGTATCTGGTTTTTGGGGGGACTTTCAGCTGGTGCTGACTGATTCTGTAGAAGCGGAATCCGTTAACCACAGCTTGGAGCTGGTGCTAACTTTTCAGTTAGCTGCAGCGGGGTGAAATTAGCGTTCGGACTTTATAATTCTAATGCTAATTACTCTTTGCGCTCCCCATGTTAAGCATAGAGAGCACAAAGTACAGGAAGCTCGTGCTGAAAATCACAATCTCTGATGCGCTAATGGTTTTTTTTAACCCGTCAGCGTTCAGATTGTAATACGGGCGGCCTGCGCTAGGGGCACTTTACCTAACATTAACGCTCACATAGCTGAACGCCAACGTTAGCGTTAAGTTTGCAAAATTGACCAATGTTTGGTTATATTATACCAACTGAATTCATGTCACCTTGATTAATGAGGTCAAAATTAAAATGGAACAAAAAAATGCAGCAGTTCTGTAATAAGGCTTCCAGTATCTATCAATTAACTTGCATCTTTAAAAACACTAATCAATAACACTTTTAGGGCTCTATCACCTGCTTCAAGCTAACATTTGCATAATTTTTAGCTTGAAAGGTCATAGCGCTGCGTCCAGATCGCCATTGAATCGCTAATAGGTTAAAAAACCCGTTAGTGCTCGTTAATTTGTGATTAATAGCGGAGTTTACTGTACTTTGCGCTCCCTATACCTAACATGGGGAGCGCAAAGTGAGAGCACAGAGTAACTAGCGTAAGGTTCACTTGTTCGCTAGTTAATAAGAGCTGGCGCTAACTGAGAAAGTTACCACCCGCTTAGAGGTGCAGGTAACGCTGCTGCAGAAACCGTTACCTGCAACTCAAAACCCCCCAAAAAACAGATACTCACCTCTTATCCCACGTGAGAATGGCGGCCCGATCCGCTGCTTCTGGCCGCCGGGAGCAGAGGGAGACTGGAGGAAAAAAATCCCCCATCTCCTTCCACGATCACTCCGCCGACCGTCAGTATCTCGTGTGAGGCGAGATCCTGACGGTCATGTCATGTGAGCTTAGTGATCGCTAAGGGGCAGGCTGCCGGACTAGGTAGCGAATGCTAATTCTTCCCCTTTGCGTCCTGGTTTTAGCTCAGGGCAGCTGATAATGTCCTTAGTATATTAGAGCCGGGTAGTGTTGCTTTAATTCATTTTAAAGACAGTTTACTTCATACTAGTGTGTAACCCAAGTAGATATGGAATATACTACCCTCCAGTGGCAAAACACTGAACTTACAAACTACATTCCGGAGTCAAACGTTACCGTAAAGGGACACTACCAACAAAAAAAATATATATTTTACGTTGCTGATATCTTGCTTTGTTTTTCTCTTGTTTGTTTAGTTAAGAAAATATTTTACTCTATATGTCATTGGGTGCATTCATCTTGTGTTGTAAACTGCCCCACCACCCATTTCTGTCACAGTCATGCCCCTCCTTAAAAGATTAAAACAATATATCAGCCCTGGACTTCATCTAGACCGGCCCACTCCAATTATGCAAACACACAGGGCCAGAATAAGATCTCTATGGGCCTGGAGCTAAAGATTTTGTTTGGATTTTTTGGCATTTAGTGAAATGAAAACATGTTATTTTAAAAGATCTTTAAACAAATTACAAGATAAAAAAGTTTTTTTCAAAATAAAAAAAAAAGAAATGGTCTTAAAAATAAATAAATAGGCAGTCCCAAGAGAGATCCAGGCGGCCACCATGCCCAGGAGAGCCCCAGGGTCAGGCAGGCGGCCAGTTACACAGGCCCACTGAGCCATATGTCCACCGGGACTCTCCTGGTAGTCTTGATGGCCAGTACATGCCTGCCTGAGAGTAGCTCCTATGTCCTGCAAAGCACGGCACAGGCTACAGAAGACTTCTAGCTCACAATCCAAACAAGACATCACTACATATACATCATGTATGCCTGGGAGTGATAGGAGCAGCAATGTATGTGATGCTTGCAGGCTGCTGTGAGGGTTATATCAGAGACCATGCAGCTCCTATCACACACAGGCATCCATAATGTATATGCGGATAATAATATAATGTATATGCTGTACTTTCTGTTGGAAGACATGTGAAGGGCCCTGCCGATTCTTGTCCTCTAGTGACACACAGCAGACAGTAAGAGAGCAGAGCATCAGGATTTAGGTTTTTGCAAGCAACAGTAAAGTGAGATTTAACAGAAGATTTTGGTAAATGTTGAATCATGGGAAAATATCCACAAAATGGGACCAAGAGAGGAAAAACCTATCATTAGTTTTCCTTTTTACACGCAATTACTTAGAAGGAAAAAAAACACCTGAGCATCATGTGGATTTGTTCGTAACGCACAAATAATCTAGTTACCGCTTTTTTGGCGGTCGTGTCCCTTTAATGGGAATCTCATTGTTTCGCCATCTTGCATCATTCGATCGAGAATTAAAATGTTCACACACACCATGGTCCACCTCAACTCTCACTTAACAGCCTTCCTCTTTATTTAATGTGACAATGTATAACGTGACAATGTTTAGGCAGTATACCCCTGTCTCTGTAAAGGAACACTCATATTTGAGAGGTGTGTCTATGATTGTCGGCAGCATCAGAAGACTGCAAAGTACAAAAGTCTTGCCCGATAATGGACAGGAGTGATAGGTTAATGGCAAGTTACTAAAAATCTATACATTTGTTGTCCATTTATTTAGCATTATGTAATATGAAGAAGAGGACATAGTCTTAGATTAGAGGGGCAAAGGTTTAAAAGTAACATCAGGAAGCATTATTTTACGGAGGGGGTGCTGGATACATGGAACAACCTTCCAGAAGAAGTGGTAGAGGCCAAAATAGTGATTGAGTTTAAGCTGGCATGGGATAGGCATAAGGCCATAATAAATAAAAGATAAATTCAAAGAAAGTATCCATATAATGGGGCAGACTAGATGGGCCGAAAGAATATGTCGGCAGATATGAACCTATGGGGTTATTTTTTTTGAGAAAGTATTTTACCAGGAAGGATACATTGAGAGTTCTCTCGTTTTCAAGTATGTCCTGGGTGGCGAGTATGTACCGTTAGGTGTCTTGCCCAAGGACACTTACTGGAGAGGTGCTCTTGCTGGGATCGAAACCATGTCTCCACAGGCTCTCTCCACTCAGAGCAGTGATGTTACCTCTACTATGTTTCAAAGATTATGTTTTGTCAGGATTGCTTGGGGTCTTCACAATAATAAAATTGAAATTATAAATAAACCTTTGATTGGCCAGGGTGGAGCTCAGCAGGTTTAGTGAAGGCAGGCTTGTCACATTCACTGAGAACTTAAAGAAGAGTTTATAAAAGCATTAAAATGGGAGTCTTTTATGACAAGCAGGGTTGATTCAAAAACAAATATTTTGGCTTCTCTTATTTATGTCAGGTCAGTATGGGTGCTCTCTAATGCTCAATAGACACATTAAAAGTGCTTAAAATGATATGCAGATCTATAGCTTTGCAACATCAAATTGCTGTACAACAATACATATTGGAGAAAGTGCTGAAGAAATAATAAGAACAACAGCTCGTTCTTACAGGCATGACATGTCTCTGCTACTATAAAGTAATTTCACTTAATGTGATGTATCATTACAACAGAAAGCAGAATAAAAAAGCACAGTCCCCAATTTAGGTTTCATTGTTACCAATGTATACCTAAGAAAAATTAAATGCCGATCCCAGTGATAGAGACAATTTTTGGAGGTACTAGAATATAATTATAGGTATCAATTATTTTTTTTCCCCCCAATCAAAAAGTTTATTGATGCAGCAGTGAAAGATAGATATTGGTTCAGCAAATAGCAGAGACAGATAAACAAAACTAGAATAGTAAGTGCGAGCAGTGAGTACAAACAAGGTGTGATGGACAAATATCACAGTCAGCAGATTCAATATATGGGGGGCTGGACATTCGAATTTGTTTTAGTCGCCCAAAAAGTCAGAGTATCAATATGTCTGGCGCGGGTCTAGAGTCGAGGTCCCCGGGATAAGCAGGTGAAGAAGAACTGGAAGTAGTCAAGAGATTAAGAGAAAGGAAATGGTAAAAAGAGAAGAAGAAGGTATGGATGAAAAGGGGAGAAGAGAGGAGTAGGGAAGTAACAGGGAGACGAAGAATAGAGAGGAGAAAAAAAGGGGGCCATAGTAGTACAGAGGGTTAGGGCAGAACAGGGGATGTGGGGCAAGAGTCATAAGCTTTAGGAGCTGAGGGAACTAGGTTTCAAGGGGGACATCCATCCTCCAGGAGGTCTCCACATGTCTCACAAATCGAAGGCCCGAGCGCGCACCTCAAGAAAGTCAGTGCGACTCCAGCCAATGCGGTATCAATTTATACATACACATCAAAAGCAAAAACCAAGATTCAAATACATACTGTGCCATATACACGAGGAGCTTCATAGCCTGGACAGATACATCATGGTCTCGGTCTAACGTCATTGATACAATGCGATCCTAACATGAAAATACATAACAAGACATCAGTTCACAGTAACTAGTGTGTCACTTGTTCTGCATGTACAGTACAGAAATATTTTCTGCTAATCCCACGAAACCACATTCCATTACTTACTAGTCAGTGAATATCTGTACCAAAAAAGTATGGCTTTACAATGTGTTTTACCGTTTATTCTGAGGTGCACTGCATATCACAATCAATGGACAAGTCGCCATGGCACATTTAAAGGGACACTCTAGGCATTGTCATTTGAGTGGTCAGAATGACTGGAGTGTCCTCACACCTTTCTCTCCTTCGGGGGGGGGGGGGTTTCTTGAAGGCTAATTCAGCCATCCGAGTGCATAGGATTAGCTACACCCATTACATGAGATTAATGAATGCTGATCTCAGCTTCCACAGGAATCAGGACTCTTTGAGCCTCTTCCCGCATCCAATACCATTCAGTGCACTTACATTGATATTCAATGCATTGGATGTTAAGTATAGGGAGCGAAAGTACAGTAACCTCGCGCTGAAAAGTGCATGGTACCAAACGCAAACGGGTTACTTAACCCGTTAGTCTTTGGATTGTAATATGTGGTAGCCACCGCGGCTAACGTTAACAACAAGATTGTAATGTGGCCCTATAGGTTTTATGATATAATCCCAATGAGTCAGGCACTGTAATTTGCACAGTTTTAAATGAATCGGTTACGTTTGGGAAATTCATCTTGTATAGAATCCTAATAAAATTCAGCCAGCAATCAGGGTTTTACTAGTGCCGTGAGCAGACATTAAATATAGGGCAACAATATATCCTAATGACTACTAAATCTTTGTGTTTAATGCATGTTTTAACCCTTTACGGTCCAATAAACCTTCACTAAGCGCGCCAGCAGATCTTATTTTCAAAAAAAAAAAACACTTAAGTTTTGTATAACTGTTACAATTACTATTCTAAAACCCTATGTTAGTCTTTAATTTTTCTCATTGTATGAAACTTTTTAACCCCTTCACTGTTGAGTCATTTCACCTCTGTGTGCTGAGCTCATTTTTACCATTCGTGCTCATCATGTTTAAACGCGATTTGAAGTCATATTTTAAATGTAGGACCCAGACAAATTATATATTCTTTTTTACATCAGACTCGACAGATTCATAATATATCATTATTCTATGTACACCTCATGTCCTGCAAGAATGCGATAACAAAAAAAATTTAAGAAATGTGAATTTCCATCATCTACAGCATGCAAAAATGTTCACATTTTAATATCCAAGCCTTTACGTTATATATTCTATGGGGTACGCTTGTTAAAAAAAATAGAAATGGGAACCAGTTACTGTATTTTTCTGACAAAATACGCGATTTTAGTTAAAACTGAAAAAAGAAAATTTTTCGTTAGTGCAGCACTATTGTTCACATTATAATTGAAAAGTGAACAATAGTGCTGCATTAATTAAAGAAATATATATATATTTTACACACTTAACCTGGTCATGTTTGGCATCATTGGAAAGGCCATGATCTGGTCTTTCCAACAATACCAAACCAGACCCTCTAGCTGACTTCAATCGAGAGATGGGGGGATCCAAATGATCCCCCCATCTCCACTATAATATTTCCATAGGGAAACTCCTTGGCAGCTAGGGGTTCATTTACTAACTGGCGCAATGATGGCAGTTAGACCTATGTAGGACCCCGAAGAGAGTGGCGAGTATAGGGAGGGCCGGTCCGGTCATGTCGGAATATAGCAGACATTGGACGGCAACCGTCAAAAGGCTCTGTCAGATATATTCCGACATTGGACTGAAAAGGACTGGAAAGGGTTAATAAGATTGTATAATTTACCTTAAACCTTGTGGCAAATAGATCCATCTTGGAAACATGCTCCTTGCTCTGATAAAGTCCCTGCAGAGCCATCAGACCTTTCAGACGCACTTCAGGGACCTGGATGACACAAGAAGAAGTCAAAACAAGAAAGGAGTGTGTAAAGCATAAATAGTGCCGGACAAAAAGTCTGTAAAATAATATATATATATATATATGCCTAGCTCCTGCTGATGAGGGTCCATTAAACAGCGCTGTCCTAGGAGTGGCTTTGACCAGTTGCATAAACCTGATCTCTGCTAGAAAAAAAAAAAAGCCATAGTATTGCATGGCATTGATTTTAGGGTTCTGTGTAAAAACAGACTCAGGATGCATAAAACTGAGATGAATGTCATTTGCATATCCTACCCAGAGTTCCTTGCTGCATATGGGGAATGTAGCACAGGAGCTCTGGGATGCAATTCTTTGAATTGTTGTGATGTGCAATTGGTTTCTGCAATAATAAACATATAAATAAAAAAATAAAAAAATCAGTCTTGAATGACCCACCAGCCTTCAGGGTTAAAAAGATTTTGAAAAATTACTGGTGCTTCAAAGCATATATGGCCAAAAACGATCCTTGCACATTTTAAATAACATTTTGTACTGTATATTTATATTGATCCACCAGTATGCAATTTTCAAAAAAAAATTATCTTTTGAACTACTGTACATACTCCATCACAATGCAAATCCCACAGTAGCCCTACATATTTCACTCCCAAAACAGTATTACGAATATTAAAAAGATTAAAGAATTATAATGACCCTGTCTTGCCTGTGGCTTGTGCAGAAATGTGTCACTATGTAATCTATCATATCAAAGCAATATTTCAGTGCTACTGTTGAGACCCTGTTTCTTACGCAGGGGTCAGACGAGTGCACTAGGTGCGCCTGTACGGACGTGACTCCCGGCGACACGCTGTAGCGTGCACACGAATTACGTGCACTACAAGCGGACGTGCAGAAAGCCTCCCCGTCAAAATGCTAGACACACATCGAACAGGGCTGCAAAGCGCGATCCTCCATGGGGGGGGGGGGTTGAGGCATTCAGCGCTGAGCACACTAACTGCTATCAGCGAGGTGGCCAGATGGGCGTCAGAGTGGAAGGGCATCCTTCAGGACGTTCCTTCCCCTCTCAAAGACACTCGCCTGACCCCGACCTTAAATGTAACCTGTTCAATCAGGAACAATGTTGGTAGACAGTCATTTGGTCCGTTTGTATTAGTATGTAATTTTGCGTTTTTTCCCCAATTTGTAAAGCTTTTGGAATATGTTGGTGCTGCAGAAACCCTCAAAAAGAAAAAAATAAATATAAAAAGACAAAAGAGCTACAGATGCCGATAATGCAACGCAAGGATTTCAAACTACGCCTTGCAGAAGAGAATTTTGTAATAATAGTTACCAGTTGTGATGTAAGAGGATACCCATAATATAAGAATTAAGACAAGCTGAAAATTGTAAGTTGTCACGCTATCACAGTATTGCACAGACCCACCTTGTCATACAACATCCATCCAATGTACTTTAAGCAGCTATCATTCAAATAGACCTTAGGGTACAGTCTCATCCATATTCCCAATTCTTCAATGCACAATGCTCTGATTTCAGGGACCACATCCCTACACAAGAAAAAACAAACAGAAGGTAGCAATCTGCTCACATGTAGACAATCAGCTCTCGGATAGGGAAATAAGCTAAAATAATAGTTTACCCTACATTAAAAGAACACAGAACATTACCAATATATCCGCTAGTTGTACGGTTTAGTGCTTCACTTACGTTTTTAAAAATTTGTATTTACACAGATTGCAAAATATCAAACTATATATCATATTATATCAATATATATATCCCAAACTTACATTAATAAATATATATACTTTCACCAGATACAGATTGTAGGCCCTGAAAGAATATTTTACCTGTAACGTTGTACAAAGGTCCCTTTAAACAGCACTTCCATGAAGTTTTCGATCTCTTGGTGCTGTTGCTGAAGCTACGAAAAAAAACGAATCAGAATATTTGCAATTGTAAAGAATTAGGCACAGACAGAGGTCTACTGGTCAGTTCAACTGAAGCTCCTCTTTAATGATTGTAAAGCCCTATAGGTTACATACCTGTGTCCAACATAGATCTACCACTATTCAAGGAAGAAGAGATGTGTACATATATTAAATGGTGTTTGTTGAATAGTGCTCCTAGATTTTGGAAACTGAAGCTTTTAAAGCACTTCTACCACCCCAGTGCCACTCACCATATAATTATGTGACATTTGAATCCAATAAAAAGGTCAATCTATGTAAACAAATAAACCTCTAGAAATTAGAGCTTTCATTAAATTCTAAGTATTGCTATAACAGACAGGATACTCTCAGGGTTATGGTTTAAGGGGTTCTTATTTCAGGGAGAAAGGCAAAAAAAAACATACTGTCGTCTAGAAACACTGCCAGCGTTAAATCACAACCATAAGATCATCCATCTAGCACTAGCACCACTTTGCATGTACCAAAAATTATCAGCATGCATAAGGATAGCATATCAGTTATTCTACAGTCCCAGGATGTAGAGACAGAACCAGCCTTCAAGGGTCTGGGTAAAGAAAAAAGATTTCTATGGAAGAGATCCTGATACAGATAGGGCCATATCACATTCTCTGCACAAATGCGCTCGCGCAGCGCAATTTTTTGGGCGCGCATTGTCCAGCGTTATCGCGCGAAAATTAACGTAATATTCGGATCCGAACGCATTTTCTCATCCGTCAAAAAATAACGTTAGTAAAAAAAAAGCGCAAAACGAAGTGTAATACGCGCGCAGTAACGTTGCGCATGTAAATCAGTGTGCGGACTGTTTTTTTTGCTTGATTCAGCCAATCAGAATTAAGAACCTTAATTGACATCAACTCACCTTAATTGACTCACTAATGTTTTTGCGGCTGTCAAAATAAATCTGAGTATATATGCTGCAGCAATAAAAAAAATATGCACGAATTCACCATTTTTTGTTTGGGTATGTGTAGAATGTGTAACTATACTGTGCTGTATTTTTTTTTTTCGTGCTGGTGTATTTTGTTTCGGCCAGAACGTTCAGATTTGCAGTTAACACCAGGCTTTCAAAGACGTTAAAATTATGAGCGCAAAACGTCGTTCGTAGGAAGTTGCACATCTATTGAAATACCATCCCCGTCACGAATTTGCGCTCACAATGTTAAGTATAGGACGCGCACAGTTCATCACGCTCGCGCAAGTCCATCCGCGTTAAACGATAACACGCATCGTTTGCGCAAACGTTGAAATACGACGTTATGCGGAAATGCGTATTTGCGTGCGCGCAAAACCGATGCGCGAGGAATGTATTATGGTCTATAATGGGGTACATGGGAAGTCTTAATATCAAGTCCATTATCTCTACCAGTAGCTCCTATATAGGAATCTTTCCTGTCATTTATTTATATGCCCTGAAACCGTATTAGATATTTATTTATTTTTACATTGGTTGTTGTTGTCTGAATTTTTGTGACATACTATATTAAAAATTAAGTTTTAGCTACTCATAAACCACCGCTCACAGGAAGTACCTCTCTTTCTGGTTATTATATACTGGGTTATTCAGAGAGCGGTGAAAAGCAGGAGAATGACTGGAGAATGGAAAATTCTAGGTCAAAATAGCCAAACCAGAAAAATTCTCCCATTCATCTCACTTTCCAAATCGGCTATTTTGACCTAGAATTTTCCATTCTCCAGTCATTCTCCTGCTTTTCACCGATCTCTGAATAACCCTGATGGCATAAAGGATTAGAAAAGTAATATAGAATAAAGTAATAAATCCGCGACTTGATTTTTTTTTTTGTGGTTCTGGTCCATGTTTCTGCTGTTACTTTGGCTGGACCGGTGAGCGATACCACCGACCTATATTCTCATCCATTCTGACATACTGATTAACGTCTTTGTAGAAGACATTAATCACCCACCCTCATGGGTTCTGTTTGATCGTGATGCTATTACAATTAACAATTTTATGTTTTTCTAAAAACAAATATTTATTATAAAAATTGTAATTTTTTCATAATAGTAAAAGTTACGTTTTAATAATTGCTCCTTTCACATATTTTTTGCCCCTGGATAGTCAGAACAAATGGGTTTTTGTTATCACGTCCTTAAATAACTGCCTGCACAACTATATAGTAGCTACAAAGCAAGATATCAAACCTCTCTCCACTTTTTGTCCAGTTGCTCAAGCCTGGAGTTGGTCTTCTTGAAGGCAGCCCGTTTCTTCTCTACCATCAACAACCTTTCGGTGTTGTCTAAACTGACATTAAGATTCAGGACAACCATAACAAGTGCAGACAACAGCTTCATGGCTGCAATTACACAAGTCAGAAAATGAAAGAAATTAGGAAAAGAAATAAGTAAACCAAACCGTAGTTACTGGAAGATTCTAAAATACGTTCAACATACAAGGATAGACATATGTTTACTTTAAAATTAAAACAGGTCTACAATAAAGACACATTTTGAAAACGCTATAGTAAATGGATTTCCTTGGATATAATTTTGAGTAGAATGTTTTTGAACAACCTATAGCCAACCGCAAACAGTGCTACATTCACAAAGATGTTTGGCTTTTAAAAAGGGACACTCTATGCATTGTTACCACTCAACCTCACGTGAGTGGTGGCACTGCTGTGAGCTCCCTCTCCCTACTCTGAGGGGGGTTTGGAGGGCTGAATCAGCCCTTCAAGTGCAGAGGCCTAGTCTCATCCAGAATCCAAACTCATATTCAGGGACTTCAGGATCTTTGGAAGTAGGTCCCACCAATGGCTCTCATTGACATCTACTCAACTGGCTGGAGCATCTAGCTCCCCCTATGGACATGTGACATGCTGATGCTGCTGGGAGAGCTCAGGAGGAGACCAGCACTGGATTTAGGAAAGTTTTTAAAGGAAACAAAAAAGTTAAAATGAGAGAGAGGGGAGTTCGGAGTGGGCTAGGAGAGGTTAATGTTTAAGCCCTCCATTCCTGTCCCTACTCCATTTTTAACTCCGTATTATTCCTTTATAAATAAAGTGACTAAAGTGAATAAATAGACATTCAAAAACTCAAGACCCATAAAATGTGAAATGTTATTTGAGTTGACTGCATTTATTTCCTGAAGCTGAGCCCCCATTAAATTCAAGGGAGACAAAATGAGTGGACTCCGCTCTCCAAACACTTAAGGGGTTATTTAGAATGCACAGAAATTTTGGTGCTTTCTCATTCGGCGCACTTCAGCGATTTCAATTCGCCGATCCTGCGGTGAACTCACTATTTACCGCAGGGTCCACTGTAGAAAAAAGAAAAAAAACAACAGAACTGATGTTTTAAACTCCTTTTAAAAAATAATTAAATTGCATGGAAATAACAAAAAAGGTCCCATAAATTTTTTTTTAATAAAAAGGGCTGTTACAGAATAAGAAAATATACCATTGAAAAAAATATGGAAATCAAAAATGTCATCTCAAAAATCCAGAATACCTAAAAAATACATACAGGGTTATTCAGAGAGTGTGAAAAGCAGGAGAATGACTGGAGAATGAAAAATTCTAGGTCAAAATAGCCAAACCAGAAAAATTCTCCCTTTCATCTCACTTTCCAAATCGGCTATTTTGACCTAGAATATTCCATTCTCCAGTCATTCTCCTGCTTTTCACGCTCTCTGAATAACCCTAATAGGCTTTTTGCTGAAACTGAAAAGACTAAACGGATGAATAAAAACGTGTTTCTATTACATTGAATCCTATGGGATATTCCTGTTTAAACCTGTCGAACTGAACCGCTGAAAATCTGGGCATTTCGCCAACATTTCGGTGCGATTTGGCGCTCTCTCAATACATTTCTTCTCTATGGGACAGTTTCTCTGTCGCCGAATTGCCCCGTATTTTGCCAGGTCTCTGAATAAACTAACTAACACGAAATTACACTGTACGGTGAAATTCACCGATGGGTGCAATTCGGTGGCAAGTTTGGCGCTCATGGAGTAACCCTTTTGGTTATCAGCAGGTTGTTCCAAGCTGAGCTTTTCCCCTTGTCTTTAGCAGCAAACCTGCAGTCGACAAAATTGATGAGCGAAGCATTTTGTTAACAGGAATATTTGGTTTATAGATCAATGATCAATACATATAGCTCCTCACTATTAAAGTATATATTTGATAGTTTCTGATATCCCTGGTACACCGATGTATGAAAAGGCTTACATAGCTTCACAGGCTGCCCTTTACTACAAACTAACCTGACAATGTGCTTGTATGTCGGAATGCCCTTACATACGAGTCTGCCAAACCAAGCAGCAGTGAGATTACGGTGTCCAGCAGATAACCATCATAAATCACGCTGTACTGGCACTGCTGTACCAACACTGTGGTAAATTCACAGAAATTAGCCTTAAATTTCTTCCAGTATGTTCCAGGTTTGATCATCGGATAAACCTCAGCATCCTGAAAAGAGAATTAAAACGTTACACTGTATTGAAAAAAAAAAAAACACAATTCAATTTCTTAATCTAACTTAACCTCCCTGGCGGTCAAATTATTTCCAAATTTTGTGTCTAAAAGCGTCTCAATTTTTTATGAAAAGAAACGTTTTTTTTTTATATAGTAAGCCTGTAATAATTAGGAATAACTCACTGAAATCCCTGCAACCAAGAGTCTAGTAAACACACTGAGTCCAATAAAGTTTGAAACACGACATAATAATTTATTATCCCAAAAATAATTATCCAAAATAATGCTAATAAATTATATTCAATAATATAAATCAAACCAAAAACACTGAAATCTTTCAGAAAACAAGGGTGCAATATTAGAATGTGTATGTATGGTCTGTTTCTGATCCTTTAGTGCCACCTAGTGGCCGTTCATGAGCAGGTCATGCTGCTGGAGATTTTACATTGGAATTTTGTTTTCTTTTTACAGTTTGCTGCCTGGTCCCGCCCCCTGCATCGTGTGACTCGCAGGGAGCGTTACCAGGAACCAAGTCGCCGCGATCACACTGTGGGGGACAGCAAGGGAGCGCAGAATGAGGTGAGTATGCACCCAAGTGTGGTTCGGGTTACCGTTCGCGGTAGCGAAATCTAACCCCGAGTCACACTTGGGAATACCGCCAGGGAGGTTAATTTGATTTAGGCTCAAAAGCAAACTGCCCCAAAAATGGAGATATCAATAAATGATCTCATTCTGGTCAATGATGTAAACATATATTGATCACATAAATCTTTGAGACCAAAAATGTATATTCCCTACATGGCATGATTCTGCTGCACCCAGCATAAAGTTGTTAAAGGCTTATAGTAATCATATGTATTCTTTAAGTTGAACGCATTTAACATTCCAATTGTTTGTTGTAAAGATAAAAGTAGTGTTGCTACAACATCAAGACTTACAAGTCTATTCAAAGAAAGGTGAAACTCAGGAGAATGACTGGAGGAGTGAAAATTCTAGGTCAAAGTAGCCAAACCAGAAAAATTCTCCCATTTATCTCACTTTCCAAATCGGCTATTTGGTCTAGATTGTTCTCTTCTACTGCCAATTCTCAAGATTTTCACCTTTCTTTGAATAGACCCATTAGATTCTGTAACATTCTGTTGCCAAATGTTTGATATAGGGGATCATTCACTAACAACTGTAGTATCCTCATTGTTACAAAGACAATAAACTTGTGTGTTTCCCAAAAGCGGAATTCAAGGAGTGACAGAAAAAGTTTCGTCAGTGAATATTCTCCTGACACTGTCTGAACTTCCTTTTTTGGAAAATGCCGGAGTTTGTCGTCGTTGTAACCACAGCAAACTATGGCGGTTAGTGAAAAATACCGATAGTGTACAAATCAGAATTACCATATTAGCTGGCCAGGTAATTGTGAGAATCCAAGGAAAAGCCATAAACTTCTTAAACTGTAAACCAGTTTCCTAAGAAAAAGAAAAAAAAAATTGCATTAAATTTCATAAACACCACATTTGCTATATCCTTCATCACTGACCTAAAGTGAATTTGGTTTTCTAAATGCTCCAATTGTGCAGTCCTAATTAGCTGTATAACGAAAATAAACTATAAGGCTAGGGTCAGACTGAGGCAGTGCGAACGCGCGTGCAGCCGCACTTAATCACGGCCGCACTAGCAGCAAATGACGGGCAATGACGGCCAATATACGAAGTACGGTCGCACAAAAGTCCGGCTGCGCAACGCAAGTGGAAAATGAACGCATTTTTTCGAGAACGTGAAACCGCAGGTACTGACGTACAGAGTGCGCTGCGTCCGCTAGCGGCGTGTGTGCGTGATTAGGAGACGTCAGACGCTGCTAATGTCTGGCCAACATAACGTCCAGACACAAAAAGTGTTTTATTGATGATCCGTACAAAATCACGGACGAAAATGCGCATCGTATGACCGCTATCGCGTATTCTGTGAAAAAATGCGTCCATTCGTTCGAACGCACTATTTCACAGACAACATAAAAATGCGTTCGTCTGACCCTAGCCTTACCATACCATAAAAGCAACATTTCCCCCTGATCATTCCTCTGTACATTTCTGGCATGAAGAGCAAAAAAAAAAACAATCTAGGAATGAGGCAGTCAAAATACGATAATATGGCTGGATCTAGGTCAAGTAAGAGGTATTAACCACAGAGTACTACTTTCGGTCTAATGAGAAATATAAAAGCACAAACACAATCACAGAAAGTGCATAGCACTAGCTGACAAATCATATATAGGGTTATTCAGGGAGAGACGATCTGGTCCCAAAATGGCACCGACAGTGAATTTCCCCATACGGTGCAATTTCAGGGCCATTCGGATATTCAGAAAGCAGACAGTTCGCCAAATTTTGGCGAATTGCCAGCAAAATACGGTGCCTGCTTGACAGCAGAGAAAGTCCCCATAGAGAAGAAATGGTTAACCTATTCAGAGACACCGAACAGCAGTGAAATGTCAGTGCAGTGCCCTGATGTTCAGTGCTTTCATTCGGCAGGTTTAAGCAGGCGAATCTCATAGATTTCAATGTTAAAAATATTCTCGTTATTATTCAATATCTATTAAACAGTTTATTCTTTTAATCTACAGCAAAAAAGGCTTTTTATTATTTATTTTTTTAAGATTTTTTTCTCAAAAAAAGGTTTCAGATTTTTCTTTTAAATAGCGGTTTTTCTTTTTTCTGTAACAGACCTTTTTATTATCACTCATAGAACCTTTATATATTAATTCCAAACATTTTCGACCAGTAGTTTTTTGCAAACAGCGTTTCAAATTTGACACTTTCCGTAGTTTTATTTTTTTACCCTTTTCGACTTGTCGTTTCTGTGTTCGGCAGATTGTTGGCTTTTTCTGGACACGGATCTGTTTGATTGCAGTGTCTTATCGGATCCGTTCTGATCATTTATCGAAACAGATCTGATATTTCTGCAGATTTTAAAAAAAAGCTGCAAAACCGCTGAAACTATCGGATCCGATAATCCACTGGACCTGCCAAAAGTATCAGATCCGACAATTTCAGCATGTGTTGTTTTTTTTTATGCCAGCACTTTTGCAGCAGCCGATTCCCTGCACTTCGGGGACCCTGCGGTGAATGACGAATTCACCACAGGGTCAGGAATTTGATTCCCTGAAGTGCAGAGAACATGAGAGCACCGAAATGTCAGTGACATTTCGGTGCTCTCTGAATAACCCCTATAATCTGCATAATAAAGTGAATGCTAGCACGTGAAAAGTACATTATTAAATGCAGAGTGTAGCCATAAAAACCCTGCTGAATCTGCTGCTGAGGCCGGCGTCAAACGAACGCAGGGATCACGGCCGTGTTGCCGCACAGTTCAATGTCTGTCGTATCATACAATCATAAGCAATAGAGACCCACACACGGAGTACGTGCGCACGCACAACACACGTGGCAAACGGACGCAAGTTAGGCAAGCACGTAAAACTGCTACCACGGACGCGCAGATTGCCTCACATCTGCGTAGCGTTCTGTGTGAGTGAGATGTCAGATGCAGCGCATTTGCGACGTCCAGCAACTTGACGCATAAAATGGCTTTTTCATATAATTTTCCAATTTTTATCATTTTTCATATTAATTTTGTTTCCCATAATTCCCTTTTTTTTTCTACTTCCCTCAAGAAAAACGGACCGTGTGGGGTCTACAGCATCTTCCGTAAGTACGTGCGTCCGTTGTGCATGCACACAAAGTGCGCTCAGACTGCGTTCGTCTGACATTAGTCTGAATCTGGAATGAGTCTTGATGTACAAGCTGAATTCACCGTGGCACTGAGCTACCCTTTGGATAAAGACATCAGCACATATCTTGTTCAGGACAGTATGAAAGACCTAAATGTTTCGAAGCTTAAAAAAAAAAAAAAAAATGGTAATACGCATTTTTGGGGCATTCCATTCAAAAACATTGGGTTGTAATATTCCAATCCCTTACCTCATCAAACTCCTCAGTCATTTTTTTCTTTAGTTCTTGGTTATTTGGATTTTGAAACAGTTCTGCTGTAACCACCCCTGAAAAGAAAGAACCAGAGTGACGGTAAAATACTGTGGGCCATATTACATAGTTGGTGCTAACTTAACCAGAGCTGTTGTAAACTTCCCAGAGCCATTATAGCCTATGGATGTTTTCAGTTTACAACAGCTCTGGTTAAATTAGCACCAACATTGTAATACTGGTCATAATGTATAGAAATATGGAAAATTCCTGTACACCAATGTTCCTTTTAACATAACCTCTAATGAATCTGGTAAAAACCAGGGGAATAACTTCATTCCCTACGCTAAGGGTCAATCACTGACTCAAATCATTGTATTGTGTGGGATGTATTCAAAGGACATCACTGGGGGGGTAGATTAGAAATATTTTAATCTCCGTCATATATCATTCAGCTGCCATCTCTTATCTCAGAAGGGAGAACAATTGATCTAAACATTCCTTCCTCCACCTCGTTGACTTTTAAATACTGTAGATTAAATGAACAACAGCTGTAAAGTAAAGCTTTTGTAAAGTTTTTGGTAAATGTTGCATCATGGGAAAAATCCACAAAATAGAAATACTAATTTTAATTTTCCTTTTTAAATGCAATTACGTCAAACAAAAGAAAAAAAACAGCAGCGTGTGTTTTAGAATTTGTTTTTATTTCAAATGCACAAGCAATCTCGTTATAGCTTATCTAAGCGGTAGTGCCCCTTTAACCAATGTTGGAATGGGGTGCCCCTTCAGCCACTGTAGGGGGCCCTGAGGACTAGGGTTGGGAAACAATAACATAGGGCCATATTACAGAGTTGGTGCTAACTTAACCAGAGCTGTTATAAACTTACCAGAGCCATTATAGTCTATGGAGGTTTTAAGTTTACAACAGCTCTGGTTAAGTTAGCACCAACTCGGTAATATAGCCCATAGGTGGCCAAATGAAAATATTTGTGAATTTACAAATGTAAATACTCAACCTCAGGTAACCACAAATTAGAAAAAAAAAAAAATACCTTGACATCCCGAGCACTGGATATAGAAGTTAAAAAGGTCAAGAAGGGCCACATCTCTGTCCTCCTGGTAGGCCTCAATCCAGTCATCAACCACAGACTGCATAGGAGAGAAAAAAAAAGGTTGGTAATTAACCTCCCTGATGTTTATCCCGAGTGTGTCTCGGGGTTAAATTTCCCCGCTGAGAGCGATAATCCCGAGACACACTCGGGCTGTATACATTACCTCTCCCTGCGCTCCCTCGCTGATCTCTGCAGTTTCCTCCGGCGATCGCAGCGTTTTACTTCCTGGATTCCTTCTCGCGAGGAAGGAACCAGGAAGTATAAGGTCGCGGTCGCCGGAGGAGGCAGCTGGGGACATCGAGGGAGCGCAGGGACAGGTGATGTATCCAGCGGCATCCCAAGTGTGTCTCTGGGTTACCACTTCCTACATAGGAATTTAACCCCGAGACACACTCGGGAACACCGCTGGGGGGGAGGGGGGAAATAGAGTGCTTTTAGACACGTTTTTTCCCAAAAATTAGACCGCCAGGGAGGTTCAGCAAGCTAATAACCCTGCATTTAAGAGTGTGCTTTAATGTTATCATACAAATGACCAAGGCAGCTCCAGCGACATTCCCAAATGAGAGTTCCTCAACACAGAGATAGGAGTTGTGATTCATATCACTTGCTCCTACTCGTCCCTGGAGAGGCCCATGGATATTGATAATGGATATAGCCCATTTAGTATTATACACCGTGACAGGATTTTTGTGTAATAACCTGAATTGCCCTTTTTCCAATACTGACAACTTCAAAAAGCGTTACAGCTTCAGGCTCATCCCAATTTGAAAAGCGGCTGTCCCGGCTTCTCCTTGCAGAACTTCTCCTGGACAGGGTCTCTGATGGCTTTCTAACCCTTTTGGCCTTCTGTAAGGAAATGTAAACGTTTAAAAGGAGTGGTCTTCAAGATTACTGATACTTTATTGGAAAAAAAACTATTTCTGGCAGCAAACTGTTGTAACTTACCGGGGTCACGAAGGTTCCCAGTCCCCCATTCTGTGTGGGGTTGTCAGGATGACCATTTGTGAGAGTATTCTCCCTGAAAAAGATGTTAAAGGGGATTGTGGAAAAAAAAATTGGAAATAAAACAACCCAGAACCGCCAACCATTAACGGGTGAACCATATAGTATGACGTCCCCACTGGCTAATGTCAAGGTCTCCTTTGCAATTCTAGCTGAGTCTCACACCCTGATTTATCTTAACCCCTTCTCTACCAAGTGGTTCTCCAATAAAACATTGTCAGAAACCAGTGTTTTTTTGTAAAATAATTTTTAATTATACAGTAATAAATGGCTATTACTGTAAATAACCTATTTGGCCAGAAGATGGCAGAATCTACTGCCAAATTGAGTTACAGATGTTAAAGCTGCAGGTAGATCCCCCCTCCCTGTATCTGCTGCTGAAAGCCCAATATTTCACAGCATTCAGCAGCTAATTTTACAGGTTTAGATCTTTGGCATTATGCCCACAGGGCTAAAACTTTGGGGGCACCTTCTGCAGCCCAAATGCAAATTTAAAATTTGTTTACAGCAAATGAATTTAATTTGCTTTTGGGCTGCAGATCGAGATCTCAGGAAGGATAACATCAGGAAGCATTATTTTACTGAGAGGGTGGTGGATACATGGAACAGTCTTCCAGTAGAAGTGGTAGAGGCCAAAACAGTAATTGAATTTAAGCAAGCATGGGATAGGCATAAGGCTATCCTAAACAAAAGATAAATCCAGGTTAAGTATCCATGTAATTGGGCAGACTAGATGGGCCGAAAGGTTCTTATCTGCCGACATTTTCTATGTTTCTATATATCGAGGCACCAGTTTGTGCCTTTGAAGCCCAAGATATCGCGATCTCGGTTGTGAAGTGGTTAAAAGAAAAAAAGTGTGTAAGAGTGCTTTCATTGAATTTGGTTTGTCTTTTTTATGGTTTTCAAATACATTTATATATCACTGGTTTTTGGTAGTGAAGGGGTTAAATACTCCAGCAATGACAAGCTGCCCTGCATAAATCAGTAATACACCTTTAATTTTGGTAAGATTGGGATGGAGGCTTCACATCCCCCAACCACACAAAAGGAACATACAGAAGACTAGCGGCTTTATCGGTCTCTATGGAGCAGAGCAAAGCTTATTTAGAAATTAATTAGGACATTAAAAAGGAAAATCAATTAGATGCTACACTCACAGGATTATTCAACGTACTATAGTCTCGAGGTGCACAGGTACAGAAAAGGAGTCCTATATACACTTGCACTCAGAATGGATGGTAACCACTGTTGCTTTGTACTCCACGGAAAGAAGTTCCCCAATCACCCTACAATCATATAAACCGTAAAAACCGACACCGGTGAGCACCTGGTGGTGCTCGAAAAACAAACTTATACCTTACACCTTTTAAGGGGTAGTTGATACAGTAATACAGGTGCTTGCTTGTGTGATGCGTCAACATCAAAGAAAACAGATGATACACAAATAATAGCGTAGTAAAGTCTTTTCAATGTAGAATAGTAAGATGCACACGATGAAGCCGCACTCACACAGGCTGGAGCCCTCAGCTCTTGTTTCTGGGTAATTATTAGCCCTACACTTTCCCGATTCTGGTGTCAGCGGACCTCAGGGGGAAGCAAAAAGTACAGCCTCTATGGTGCGTTATGAAGGATACATCAGAAAAAAAAAAAAACAACAATAGTTAAAAACTACTCATCTTCTCCTGGGTCTAAACGTTGACTGACTTTGGTGTTTTGCGCCCAAAGGTTGTTTAGTGCTGGCATAACCTTAAGAAAACCTCTCCTCGATTGTGGCTCTTACTTCATATGCAGGACCGAAAAACTGGAACCTCCAGACGAAACAAGATCCACAGGGGCGGACTGACAACACTAACCAAATAATGCAAGGGCCCCCCACCAGACTCCACCCATGACCCCACCTCTCCCCACCCAAATCCCTTCTCCACACCCCACCTCTACGTTTCGCAGAGCAAAAACCACGTATGCAAGAAGTTAAAAAACAAGTGTAATCTAAATAAGTGGTTCTCAACCTGTGAACCCCTAGGACTCACAATTGCCCTTGGCCATTAAGTCACGGCCCAAAAATAATTGCATTTCTGAAACTTAATTTATTCCACAAAACAATGTGCGCAACATTCTACAACGTATGCACTTTTTAAACAATTTTGTGAACAAACAGATTCTTTCCAAAATGGATAGTGCAGTAATCACAGAACTAGTGAAAACGAAAGCAAAAACCCAATAAAATAAACTGTAATTGAAAAATATGAAATTAATTAGAACTTAAGAGCAAGAAGCATCCCCAGCTTTCCCTTAAGTGTCTCAAAGTCTGGGGTGATGGTAGACCAAGCAACTCTAATTTAAATCACTACTGAATGAATAAAATATTATAAAAAACGTAACAAACGCGCCTGGTCCGCGCTCCCGCGCCGTCTGTCTCTGCCGCTTCGCACATTATTTTTTCGCAGCGACAGCCTGCCCTCCCTGAGCCTACGCAATTTGCGTAGCTGAACGCTACGCTAATCGCATAAGCTCAAGCTGGCCAAGAGATTGAGAAGTCTGGCGATGCCTACTTCCTGAACCTACACTCTTCAGTGCCTCAGAGAGACACTGAAGAGCAATGGAATAGCTTGGACCAATGGGAAAGCACCATTGCTCCAAGCCAGTCAAAAAACGCCTCCATGGGAGGCTGGCCTATATAAATATACTTTGCTTCACTGAGATGTGCATTGTGCACAGCGGCTCCTGGTGTTGGGAGTACAGCACGTGCCACCAGTCACCGAGTCCCACCCCACACCTTCCCATTACAGATTCTTTCCCCCTCCCACCTTGCCATTACAGAGTATCTTACCTGATGCAGCGGGTCTCAGATGGCGCCTGGGAACATTCAGAGGTAGCTGCGCCGCCTGGGACGCCACAGGTAAGATGCATCAGCAAGTCCCAGGCATTAGAGAGGCCTGGGGGCACTTGCCCCGCGACCCAGCCCGCCCCTGGTCGCGACCCACTTTTGGGTCATGACCCACCACCTGAGAAACACTGATCTAAATCCAACAAACAAGTGCAATATAAAACCAGACCAAACAAGGGCAATACAGCTTCCCCAGCGTTTGCCTGTGTGTATGTCTGGTCTAATGAAAATGGAAATCTGATGAAAACGACGTTTGGAGGAATTGTTTTGCTTTTGGGGAAATGTTTTCTTTTGGCGGAAATGTTTTCTGGAGACAGGAAATGCTGCTGAGTTTGGTTTGAGTTTGTGGGGATGGGGAGTGGAGGTGTGTAGAGTGGGGATGGGGAGTGGAGGTGTGTAGAGTGGGGATGGGGAGTGGAGGTGTGTAGAGTGGGGATGGGGAGTGGAGGTGTGTAGAGTGGGGATGGGGAGTGGAGGTGTGTAGAGTGGGGATGGGGAGTGGAGGTGTGTAGAGTGGGGATGGGGAGTGGAGGTGTGTAGAGTGGGGATGGGAGTGGAGGTGTGTAGAGTGGGGATGGGGAGTGGAGGTGTGTAGAGTGGGGATGGGGAGTGGAGGTGTGTAGAGTGGGGATGGAGAGTGGAGGTGTGTAGAGTGGGGATGGAGAGTGGAGGTGTGTAGAGTGGGGATGGAGAGTGGAGGTGTGTAGAGTGGGGATGGAGAGTGGAGGTGTGTAGAGGGGGATGGAGAGTGGAGGTGTGTAGAGTGGGGATGGAGAGTGGAGGTGTGTGTAGAGTGGGGATGGAGAGTGGAGGTGTGTAGAGTGGGGATGGGGAGTGGAGGTGTGTAGAGTGGGGATGGGGAGTGGAGGTGTGTAGAGTGGGGATGGGGAGTGGAGGTGTGTAGAGTGGGGATGGGGAGTGGAGGTGTGTAGAGTGGGGATGGGGAGTGGAGGTGTGTAGAGTGGGGATGGGAGTGGAGGTGTGTAGAGTGGGGATGGGGAGTGGAGGTGTGTAGAGTGGGGATGGGGAGTGGAGGTGTGTAGAGTGGGGATGGGGAGTGGAGGTGTGTAGAGTGGGGATGGGGAGTGGAGGTGTGTAGAGTGGGGATGGGGAGTGGAGGTGTGTAGAGTGGGGATGGGGAGTGGAGGTGTGTAGAGTGGGGATGGGGAGTGGAGGTGTGTAGAGGGGGATGGAGAGTGGAGGTGTGTAGAGTGGGGATGGAGAGTGGAGGTGTGTAGAGTGGGGATGGAGAGTGGAGGTGTGTAGAGTGGGGATGGAGAGTGGAGGTGTGTAGAGTGGGGATGGAGAGTGGAGGTGTGTAGAGTGGGGATGGAGAGTGGAGGTGTGTAGAGTGGGGATGGGGAGTGGAGGTGTGTAGAGTGGGGATGGGGAGTGGAGGTGTGTAGAGTGGGGATGGGGAGTGGAGGTGTGTAGAGTGGGGATGGGGAGTGGAGGTGTGTAGAGTGGGGATGGGGAGTGGAGGTGTGTAGAGTGGGGATGGAGAGTGGAGGTGTGTAGAGTGGGGATGGAGAGTGGAGGTGTGTAGAGTGGGGATGGAGAGTGGAGGTGTGTAGAGGGGGATGGAGAGTGGAGGTGTGTAGAGTGGGGATGGAGAGTGGAGTGTGTGTAGAGTGGGGATGGAGAGTGGAGGTGTGTAGAGTGGGGATGGAGAGTGGAGGTGTGTAGAGTGGGGATGGAGAGTGGAGGTGTGTAGAGTGGGGATGGAGAGTGGAGGTGTGTAGAGTGGGGATGGAGAGTGGAGGTGTGTAGAGGGGGATGGAGAGTGGAGGTGTGTAGAGTGGGGATGGAGAGTGGAGGTGTGTAGAGTGGGGATGGAGAGTGGAGGTGTGTAGAGTGGGGATGGGAGTGGAGGTGTGTAGAGTGGGGATGGGGAGTGAGGTGTGTAGAGTGGGGATGGGGAGTGGAGTGTGTAGAGTGGGGATGGGGATGGAGGTGTGTAGAGTGGGGATGGGAGTGGAGGTGTGTAGAGTGGGGATGGGGAGTGGAGGTGTGTAGAGTGGGGATGGGGAGTGAGGTGTGTAGAGTGGGGATGGGGAGTGGAGGTGTGTAGAGTGGGGATGGGGAGTGGAGGTGTGTAGAGTGGGGATGGGGAGTGGAGGTGTGTAGAGTGGGGATGGGGAGTGGAGGTGTGTAGAGTGGGGATGGGAGTGGAGGTGTGTAGAGTGGGGATGGGGAGTGGAGGTGTGTAGAGGGGGATGGAGAGTGGAGGTGTGTAGAGTGGGGATGGAGAGTGGAGGTGTGTAGAGTGGGGATGGAGAGTGGAGGTGTGTAGAGTGGGGATGGAGAGTGGAGGTGTGTAGAGTGGGGATGGAGAGTGGAGGTGTGTAGAGTGGGGATGGAGAGTGGAGGTGTGTAGAGTGGGGATGGGGAGTGGAGGTGTGTAGAGTGGGGATGGGAGTGGAGGTGTGTAGAGTGGGGATGGGAGTGGAGGTGTGTAGAGTGGGGATGGGGAGTGGAGGTGTGTAGAGTGGGGATGGGGAGTGGAGGTGTGTAGAGTGGGGATGGAGAGTGGAGGTGTGTAGAGTGGGGATGGAGAGTGGAGGTGTGTAGAGTGGGGATGGAGAGTGGAGGTGTGTAGAGGGGGATGGAGAGTGGAGGTGTGTAGAGTGGGGATGGAGAGTGGAGGTGTGTAGAGTGGGGATGGAGAGTGGAGGTGTGTAGAGTGGGGATGGAGAGTGGAGGTGTGTAGAGTGGGGATGGAGAGTGGAGGTGTGTAGAGTGGGGATGGAGAGTGGAGGTGTGTAGAGTGGGGATGGAGAGTGGAGGTGTGTAGAGTGGGGATGGGGAGTGGAGGTGTGTAGAGTGGGGATGGGGAGTGGAGGTGTGTAGAGTGGGGATGGGGAGTGGAGGTGTGTAGAGTGGAGGTGTGTAGAGTGGAGGTGTGTAGAGTGGGGATGGGGAGTGGAGGTGTGTAGAGTGGGGATGGGGAGTGGAGGTGTGTAGAGTGGGGATGGGAGTGGAGGTGTGTAGAGTGGAGGTGTGTAGAGTGGAGGTGTGTAGAGTGGGGATGGGGAGTGGAGGTGTGTAGAGTGGAGGTGTGTAGAGTGGGGATGGAGAGTGGAGGTGTAGAGTGGGGGATGGGGAGTGGAGGTGTGTAGAGTGGGGATGGAGAGTGGAGGTGTGTAGAGTGGGGATGGAGAGTGGAGGTGTGTAGAGTGGGGATGGAGTGGAGGTGTGTAGAGTGGGGATGGAGAGTGGAGGTGTGTAGAGGGGGATGGAGAGTGGAGGTGTGTAGAGGGGGATGGAGAGTGGAGGTGTGTAGAGTGGGGATGGAGAGTGGAGGTGTGTAGAGTGGGGATGGAGAGTGGAGGTGTGTAGAGTGGGGATGGAGAGTGGAGGTGTGTAGAGTGGGGATGGAGAGTGGAGGTGTGTAGAGTGGGGATGGAGAGTGGAGGTGTGTAGAGTGGGGATGGGGAGTGGAGGTGTGTAGAGTGGGGATGGGGAGTGGAGGTGTGTAGAGTGGGGATGGGAGTGGAGGTGTGTAGAGTGGGGATGGGAGTGGAGGTGTGTAGAGTGGGGATGGAGAGTGGAGGTGTGTAGAGTGGGGATGGAGAGTGAGGTGTGTAGAGGGGGATGGAGAGTGGAGGTGTGTAGAGTGGGGGTGGAGAGTGGAGTGTGTAGAGTGGGGATGGGGAGTGGAGGTGTGTAGAGTGGGGATGGAGAGTGGAGGTGTGTAGAGGGGGGATGGAGAGTGGAGGTGTGTAGAGGGGGATGGAGAGTGGAGGTGTGTAGAGTGGGGATGGAGAGTGGAGGTGTGTAGAGTGGGGATGGAGAGTGGAGGTGTGTAGAGTGGGGATGGAGAGTGGAGGTGTGTAGAGTGGGGATGGAGAGTGGAGGTGTGTAGAGTGGGGATGGAGAGTGGAGGTGTGTAGAGTGGGGATGGGGAGTGGAGGTGTGTAGAGTGGGGATGGGGAGTGGAGGTGTGTAGAGTGGGGATGGGGAGTGGAGGTGTGTAGAGTGGGGATGGGGAGTGGAGGTGTGTAGAGTGGGGATGGAGAGTGGAGGTGTGTAGAGTGGGGATGGGGAGTGGAGGTGTGTAGGGGGGATGGAGAGTGGAGGTGTGTAGAGTGGGGGTGGAGAGTGGAGGTGTGTAGAGTGGGGATGGAGAGTGGAGGTGTGTAGAGTGGGGATGGAGAGTGGAGGTGTGTAGAGTGGGGATGGAGAGTGGAGGTGTGTAGAGTGGGGATGGAGAGTGGAGGTGTGTAGAGTGGGGATGGAGAGTGGAGGTGTGTAGAGTGGGGATGGAGATGGAGGTGTGTAGAGTGGGGATGGGGAGTGGAGTGTGTGTAGAGTGGGGATGGGGAGTGGAGGTGTGTAGAGTGGGGATGGGGAGTGGAGGTGTGTAGAGTGGGGATGGGGAGTGGAGGTGTGTAGAGTGGGGATGGGGAGTGGAGGTGTGTAGAAGTGGGGATGGGGAGTGGAGGTGTGTAGAGTGGGGATGGGGAGTGGAGGTGTGTAGAGTGGGGATGGGGAGTGGAGTGTGTAGAGTGGGGATGGGGAGTGGAGGTGTGTAGAGTGGGGATGGAGAGTGGAGGTGTGTAGAGTGGGGATGGAGAGTGGAGGTGTGTAGAGTGGGGATGGGGAGTGGAGGTGTGTAGAGTGGGGATGGAGAGTGGAGGTGTGTAGAGGGGGATGGAGAGTGGAGGTGTGTAGAGGGGGGTGGAGAGTGGAGTGTGTAGAGTGGGGATGGAGAGTGGAGGTGTGTAGAGTGGGGATGGAGAGTGGAGGTGTGTAGAGTGGGGATGGAGAGTGGAGGTGTGTAGAGTGGGGATGGAGAGTGGAGGTGTGTAGAGTGGGGATGGAGAGTGGAGGTGTGTAGAGTGGGGATGGAGAGTGGAGGTGTGTAGAGTGGGGATGGAGAGTGGAGGTGTGTAGAGTGGGGATGGGGAGTGGAGGTGTGTAGAGTGGGGATGGGGAGTGGAGGTGTGTAGAGTGGGGATGGGGAGTGGAGGTGTGTAGAGTGGGGATGGGGAGTGGAGGTGTGTAGAGTGGGGATGGAGAGTGGAGGTGTGTAGAGTGGGGATGGAGAGTGGAGGTGTGTAGAGTGGGGATGGAGAGTGGAGGTGTGTAGAGTGGGGATGGGGAGTGGAGGTGTGTAGAGTGGGGATGGGGAGTGGAGGTGTGTAGAGTGGGGATGGGGAGTTGGTTGGGGATAAGAGACTCTTAGGGTGTTGGAATCCTACAAGAAGGGAGAAGTGAAACACACACGTGGATTTGAACAAGACGAGCATAAGCTGCTTTCTTGTTAGACCAGTTTATAGCTTACATTGCCTCAAAAAAAGAAAAAGGATTCCATTTATTACATTGAAACCTATAGGATTCGCCTGTTTAAACCTGTTGAACTGAAAATGCAGGAATTTCGTTGTAATTTGGGAGTCAGGGAATTGATGAATCTATAGTTGTCAATGCCATAATGTCGATGCTGCGGCGCCAAATCATGGCGTATTGCACCTTATTTCGCTGTTAATATGCCTCTGGTGAATTGACAGCTTTGTGACTAGACGAATTCCCCTGAAATTGCACAGAATGGGGATTTACAGTTTGGTGCAATTTCAGCAGTTAGTGAATAACCCCCTATGGGTATACATCATGTCACGCCAGTATACTATAGCACAAAAATGACAAATCACGTAGATTTCCATTCAGATCTAATTTCAAGTGTGTAAATTTATATATTACCATTCAAACCTTTGTGATTATATAGCTTGCACATTGTTTAGCGCTGCAGAATATGTTGCGCCATATAAATAAAGAATAACAATCCTAACTTAGCCTATTCACAGTGAAACATTTCATAGCCTGTGGGCCAGGGGGACACAGGGACTTTAACAGTGTTAAGTTAACCCTTTTGCTGCTGAGCCAAAGCTATTCACCTCTGTGCTGAGCACATTTTGACAGTTTTTGCTCATCCTGTTTAAACGTGTTTTGAAGTCATGTTTTATTTATAGGACCCGGACATATAATAAATCCTTTATCCAGCGGACTCCGAATATATCATTATGGGGGGTCTATTTACAAAGCACCTAAACTGCGTGCAATTTCAGTGCTTTGCTTTTTGTCACATTTCGGCGACTTAATTTCACAGAAAATATGGTGAATTCACTTTTTAGCAAATTGTCACCGTATTTTGCTGAAAAAGGATTTGCCAACGCTGTTATCGAACATATGTTATAACTTTTTTTGTTCTTCACTCCATTGATACCATCACGGTCACCTTATTGACGGTTTCTGACACAGGCCATTTTATAGCCATTGTTTGACACTGACACTTTTTATGTGTTTGTTCTGAATTGTCTCAAGGGAGGACCATTACTTTATTCTCACCACGGTGTATTGTTGATACATTGATTCTGTCACTACTTAATTTACAGTCCTTGTTTGCTAATTTCACTGATTACTGCACTGTTGGATGCGCTTTATGGATTCTTCTTCTGCGCAGTCCATAAAGACTCTGATGAGATGGTATGTCACCCCGGCGTTCCTCTATAGAGCTGACCCCTCGATCCCAGATCTTTGCTGGAGACCGTGCGGTGCCCATGGTACTCAGGCTCACATGTGGTAGAGTTGTCCAGTGATTGTCAAATACTGGGAGGAGGTTGGTACGTTGCTGCGCCAGGTATTCTGGATTCCTGTCCTGTTGGACCCCTGGACCTACCTCTTTACTAGACCGGTGCTTGCCCTGTCACCTGTCCAGAACCGCCTCCTCTCGAAGATCTTATTGGCGGCCAGGAAAGCGGTTGTGGAGAAATGGCGCTCATTTACCTTACCATCCTTATCACATGTCCATCAGATAATGGACTACATCAGATTAATGGATGAGCTTTCAGCCACCCTTCATCACACTATGTCCTCATATACGAAAACATAGGAAGCCTGGGAGTCCATAAATGGCTGAGGGACTGTGAGTTATTGAGACGTATTCGTATGTCCTGGTTGGGCGATATTGGTATGTTGCACTGATGTTGGGTATGTTGTCTCTTTTTTGTAATAGATGCTGGATGGCCTCTGGCAGTTCGCAAGTGGAAACCCCCCATCCCCCTTATTCGAGGGGGGGGGGCTCCCCAAGCTCAACACTCAGTCACCACTCCAGATTCTGCACCCTGAAGGACTCCCAAGGTATCCACAATTCGACCATGACATAATTCAAGTCACTCCTCTGCTTCATTTCTGTCGTTTTCATAGTCTGCCTGATTACTTTTCCCTTTAATGCCTTCCCTCCAATTTTGATATTACAAAAAACTTGTTGTTCCACCATGCTACTGCTCCCCTCCCCCACTTCCTCCCCCTTGCATCTCATTTCCTGCTTGCATCTCATGTCCTGCTTGCATCTCATTATCTGCTTGCATACAGAACCCCTCTACTAAATCTCTGTCTCTTCCTTCACCACAGCTCAACACTCAGTCACCACTCCAGACTCTGCACTGCCACCCTCTCCTAGGCCCAAACATATTCATTCCCCTCCACCTGTAGCCACTTTATTCTAATCAACCTGTGGCTTGCTATTCTCTCTCTAGCCACCAGATCCACACTCCCCAGCTCCCCTTCTGTTTCACTTACCCCTGTCCTTTAGATTGTAAGCTCATGGGATGTCTGGCTGAGCACTTGTGTAAAGTGCTGTATCAGTAGGACAATTATCCTAAGGGCAGGGACCTCTGTTCCTTATGTGTTCTAGTATGTCTCATGTCTGCACTCCCCCATTGTACAGCGCTGCAGAATATGCTGGTGCTTTATAAATACAGAATAATAATAATAATAATAATAATAATAATAATTCTTTGTGTCTTCCTTTTTTTTTTTTTATTCTTTTTGGTTTCATGTTTTCTTACTCATAAATGAAAGACTGAGTATATCGAGATCTGATTGTATGTGAACGATGCCTATTATTTTTCTGTATTTGCTTGTTTTACCCTAAATAAAAGTTCTTAAAATATATTTTTTTTAAAAACTGCCGATGATTTAGTTCGACAGGCGAATTCCATAGGATTCAATGTAAATTTAGTAATTTTCCTATATGCCTTTTGATTTATTTTTTTGGTGAAATCTTTGATTTGATTTTTTAAAAGCCATTTTTTTTCCCTTCGCCACTGAACTGAGAAGGGAAAAGAAAAAAACACAACACACTACCGAACGCGGCCGATGACCTTAAGGAGACTCTGGCTGCTGTCCCTGGTGGCTTTAATAAGCCCTTTCAGCACCAGGGACAGCAGCTGGCGTTTCCTTCAGGTCTTTGGCTGTGTATTTTTTTTTCCCTTTTCAGTTCGGCAGTCTCTTGCAGTGGACGGCCCAGATCGTTCAAAAAAAGTTGTATGTAGTCGGACAACCAAGTCAGTCGTCCGACTGTACAGACACATTGGATGGCCAGCCTTACTGTAAATTAACACTTCTTATACTTCGTATAACAACTGCTAAGGTGCAGGCAGATTGACAATAACAAGTTATTCCAAGGTCAAATTATTCTCACTTGCAGCTGTAAAGGACAGATTTAGCAAGAGGGAAATCTAGAAAATCGGCAGATGGAGTAGATTTTGCATTTGAAGAATTTGGGCTCCGTTCCAAGGCAAACCTGGCGTAAAGTTATTAGAGTCATTAAGGTATATGCAGTTGCTATGTTTACCAAAGCTTGGGATACATTTACACCAGGCATGGAATCTACCACATTGTTTTAATACATAAGGCTGTATCTAGACACAAACGTGTTTCAAATAGAGGTAAAATGCTCAAAGACTGGGTTAAATGTTACAGACAACAATTCATACAGGGTTATTCGGAGAAAGGTGAAACTCAGGAGAAGAGAACAATCTAGCCCAAATAGCCGATTTGGAAAGTGAGATAAATGGGAGAATTTTTCTGGTTTGGCTATTTTTGACCTAGAATTTTCACTTCTCCAGTCATTCTCCGGAGTTTCACCTTCAGTGAATAGATCTGACAGTATTATACAGGTGCATAAAAGTGGGTCCCTGTGCCAAAGATACAACCTGAAAATAACGGTTTAGTAAAAAACTGGCTCAAAGTAGACTCCCCAAAAGCTGAAGTCAGAGGCGGCCCTAAGCAAGGATCTAATGTGAGGACCCTCTGGATATTAAAATAAGAGAGAGAAATTAACCTAATCCATTTAACCTCCCTGGCGGTTTTCCCGAGTGTGGCTCGGGGTTAAATTTTAATGCTGAAACCAGTAACTCCGAGCCACACTCGGGCTGATACATACTTGTCCCTGCGTTCCCTCGATGTCCTCCCGCATTCACCTCCATCCTGCTTCCCTTCTCGCGAGAAGGGAACCAGGACGCCACAATCTGACGGAGGTGAATGCGGGATAACAGCGAGGGAATGCAGGGACAGGCATGTATCAGCCCGAGTGTGGCTCTGGGTTACTGGTTTCAGCATTAAAATTTAACCCTGAGCCACACTCGGGGGGAAAACCGTCAGGGGACTGAATAAATGTACAGATTTTGATATAAAAATGTCAAAGTCGCACCGCCAGGGAGGTTAAACTCCACAAACTCTCTGTGGATTGGAGTATGTGATTGCGTTAGTATATTTGTGTAGAATATCATGTAAACACTGACAATCCATATAAATGGCATCGTGTGAGGCACATACGTGAATGAGGCCTTAGGCAACCGCCTATTTTGCCCAATTATAGAGCCGCCTCTGGCTGATATAATAACACGAATCACAGGATGCTACGCGAGCCTTAGGTCCAGATTCCAACGGAGCCTCTAAAAAGTAAAGTTGGTGTGGGCCGCTAGCCCTTAAAAGTGCCCTATTACACGCAAGCGACTAGAATAGTGGATTGTCTCAGGATAGAAGTCACTTAATACCAGCGCCTCAGTCTGTAAACTGACTGCATCTCATTTTATACAAATATATATTTGTGCTGGGTTTCCAGAGTGTTTAATTGATAAACTTTTCAATGGTGCATAAGCTGATTATATAGGCTGGGAACGCCAATGGCTGGCATTATGCGCCAGAGGAGGAGCCATTCCTTATTTCTGAAACAGGCCATTTTTTAATGAACGTCACCGTTACAAGTATTTATAAAGCGCTTTACAATAGGAGAGACAGAATACCAGTTATTCACACAGATCAGCGGGAGGGAGGACCCTGCTCCAGAGCTTACAATCTTACTTTTGGCAGACGTCATCGTGACTGGACTCTGCGATCATCCTCCCGCATTGCGTCCTCAGAAAAGTCTCACAGAAGAAAACACAAGCGATTTTCTGTCTTGCGCCTTACCTGTGAAATTTACACAAAGTGCAGTGAGTGTGCTGTTCTCGCCGCCCCTGAATTCCTCTGTATTTGCTGAGCTGATAGGCACTGCCTGAAAAGTGCTGTCCTTGGGCATGTGTAGCAATCATACAGCACAGCCAGGTAGATACACTAGAGGAATGTCAAAGGGAAGGTTCTGCCTGGGCTCATTCCTGCTCCATCACAGTGCTACATGCCACAAGGAAGCACTCTTCATGCACTGGCCATCAGCATGCAGAAGCAAATAGTCTGAATGCAGGAAGAGGTAAAGCAGATGGAAATCATGTCTTCCGGCTATATGAGAACATGCATTAGTGTTTCCGAATTATTTACCCAAATTATCAGCACTTTAAACTATAAACCCGGATTAACCCTGGCCTCCCAACACCCCCCCCCCTCCACAACCTGCAAGCAGAGATACAGGAAGGGGCGATACATCTGATCAGGAAGGCATGTAATACAGAGCCAGGGGGGTTTATTACCGGTTCCCCTGATTTTCCCGTTTCGCTCGGTTTTCCAGAAGACCGACTAGTGGACTCTATGTGGTCCAGCACTCCAGGGGTTAAGGTCTGACGTCACCTCGGCCTCCCCGCGGCCTGGGCCTCGCTGCACACGGCAATCAATGGAGGGTCCTGACGAGACACATCCCACGGGGAGCCGCCCACCGCCAGCCCGGCCTCTCTTTACCCGTGGGGCGAGGTTGCGGCCTGTAGGGCCCGAGAGAAGCCCTCTGGTCCCTCACCCGAGTCTGACATCCTGTGCTCCTGTCCCCTGCCCGCCCCTCACCCCCTGCATGATGGACCAGCAGTCAGGCAGCCAATCCCAGGCCGGGGCTGCACTACACTGTATCCCCCCCCCCCCACCCGGGCATCACTATCGCCTGGGCCAGTATCACCTATGTCCTATATGATATATACACATGTGTATGAGCGAGAGACACATGAGTGAAGGGATGGTTGGCATCCTGTGCCAGGAGAAGAATAGCCAGCATTTACCATAGGGGATTATTCACTAAACTTTGAGCTCTGCAGAGTGAGCGCAAGGGTAGCCAGATCGGCCACGTTTTCCAGGACACATTACTATTTTATGCAGAGGGGAAAGTACTGCCCTGCAACATGTATAATTCATATACTGCAGGAAGGAAATCAAGGCAGGACACATGGGATTCCTACCAGGAAGACTTGCAGCATATGGATCCTTCATTCTGCAGAGGTTGCATTTTTCATGCATTGCCCATCAGCCTGAGTAAATTATGTATCAGGTAAACATGGCCGATCCGGTGACCTAATTGAGCGCCCAGTCAGTAACACTGTTACACAGCATGATGTGGCCTAGCTGGGGGGGGGATCTTATTCCAACATGATGAAATGACGTGGTCACGTAGGCTGAAAAAAGACGTGCATCCATCAGGTTCAGCCTTCCACACATCACCTACTGCTGTTAATACCCTTAATATTCTGTGTCTACAGGAAGTCATCCAGTCGTTTTTTAAAAGTCTGTACAGTCTCTGACCCAACCACCTCAACAGGCAGAGAATTCCACAGCTTTATTGTTCTCACTGTGAGGCTAGGGTCAGAGTGGGGCAGTCGGAACGCGCGTGCAGGCGCACTAAATCACGGCGGCAGTAGCAGCACATAACGGCCAATGACGGCCAATATACGCAGTACGTGCGTACGAAAGTGCGCCGACACCACGCAACCAGCAAATGAACGCATTTTTATCAGAACGTGAAACCGCTGCTACTGACGTACAGAGTGCGCTGCGGCCGCATAGCAGCGTGTGTGCGTGATTAGGAGATGTCAGACGCTGCTAGTGTGCGGCCAACATAACGTTCAAACAGCCGGATTTCCCTAGACTTCTTTTTACCCCACCGTCATGAAATACGTCCAGAATTGCGCATCGTCTGACCACTTAAGCGTATTCCGTGAAAAAATGCGTGCGCACGCATCGACGTACATTTTGACGGTGGCTGCAGAAAATGCGCTCATCTGTCCCTAGCCTAAAATAACCCTTCCTATGCTTTAGGCTGAATTTCCTTTCATTCAGTCTAAGGCTGGGGTCAGACGAGCGTGATTTCTACGGACTGTACGTCCGTGCAGTACGGACATCGTCAGTACGGATGACGCAGTAGTGGTCACACAGTCCGTTTTTTCACTGAAGTTATTTTTTGACGGATGTAGGAGGGGAAAATAAATTACAATGAAAAAACATTCTGTCCGTGAAAAATGCTGGACGTATAAATGCAGTCCGTCTGACCACGTTCCATCACTCACACACAAAGCTATGCAGACGTTGCGGACGCAGCGCACTTTGTGCGGCCGTTCTAGGGGTTGTACGTTCTTGCCTGCCTTGCGTCCGTTTGCCGCGGCCGTTGTGCGTCCGCAGTTCAGTGCGGACGTACTTCATGTGTCGGGCTCCAATGGACTTACTTTCATGCTATCACGGACGTACTTTTAGGCGCAATCACGGACGTGAACACTACGCTCGTCTGACCCCAGCCTAAATGGGTGCCCTGTGTCCTGTGTATAGTCCTGTTAATGAATAGGTTGTCAAACAATGACCCGTATATATTTATATAAGGTTATCAGATCCCCTCTAAGGCACCAATTCGCTAAACTAAATAGGTTTAAGCTTGTTAGTCTTTCCTCATAACTTAAATCTTCCATTCCCCTTATTAATTTAGGCTAGGGTCAAACGAATGCATTTTTTGCGTCATCTGTAAAAAAGTGCGTCCGAACGCATCAACGTATTTTTTCACAGAATGCGCAAAAACGGTCATACGATGCGTATTTTCGTGCGTGATTTTTTTACGGATCCAAACCAGGAAACTTTGGGTGTCTGGACGTTATGTTGGCCATACATGAGCAGCGTCTGATGTCTCCTAATCACGCACGCACGCCTCTATGCCACCGCAGCGCACTCTGTACGTCAGTACTAGCGGTTCGACGTTCTCGAAAAAATGCGTTCGTTTGCCGCTTGCGTTGCGCGTCCGAACTTTCGTGCGGCCGTACTTCGTAAATTGCCCGTCATTGCCCGTCATTTGCTGCTACTACGGCCGTGATTAAGTGCGCCCCAGCCTTAGTCGCCCGTCTCTGCACTTTTTCTAACGCTATAATATCCTTTCTTAAGACAGGTGCCCAATATTGCACGGCATATTCAAGGTGCGGCCTGACCATTGATTTATACAGAGGCAAAATTATGTTTTCATCCCGAGAGTGAATTCCCCTTTTAATGCATGCCAATACCTTGCTGGCCTTGGCGGCTGCTGTTTGACATTGCACATTGTTACTTAGTGTGAAGTCTATGATTATTCCCAAATCCTTCTCCTGCTTTGATTTCCCTAACTCAGTACTATAATTCAGTCTTAAATCGTATTAATGTGTGTATATATATATATATGTTTGTGCATGCTATATTTATGCACACATGCAGGACTTTTCCTGTGCAGCCTCGTATGGAACTCCCTCTCTCCTAACATTCAACTCTCACCATGCCTCCAGTCCTTTAAATTGTCTCTAATAATGCATTATTTAACTCTCACTCAATAATCTCCTATTGTACCTGTCCTGATCTATTTCCAAAGCAGTCTCGTGCATCCCATTACTTCTCATACTCAGCAATTTGCCCTAACCTCTGCTTGTCGCCCCTTTAGATTGTAAGCTCACTGGAGCAGGGTCTTCTTTTCCTATCAGTCTCTGTGCATGAAACTTTTTAATTTTATGTTTGTTTTGTCCTACTCGTGGTACAGGGCTGTGGAATATATTGGCTCTTTATAAATAATTGACAGTCTGGCTCTCCATTATCCACAACAAAGACTCCAGGTACTGAGGGCCAAAAATATGCAAAGCAGCAGTGAAGGGGACAGTCACAGGTCTTATAGCTTGCAAAATATTTCAACCAATTACATTTTTAAATCTTCCTGCAAATTTGGCGTGTTCGGGGTTAATCCAGATGTTTTTGCAGGTTTCGGTGTGCGTTCGCTGGGTTTTGCGGTGAGTGCCGGGTTTGCGGCGGCTTTTCCCTGCACTACGACAGCCCTGTGGTGCTTGCTGAATACACCGCAGGGTCCCCGAAATGGGTTCGCCAAATCGCACCAAATTGAAGAGAACGAAAAGTCAACGAAAGTGCGGTGACTTTTCGATTCTCTTTGAATAACCCTGTTGGTGTTTTTTTATTCTGTAACAGACCTTTTTATTATTTAGACACATTTTAATGTATTTTTATTGGTTCAAACACCTATTAGAAGAATAGCAGAGTTCTGTTGTTTTTTTGCCGTTCGTCAGTGTTCGGCGATTACATCTTCGGTGCACTATGGTGACCCTGCAGTGAATTTACCAAAGGGTCGGTGAAACTGAATCACTGAACTGCACCGAAGTACACCACTGAAATTGTGGTGCTTTGTGAATAACCCCTTTGGTGTTAAATGATTTTGCAAACACAATAAAATACACACGACCCTAAAAATCCCAATCTTTCATTCCAATGGTGAAGAGGATCTCATTACAACCAATGTAAATCCATTGTCCATGGCAAAAGTCTACAATGCCACAGCCATGCGAGTGTAAAATCCAACATGGCCGCATTGTCAATTAGTGTATTGAAGGGGAAAAAAAAGTAGAAATTTATTTAACACTGTAGTTTGATGTAAAGTGGAACTTTGGAGATGGCTGCAAGACCATAATATCAATAAATATTGCATTTATATACAGGGTTATTCAAAGAGAATCAAAAAGTCACCTCACGTTCGGTAACTTTTCGTTCTCTTCAATTCGGTGCGATTTGGCGATCCCATTACGGAGACCCTGCGGTGTATTCAGCAAGCACCACAGGGCCGTCGTAATGCAGGGAAAAGCCGCCGAAAACTCACCGCAAAACGAGGGCGAACGCACACCGAAACACGTAAAAACATCTGGATTAACCCGTCAAAGACACCGGAGAAACCCGAGCAGGAGCCGATCAGAGCGCAGAGCAGCCGCCGGAAAAACCCGACACCGCAGACGAATGGAGTGAAAAGAAAAAAAAACAAACAGTACGCTTGAATGTTTTAAAAGTGAAACTCTGTTTGCAAAGAAACTACTGAGCGAAAATGTCTGAAATTTACATATAAGGTCCAGGGAATGATAATAAAAACGAAAAAAACTATTTTTAAAAAAACGGAAAAAAATGTTTTTCAAACAAATGCCGAAAAGGTCCTAAAAAATCAAAAAATAAAGAGACTTTTTACTGCAGAATTTTATAATCAACGGTTTATTAGATGTTGAATTAAAACGGGAATATTTTTAACATTGAAGCCTATGGGATTCGCGTGAATAAAACTGCCAAATTAAACCACCGAATGGCAGGGCAATTCGGCAACTTTTCACTGCTGGTTTTTGTTCTCTGAATAGACGAAGCATTGCTTCTATATGGGGATTTCACTGCACTCGAACAGGTACTGTATGTGCAGGCAATTTGCCAACATTTGGTGAACTGCCTGCTCTCTGAATAGCCGAATGGCCAAGAAAGGTAACCCCTTTCGGTTACCCTTCGGATCTCTTTGAATAACCGTGGTAGTTTATTTTAGAAGAGGGGCAAAACAATGTTTGGGTAAGTCATTATGACCTCTGCTGAAACAAAACAGAATAAAATAGCGATACAAGATACAAAGCGAAAATGAACAGAAAAAGTGTCTTATATTTCGTAATAAAAAAACTGTCAAACAAAGCACACCATATACAATATATCAATCCATAGAGAAAGATGAGAAATAAGTGACTGTGGTGATCATAGCAATGTTGAGAACTCAAGGACAGGTATTATTTCTCCAGTCAGCTCTTCTGGGAACATCGATACTGTTGTAATAATTGTCTGCGTTAAATCCAAAACCCTGGGAAAAATATAAAAAAAATGTAATAAACTGCATGTTAACCCTTTCGCTGCTGAGCCATTTCACGCCTCTGTGCTGAGCTCATTTTTACCGGTTTCGCTCCTCATGTTTAAACGCGTTTTTAAGCCATATTTTATTATATGACCCAGACATATTATATATCGTTCTTTCCGGCAGATTCATAATATATCATTATTCTACGTATATGTCATGTCCTGTCTGTATATTATAACAAAAAATGCAATAAAATTAGAATTTTCAAATTTTGCAATATGTAAAGTGTTTTTTTTTACATTTTAACATGGGAGCATTTGCGGTTATATTTTCTATGGGTTGTGCTTGTTAAAAAAATTAGAAATGGTGACTCGTTACATTTTTTTGGGGGAAAATTTAGCTATTTTTAAGAAACGCACCGCATACAAAAATCGTTAGTGCAGCATCATTGTTCACATTATAATTGAAATGGGAACAATATTGCTGCACTAACAAATCAAACAAACAAAAAAAAACTTGTTCATTTTTTAATATATATATATATATATTTTAAAAAAAAATTTACATGGTCATGTTTGGTATCGTTAGAAAGGCCATGCTCTGGCCGATCCAGCAATACCAAACATTAACCCCTAGCTGCCACGGATAGGGAGATAGGGGGTTCCAATGACAGTTAGGGGTTAACTCCAGGACTGGCGTCATCGTGCTATGCACGATGACGCCAGTCGTCCGGACGCTTGGCTAACATCCAAGATGTTGGCCAGCTCCGGGACAGGATCACGATTCGGCGCCGAATCGTGATCCGGCACCCAAGGGGTTAAAGCCAGGCACGGTTTCGAAGGGCAGGCTGTGCCCTTCCAATCCATGCCTGCCTTCAGCCTCTGGTCCCCCGCGATCGGGAGGGAGAGAGGTCCGAAGGATCTCCCCCTTCCCTTTCAGGCACCTCCTCCGCACTCGCGGGGGGGCGCCTGAAATAGATGTCATCGCGCTGCCGCAATGACATCTCCCCCCCCCCGGCATCCCGGAGTGTCGGGCTGACATGCTAGATGACAGCCCGCACCGGGGGGGCAGCAATCAGCCAGAATCCCGGCTGATTGCTACCTCCTGTGCTAGGACGCGCTCAGCGCGTCCGTAGCACAGTAGAACCACTTGGCTGGACGCGCTGAGTGTGTCCTTAGCAGCCAAGTGGTTAATCACATTCATAAACACCGATATGTGACTCAATAATGCATAGCAATATACAGTATATATATATAATGAAAAACACACTGGGCTCTATTCCCCAGTGAATGCTAACTGTAGTGTTCGGATATGTACAGTAAGTGTTATCGCCAGGATAAATGACTTTACCGCATGCCCCCCATATTACCTTCCTAACACTAAACCCGTCAAAAATCCGTTGTGCATTGGTAATTGCGCCAGCTTCCGCTAGCATACTGTACTTTGAGCTCCCCTTGTTAAGTATAGGATGCACAATCATTAATTAGCGTTAAGTAAGGTATTACAAAGTCCTAGCTCTAATTACCGCAGGGATGCGCAAGGCAAAATATTTAGCTACTCCTAAAATCTGGTGCTAAATGACTCCACTGTTGCAGAATCATTTAGCACCCCTAAAAACCCTCCCAAATGACTCCGATACTCGCCTCTCATCCTGTGGTGAGAACCGTTGCTATTTGTCTTCGGGAGCAGAGTGAGACTGAGAATAACTAGTTCCCTGTCTCCCTCCGTGATCACTCCACGGCGCAGCGATCGCGGCCCAGAAGCACAACCCTCTATGTACTCCACGAGCTGATACTTTCAGCAGCGCGGCAGCGCTACCGCGATTATCACTGCGGGTAGCGCTGCGTTCCAGGAGAAAGTGCAGAGACAGCGCCTGTCCCGGTATATCGCGCTGAAATGGGGACGCCACAGGGAAACCTGCAGACACAGGTTTTCCCCATAAGCATCCCCATTTTTTAAGAAATAGGGCCCACTCTGAATAAGGTGGTGGCAGGAGTGTAATTTTTTTTTACTTCCCATAAAAACTGTACCCAACCAATTAAAATTGTGAGTATAATAAGAATAGCAGTACGTAGGTATTCATATAGAACCATGAAGGGGCATCCCTGTGTCCTTTTACCATGTTAAGAGATGAGTGGGTAAGAGGGGCTCCTGCCTTGATCCTTCACTGGTGGCAACTGCAGACTTCACCGACTTAAAATTGGCTTCAATTTCTCTCTTCAGGATGTCTAAAGACAAGCATCCATTGAAGTAACTGAGAACTTTCTGAAAGAAGACAAGTGTGTATTTATTCAACAGCATGAACATGTCTTAAAAACACACATGCCAGAGGTGATTAGGCTTTTATATTTAAAATTACAGTCAGTAACATGGAGGCGTCACAAGTAAAACTTGGCAAGCCTTAGCGGCTATCTGTTACTGACTCTACTGTGACTGAGCTGCTGCATCATCACCTCGAGCCGTGATAATAGGGAACCACTAATTATAATGGCCACTGGTAACTGGTCCTGGAGTCCATAGAACTCCATGGAGTCAAGCACGACCCTGTGTGAGTTCGCTAGAGTAGGGTCATGTAGGAGCCACAGAAAGACACTTGGAGACATTTGTTCCCAGTCTTCTGCTGTTTGCAGCCGGTGGTAAGTTTGGGATATTTTTTGGTAGGCTTAAATTGAAATGTTAAGCAAAACCACTTAGCTCCAGAGTATGAAAGTCGAAACTCATTTTTCAATACCAGAACGTATAGAGAAGAACGAGCCACTATAGAATAGCTCCTTTTCCTCTAGATAGCTGCAAATTAATGACTCCTATACAAAGTATGCATGCTGTTAATTTACAGTAACCTGATACACGCAAGCAAAGCTCAGCTGTGATAGTTGTGATAATGGCTGAAACTGTTACCTCTAACGGCTAGGCTGGAATTGGGTCCTTGGTGTACTAATGCATAGTCACTCTCTGACATCTTCTATTCCATTGTGTTAATCCATAAAGACATGTAGTACTTTTAAATTTCTTCTTTTTACAGATTTGATTGCACATGTATAGCAGGGAATTTAATTATATACAAACCAAGAAGGCTTACAAATAGTTTTGATATTTAAAAATGCATTTATTGTACAGTTGGTACATCTGACATTGTCCACGCCATAATAGTAACCTATAAAAAGCATTAGTATTTATTTCCTTTATTATTGCAGATTAGGTGATTGGAGGAAGAGCATCTCATACAATATGATAAATTATTTATACTTACATACAGTACTGACAGCTGGTGAGCTACGTACTTATGACTTCCTAAATGACAGACATCATCTTCCAACTGTTGACTTAAAACCAAAAGCTGGTTCAGTTTTCCAATATGAATGTAGTAGTCTGAAATTAATAATGCAAACATTAAATCAGAATGTATTAATGCAATAATTTATTTTTCCTAATAATAATGCTCCAACATATTCCACTGCACTGAACAATGGGTGGAAGAAACCAGGATGGAAAATATCGTATTGCCCCTATGTATGATAAGAATATCTAGATTGGTTTACCATGCAAGGTCAGCTAATATTAAATGCACACAAAATATCACATCTATGATGGATAATTTTTTTGTGTAAAGCTTTTGTTTTCTAACCACGGAAATCTATCTAGTCTGGAATTTATGTAATAAATAGATTTTATAGCTATATTTTCATACCAAACCGATAATTTATTTAATCGCATTTTTCATAAAATAATGCATAAAACTGGTTTATGTGTAAGGCTGGCCGTCCACTGGGTCCATATTCCTGCGATGGTACGATCATCCGATATCGTCTGAAGTTGTCCGACCGATCCTACAACATGCAGGTGAATCAGCCCTCTTCCATTAGACCACCGACGGACGATTTCAGACGATTTTATGCGTTTACAACAGATGTGCGATCCTTTCAATTTCAATTGATTTTATTGGATGATGCTAGGACGATCTGGTACAAGTTTACATATAAAAGATACATTGTATAGTTAAACTTCTGTGCTTCGGGGAAACATGTAAAAGATACATTGTATAGTATAACTGGCGTGTGCAGGGGAAACGTGAAAAGATACATTGTTTAGGAGAACCGCCGTTCGCGAAGTCCATAGGAGTCAATGGAAAAATAATTCTCGGTTTAATTAATTTTTTTATTCAACCATTTTTTGTTTTTTTTTAATCCGCAGCAAAAAGCATTTTTATTGATATTTTAGGATTTTTTTCGGTATTTTCCTGGATTTTTTCAGCGAACTTTCTGGTTCCGTTTTTTTTTGTTTTTAATCAAAAAGACGAGGCATTTTTTCACTCAAGTCCTTTTTTTTTCTCTGCAAGCCAGCTTCAGTGTTGCTCTCCCTGTGCTGAAACATTTTCAGCAGCAGGGAAAGGGGGGGTTAACCCCCCCCCCCCCCCCGCAGCCTGGCGAGTTTTGTTTTTTTCCCCACTACAAGCCGGCCGTGCTGGACAGGAGCAGTCCCTCACACTGAAACTCCATTTCAGCATCAAAGACAGTTTTTTTTCTCACCCTGCAGCGGCTCGGCAGTGACCCCGCAGCAGGGTTGTTCCTTCTTTTTTTCTCCCGGTGGCCTGTCCACAGATGCTTCCAGTGGATGACCCTGATCGGCCTATGGCGTTGTGCGTAGAGATACAATGGAAAATAAAACCGTTTGGCATGCGATCCATCCATATTGAAATATCTTACAGATCCCTCTCCTAAAGCTTTGTCTCTCACTTCCTACAGCTCAGCACACACACAGCCATTAGCACGACTCTGCATCTTCACTCTGCAGTCCCTCCCACCCAGTCCTGGGCCCAAACTCATTGCTTCCCTTCTAGCTACTGCCACTTTTGTCTAATCAACCTTTAATCCATGCTCCTGGTCACTCCCATACAATCCTTGCTATTTTCTCTCTGGCCACCAGATCTGTCAGGTATATTATAATGGAAAATTAAAATGGATGCCTGTAGCCATCTTGTTTTAATGTAAAGTCTTTTCTTTCTCAATTTTTGTCTAGTTTTAGAAATGGACAGAGATTTTTTTTTAAATAGTTCATGGCTAGGTGAACCATAAGAGTTATTGGTGTTTTTATAAATGCTATAGACGATAAAATGTCTTTATATTGATATAATGCTGAGCTAAGTGCCAGACATGTCATATTTAAATTTATTGGTTTGTTTTAACAAGTCCTTGAATTAAAGATATTTTTCTTTTTGGGTATAGGAACATATTTAAAATCTATGCAAGTGTATAAAAATATTTACAAAATTTATTTTTATAATCAATATATTCTATATATTTACAGTAGAAAATAGATGTTCCAATTATTTGTAGAGTATAACTGGTAAACAGTATAATTATGGAAGAATAGAATTTCTGTTGATCTTAACTAGAAAGGAGTTTAGCTGATAAAGAAGTACTTTAAAATCTTTGAATGAGCAAAAGGAGTAGAGATATTAATTTAATTTTAACAACCCGAGACGCACTGTCTGGAATAACCATAGTCATTCTTTTGTTCAAACCAAGATAGTGGAATTGATCTCTGAACCATGATAACGGAATTAAAATTAAATTGTGAAATTAATTTGAAGAGCAACACTGCCCTCTTGAGGCATAGTAAATATTTTAAGAATAAATATAAGGGGATATATAAATATCAGTTATAGAGAAAGTAATATTTAAATGAAGGGGTAGATTTTCTGTGACATCAAATTGACTATAACTGGATATACTGTTCGTTGCAGTCAGGCAGATCATCCCAGGACACGATAATGCATTGATTCAGAGAGATTCAGATCATTCCAACACACAATGCATTCAGGATATTACATATCACTTAATTAGGACCATACCTCTAACTCACATGCATTGAATATCTGACATTGATAATTTTCACATATTCCAAAACAATATATTACATTCAAAGAATATTGCTGCTGTAACTACAGAAACATTGAATCTAGATTTGGACAGGTAATGTATGAGAAAGCAAAAGTAAGGAATTAATGTAATTATATATATCTGGAGTATTTCTTGCAATAGAAAGACTGAGATATCTCAGATTACTGTTAGATCCAGAGTCTTCAAAATATTTCTAAAGCTGCAGATAGAGATATGAAGAAGAATCGGATATAAGGATTTTATCCTAAAGTAATTGTTGCAAAGTAGTATAAAGATATATATATATTGAATTTGGAAGTTACTGTGATTGAAATTAATAAGCAAGGAATTATATAACTACAATATAAAAAACATAAGATTAGAAGTTTAATTCTCGATATTAGGGGAGGATTCACTAAATAAGTTTTTATTACTTATCATTCTAGAACTAGAATAAATGATAGCTCCTCTTTTGTTGATCCACGTAGCATAGAGAGATACATATATCTCTACAAGATCTAGCTTGTTAAACATTGGTTTGCTGGGCAATACATGTTTATTGTTTTCGTTAAGCAGAAATGTTTATTAACCATCTGTGTATAGTTACTAACTGATAAAGTAAATGATATTAATCATATATGCAGTTACTAACAGGAGATACATATATTGGGAAGCTAGCAGTCTATGTGCTGATGGATGGATGTGGTTGTTTATAAATCTTTGTTTATGATATGAGATTTGAAACTTTTTTTGTATACGTAATAAATATATATATGTTTTTATCCGGTCATTGATTATTATATTCTTTAAAGCAAAACAAAGACAATTAAAAGAATTTAGGAGAATTTCTAGGAAAAATAAACGATTGATATTTATATCTCGTATAAGTTTCTTATTTGAATATATATCTCGACAGATCCACACTCCTCTGCTTCCCTTTTGTTTCACTTACCCCTGTCCTTTAGACTGTAAGCTCACGGGATGTCTGGCTGAGCACTTGTATAAAGTGCTTTATCAGGGCAATTATCCTACGGGCAGGGCCGTCTCTCCCTTATGTGTTTTTAGTATGTTTCATGTCTGCACTCCCTCATTGTAAGTATACTGTGTGCATTGTACAGCACTGCGGAATATGTTGGCGCTTTATAAATAAAGGATAATAATAATCTTACCATCCATTGGCGGCCGTTCTAACATATCAACTGGTCTTTCGTGTATGATATATATTTCAACTCTTGGAAAAAGAACAGACAAACCAGAAGAATCCAAATAGTCCTGCAATATTAGGAAATACTGATTATCATCAAAATATGATTGTTAAACTATAGCAGGCTAAATTGTGGATTAAACAAGGTGCAGGAAAGGTTCCTACAGATTCTGCTTCATGTAGTCTTAGGAGCCTCATACAGTTATACTTTGGATCTCCATCTGCATTTTCTGAGGCCTCATTGTTTAAAGCCGGGGTCAGAAACTTTGGCCCTCCAGATGTTTTGGAACTATATTTCCCTCAAAATTCAAGCTGCTCGCTGGCTGACTGCTGAGTGATATTGCCGTCTCCCACGGAAACTGGATGATGACGCGGAGGGCGCGGCTCTATGAGGCATAGCCTGCCGGATTTAAAAATCAGGTAATACCTTTGCCTCATTGCCCTGTCGTGCTTTTACCCAGATAGCATGTCCTTGTTACCCTTGTTATTGATTTATCGTGTATTTTTCCTCCTTATAAAATTACCAATACAGCTGCATTAATTTTTTCACATATATTTTAATTTAATTTTAATATATACTTCTTCTAATATATTTTATTTATATTTTAATTAAATATATTTGAATAAAATACTGTATTTTGATATAACTTTAGTTTTAATAAATAATAAGTTAAATATAATTGTTTTCAAGTGAGTTTGAAATTTTGCATGCGGCCTCCATGGGATATGAAAACTTGTCCAGTGGCCCTCAGGTAATTTGAGTTTGAGACGCTGACTTAAAGGATTACTCTATTAAAAGAATAGAGTTCCCTTCTATGCCCTTAAATAATTGGGCAGAGGCTGCTGGCGGCTTTTTCCAGTGTTTATACTTACCTTTTTCTCAGTCGCTGCGTGCAGCTCCTCCTCTCCAGCTCGGAGACTTCAAAACTCTGAAGTCTCCGACCTTTCCTACGCAATTTGCACCCCTTAGGCAATTTGCGTAGCCTAAGGGACGTAAATTGCACAGCCATAACGGGGCTTCGGTACGCAAGTCCTGTAACAATTACGCAAAGAGATGGATCAGGGCTGCGCAGATCCAATCCAACGTCTTTCTGACAACTGCCGGGCAGTCTCAGGGAGGAGACTTCAGTATGCTTGAGCGTGCTGACGCCTCTAGTGACTGAACTAGTGACTGGTGCTGGAAAGTTCAAACCTCCTGGCTGCCTGGTCCCGCGGGGGGGGGGGGGGTGGTGGAGGAATCTCCACTTCACATTGCCTTTTAAACAGTGGGGGGACCTGGGAGGATGGAGGATACGCCATACACCCTACCACTAAAAAGATACAGTTGTCAGTGTGTATAGAATATCCCTTTAAGATAATTTATGTGGTCATGGTGGCTAGGTTATATCCCTCTCCTGACTGTTTGTGGTCACAGACACAGAACTCCAGAGCAGAAGCCTAAGTGCCACCCTGAAGGCTGTCTGTCAGCAGGCCCATGACATTATTCCCTGCATTTATGTAGTTAATGCATGGAGGAGTTGAACACTGAACGAGCATTCAACCAGCCAGCTCATAATGTCTCTCACTGCTCCTTTACATGGCAGAGGACTGGAAAACCCGCAGGAAACTGAGGCGCAGGACTAATGGTGCGTTTACCTACTTTGCAAAATAAATAGTGAAAAAAATGTGCTGTGGTCAGCAATGGTTAATATTTAATATCTCCATTTTTTGGAGTGTGGGAGACAGGGTGTTGTTCATTTTGTCAGAATGCTCTGACTTTGAAGGCCATAGGTTTAAAGTCAGTTTAAAAGGGTCAAACACTCCAGTTCAGTGTCAATCTTGGAACTTCAGCAATGCAAGAACTGAATAATGGCAGAGATCCAAAATATACAGTGTATCTCTGGGCACATGTTGGCATCTTATACATTATTTTAGATATGTACCTCTAAGCATGGAATTGGTTCAGGTAAATGAGTTAAACTTTCTTTCATTCTATCTATAAGCTCTGCACCTGAATGAATAAAAAGAAAAGAAAACGGTCCATCATTTCAGTTTCACATTCATGTTAAACATCATAGAAATTTGAGATTAAATCAAAATACGGTAGTTTAGCATTTTTTGCCTTTTTTATTATTTAGTTTATTGCTTATTCTCCTCTCTTTACACATTGTACTGTTCTCACAACAACTTTTACACCATGGTAATGACTCACAGAATGGTGTGCTACAATATATTATTATTTAGTCTATCAGGGTTATTCAGAGAGCGGTAAAAAGCAGGAGAATGACTGGAGAATGGAAAATTCTAGGTCAAAATAGCCGATTTGGAAAGTGTGATGAATGGTAGAATTTTTCTGGTTTGGCTATTTTGACCTAGAATTTTCCATCCTCCAGTCATTCTCCTGCTTTTCACCTCTCTCTGAATAACCCTGAATGTATAATATACAGTTGGCCTGATTCCAACCAAGTTAGGCTCAAGCCGCTATTCCGACCGAGCCACAAGCTTAGCATTAGTAGGCCCTTACTGCTTACATTAATGGCTCAGAGTGAGAACAGTGAGTTATTCCAAGGTAGCTTGCCGTACTTGGCTTGAGCTGGCAAAAAATAACTGCTCACAGAACCTGGTGTTAAGTGATTTCTCAAATTCACTGAGCACTTAATTTTAAAATTTATTTAAAAATCTTATAAATATGTTGTATGTGGTGTTATTGTGCTGGGCGGTGCTGCTGTCACATATATGTTGTATGTGGAGTTATTGTGCCGGGCAGTGCTGCTGTCACATATACAGTCATGGCCGAAATTGTTGGCACCCCAGAAATTTTTCCAGAAAATCAAGTATTTCTCACAGAAAAGTAATGCAGTAACACATGTTTTGCTATACACATGTTTATTCCCTTTGTGTTTATTGGAACAAAACAAAAAAGGGAGGAAAAAAAGCAAATTGGACATAATGTCACACAAAACTCCAAAAATGGTCTGGACAAAATTATTGGCACCCTTTCAAAATTGTGGATAAATAAGATTGTTTCAAGCATGTGATGCTCCTGTAAACTCACCTGGGGCAAGTAACAGGTGTGGGCAATATAAAAATCACACCTGAAAGCAGATAAAAAGGAGAGAAGTTCACTTAGTCTTTGCATTGTGTGTCTGTGTGTGCCACACTAAGCATGGACAACAGAAAGAGGTGAAGAGAACTGTCTGAGGACTTGAGAACCAAAATTGTGGAAAAATTTCAACAATCTCAAGGTTACAAGTCCATCTCCAGAGATCTAGATTTTCCTTTGTCCACAGTGCGCAACATTATCAAGAAGTTTGCAACCCGTGGCACTGTAGCTAATCTCTCTGTGGGTGGACGGAAGAGAAAAATTGATGAAAGGTTGCAACGCAGGATAGTCCGGATGGTGGATAAGCGCCCCCAAACAAGTTCCAAAGAAATTCAAGCTGTCCTGCAGGCTCAAGGAGCATCAGTGTCAGCGCGAACTATCCATCGACATGTAAATGAAATGAAACGCTATGGCAGGAGACCCAGGAGGACCCCACTGCTGACACAGAGACCTAAAAAAGCAATTCCTTCTGAAATCTGAGGATTACCAAAGGATTTTGGGTCGCACTGTAGAGCCCAGTGTCAGAAAGCTGGGTTTGCATCCGAGATCTTGGGTCTTCCAGCAGGACAATGACCACAAACATACGTCAAAAAGCACCCAGAAATGGATGACAACAAAGCGCTGGAGAGTTCTGAAGTGGCCAGCAATGAGTCTAGATCTAAATCCCATTGAACACCTGTGGAGAGATCTTAAAATTGCTGTTGGGAAAAGGCGCCCTTCCAATAAGAGAGACCTGGAGCAGTTTGCAAAGAAAGAGTGGTCCAAAATTCCAGGTGAGAGGTGTAAGAAGTTTATTGATGGTTATAGGAAGCGACTGATTTCAGTTATTTTTTCCAAAGGGTGTGCAACCAATTATTAAGTTAAGGGTGCCAATAATTTTTTCCAGACCATTTTTGGAGTTTTGTGTGACATTATGTCCAATTTGCTTTTTTTCCTCCCTTTTTTTGTTTTGTTCCAATACACACAAAGGGAATAAACATGTGTATAACAAAACATGTCTTACTGCATTACTTTTCTGTGAGAAATACTTGATTTTCTGGAAAAATTTCTGGGGTGCAAACAATTTTGGACATGACTGTATGTTGTATGTGTTGTAAGAATGTAATAGAGCCCATGGTATGGTAGGCAGGTATGTACCGTTAGGTGTCTTGCCCAAGGACACTTTTTTTTGTTTTTGCTGGGTGGAGTAGAGGTAACATCACTGCTCTGCACAGAGAGAGCCTGTGGAGTTATGGGTTAGATCCCGATGAGCACCTCTCCAGTAAGTGTCCTTGGGCAAGACACCTAACGGTACATACTCGCCACCCAGGTCATACTTGAAAACGATAGAAATCTCAATGTATCCTTCCTGGTAAAATCCTTTCTCAAAAAAAAAAGAGAAAATACAATAGTGATACTTGCTGCCTGCTATGCCTGCATGTTGTGGAACAGTGGAAACAAGTAGTTTCCAGTGTCCTTCTGCGGCTCCTGGACAGGGTTGTACAGGAGTCCTACGGATTCCAGGAGCGATATCGGCAGTGGTGCACAGCAGCAATGCTAGTATCTACGAGAGGCTCCCTAATTTTATGGCCTGGGCTTTTTTTTTTTTAAAACAATTTTTATTGGATTTTCAGTAATACAGCAATAAGGCACTCATGAAAGCCCATAGAGCGGTGCATAATCTCAGGGAGTCAGGAACAAGATTGGACTTATAGAGAAAAACTGAACCTGTTTTCTTTCCCTGAGGCATAACGGTACCTCGAGACAGCCTGCAAATCATACATATTAACAACTTTATTAACAACAGAAATAATACCGAGAGGAAGAGAAAAAATGAAATAATAAAAATAGTAGAGAAAAAAAAAAAAAATTTTTAAATCAAGGTCTCAGTGTCCCACATTACTATACTCGATTATGTCATAGTCTGCAACGTAATCCAAGGGTCCCAAATCTTTGTGCATTGTTGGAGCGTGTCATGTAATTGTGCTGTTAGGCGTTCCATTTTATATAAAAACCACACTTTCGCAACTATCTCCGGCACCGAGGGAAGGTCTCGTTTCCAGGATCGGGCTATACAAATGCGGGTTGAAGTACAAATACGGTGTGTCAGTCGAAGAGAGGGGCGTGATAGACCATGTCGTCTAGACGGGCTATTGAGTAAAGCCAGAGCGGGATCAGGAGATACTGCCAAACCCAAAGCACGGGAGATCATAGCAAAAACTGAAGACCACAGGACAGTTACCAGCCCACACTCCCACCACATGTGATAGAACGAACCTCGTTGACCACAGCCTCTAGTACACAAGCCAGTGAGTGTGGGATATATTTTCTGCAGTCGGGCCGGGTCTAGGTACCACCTGGAGAGTACCTTGTAACAATTCTCTTTGATCAAAATACATGTCGTTATCCCCATCGAGGACTCCGTTATCGCCTCCCATTCCTCCCGAGAAAATTGGCGACCCAGGTCTAGTTCCCATTGGTGTTGGTACGAGCACGGACTCTCGAGAGACATGGCCTGGGCTTTTAATACAGCGGCTTGGTAGTAAAAGAGCTATAAACAGTAAGTCGCAAAAGGAGACTAGTAGGATTTTTCCATTTGGAAACTATTAATGGCTCGGTTGGAATCAAAACCCAGCACAGTACATGTAGCTTCATCAGAGGTTACACAGCACTATATTCTATTCCCACTGGTCCTCAGGCAGTGTACCATATTGCAGTTATATCAATGTACAGTGGCAAGAAAAAGTATGTGAACCCTTTGGGATTACGTGGAGTTTTGCATGAATTGGTCATAAAATGTGCTCTGATCTTCATCTAAATCACAACAATTTGAAAAACACAGTCTGCTTAAAATAATACAACACCAACATTATATGTTTTCATGTTTTTATTGAACAGAACATGTAAACATTCACAGTGCAGGGTGGAAAAAGTATGTGAACCTTTGGACTTAATAACTGGTTGACACTCCTTTGGCAGCAATAACCTCAACCAAACGTTTCCTGTAGTTGCAGATCAGACCTGCACAACGATCTGGAGTAATTTTGGACCACTCCTCTTCACAAAACTGTTTCAGTGTAGCAATGTTCTTGGGATGTCTGGTGTGAATCTCTCTCTTAAGGTCATGCCACAGCATTTCAATCGGGATGAGGTCAGGACTCTGACTGGGCCACTCCAGAAGGCGTATTTTGTTTTGTAGAAGCCATTCTTTTGTTGAATTACTTGTATGCTTTGGGTCATTGTCCTGTTGCATCACCCATCCTCTGCGGAGCTTCAGTTGGCGGACAGATGGTCTTATATTTTCCTACAAAATGTCTTGATAAACTCGGGAATTCATTATTCCATCAATCACAACAATCGTCCAGGCCCTGAGGCAGCAAAGCAGCCCCAAACCATGATGCTCCCTCTGCCATGTTTTACAGTGGGGATGAGGTTTTGATGCTGGTGTGCTGTGCCTTTTTTTCTCCACACATAGTGTTGTGTGTTTTTTCCAAACAACTCAATTTTGGTTTCATCTGTCCACAGAATATTTTGGCAGTAGTGCTGTGGAACATCCAGGTGCTCTTTTGCAAACTTCAAACGTGCTGCAATATTCTTTTTGCACAGCAATGGCTTCCGCTGTGGTGTCCTCCCATGTACTCCATTCTTGTTTAATGTTTTCCTTATTGTAGATGTGTCAACAAAAATGTTAGCATGTGCCAGAGATTTCTGTAAGTCTTTAGCTGACACTCTAGGATTTTTCTTTACCTCATTAAGCATTCTGCGCTGTGCTCTTGCAGTCATCTTTACAGGACGACCACGTCTAGGGAGAGTAGCAACAGTGCTGAACTTTCTCCATTTGTAGAGAGTCTGTCTTACCGTGGACACATGAACATCAAGGCTTTTGGAGATACTTTTGTAACCCTTTCCAGCTTCATGCAAGTTAACAATTCTTGATCGTAGGTCTTCTGAGAGCTCTTTTCTGCGAGGCATGGTTCACATCAGGCAGTGCTTCTTGAAACCATTAAACCCAAAACTGGGGTGTGTTTTTAAAGGGCAGGACAGCTTTCAGCAACACATCCAATAATATCACACTGATTGGACTCAAGGTTGGCTCATTCCTGGCTCCAATTAGCTCATGGAGAAGTCATTAGGCTAGGGGTTCTCATACTTTTTCCACCCTGCACTGTGAATGTTTACATGTTCTGTTCAATAAACACATGAAAACATATAATGTTTGTGTTGTATTATTTTAAGCAGACTGTGTTTTTCAAATTGTTGTGACTTAGATGAAGATCAGAGCACATTTTATGACCAATTCATGCAAAACTCCACGTAATCCCAAAGGGTTCACATACTTTTTCTTGCCACTGTACATGATAAGCTACATCATTGGCAGGCACACATTACTTATTAAGAATGCATCTCTCTACCAATAACTCACCATATATGTGGAATATATCAGATTCCCCAATACTTGCATCATCTGAAATTTGCTCCTGTAACTAAAAACATATAATAAATAGAAAAAAAATGAAGAACATACATTAGTAACAACCATCATTTTATGCAAAACCCATAAATGGATACTCCTAGGACCTGCCCTTTCATCAGCCACTTGCTTCATTCAAGTAGCACTCTCTGCTAGCACGTCTCCGGCACATACTGTAATTACACATGAATGGATAAATAAATGTACAAATTAAAAAAAATATCCAGCTACTTTACAAATTGAAGTAATGATCTAAAATGCTAAATCCAATAGTCAATTCTTCACAATTTCTGAATGAATAAAATCCTCTGTAAGATTTCAAAGAAATATTAATTTAGAGGCATTATATTATTATTAGGCAGACGTACTCACATGCTGCACTTCTCCTTTGATGAGGATATCCAGCTGAGAACAAAGCGAAAACATCTCTAGTGCCACTTGCCTACAGCTCATCTGAATTGGTTGCAAAGGTTTCTTTAAGTGGATGTTGACTAAAATATATAAAATGTATAAAAAGTTATTTTACATGTGCAGGAATTACACATTAACAAATACTAGGTACAGAAAAGATCTAGATGACCCTGGAAAAGTGAATAGACTTGTAGCATACAGATAATTTGGTCAAAATAAATGTGTTATTCGCTGAGTATAGTGCATTGGTCTTAAAGCAGGGGTAGATCCAGACACAGGTTTCGGGGGAACACTCTACCAGTTTTGGCTAAGAGCTGGTGTTGGATTTGCAGTGACAGGCAGAGACGCTCCTAATCGCAAGCTGTGCACGTTACACTCACTCTCCCCAGAACATTGCATAGGGTCTGTTCTCATGTGGCTCATGAGCCCTGCGAACCCTTTCCATACGAGGGGCCTGGGGTACCCCCTCCCAGCACATAACCCTTGAAGCTATGCAATGTAGGACAAGCCAGGTGTGGGCTGCCCAGTGCACCCTTTCCTTGCTGGCAGGACACACGTGGCACCCCATCTGCGCAGCCCTTCGAACCCTTTCCATACCAGGGGCCCAGGGTACCCCCCTCCCAACTCCCATGTAATATAATGCCCCCAGCTCACATGGATATATATTGCCCCAGCTCATACTTGTATATATATTGCCCCAGCTCACACATGGATATATATATTGCCCCAGCTCACACATGGATACATATATATATATATATTGTCCCAGCTCACATGGATATATATATTGCCCCAGCTCACATGGATATATGTATTGGCCCAGCTCACATGGATATATATATTGCCCCAGCTCACATGGATATATATATTGGCCCCAGCTCACATGGATATATATATTACCCCCAGCTCACATGGATATATCTATATATATTGCCCCAGATCACATGGATATATATATTGGCCCCAGCTCACGTGGTCCAAGCTGTCTCCTGCCAGGCCAGGCCCCTCCAAGTGCTTCTGTTCCTGCAAGTGGCTGTCGGCATGAAGCTCTGCCGCTTGCCTGGAAACCATGCAGAGGTCGCGGTCTCGCAAGATTCCGGAGTTCACGAGATCTCGTGAACTCCGGGATCTTGCGAGATCGCAGCTTGTGGATCCCAGGCAAGCGGCCGAGCTTCATGCCGACGGCCGCTTGCAGGAACAGAAGCATTTGGCAATATTTACTCGGGGGTGGGACAATTGCCCCGTTGCCCCCCTGTCTTAAAGATCAATGCAAAATCTCTTCACGTGATGAGATATTGCAGACTGTGCCTTCCTGGCCTTAGCATCGGACGCCTCCATGTTTCTTCTCCTTGGGCAGAGCTATGAGAGAGTCATCATGCAAAGCTGTGCGATTGGCCCTCAGTGGTGTAGACACACTGACTTCTCATTCAGCATGCTGGTCTCTAAACAGGCGCATGGAGTGAGCAGAGGAGCTGTCCTGTAGGACAGCTTTTCCGCCCATGGCTGTCGCTCCATCTGCATACCACCAGAAGTGAGTAACATCAAAACCATGAAAGGGAATTACTAAAAATTCCCCATTATATGTGTTGGCAAAAACGCTAGCGCATATTTAGGGACTGATTCCCTGTCATTCAATCCACCTGTTGAAGAAGTAAGTCCTCATGCTTCACTGGAATCCTCCTAGACCTTGACAGGCTTTATAGGTTGTGTTTTGGTCAAACTCCAACATATTGTCTGACAATCCCAGTTCATCTAAGTCTCGAGAAACCTTTGCATTTTATTTCAAGCTTTGTACATCTTTCTGGTGAGGAAATAGCTGTTTATATGTTGAAAGGTTGTCAAAGCCAGGAGTTAAGCATTAAGGACAATTACTGCCGGGTGAATGTACTTAAGAGAATTAGCACAATGGCGGACACAACTAATAAAATTATCTTTAAAGGAATATTCTTGTAGTGGTCTCTTCCTCCTCAATACCTCCTCAATACCTCTGGCTGGGTGGAGTAGAGGTAATGTCACCGCTCTGCATGGAGAGAGCCTGTGGAGTCATGGGTTCGATCCCAGCGAGCAACCTCTCCAGTAAGTGTCCTTGGCAAGACACCTAACGGTACATACTCGCCACCCAGGACATACTTGAAAACGAGAGAAATCTCAATGTATCCTTCCTGGTAAAATCCTTTCACAAAAAAAAAAAAAAATACCAAACACAATGTCATAAACTCTCACCACCTGCTGTACACAAGGAAGATAAGGATCTCAGATCTGGGGTCGCAACCTCTAAATGCTGCTTAAGAAACAGGGTGAACTCACTGAAGGAAGAAGATATAGTTTAAAAAATAGGTACAATTGCTACTTTATTGAACACTAGAATGACCCTTCATAGTCAACCATTGTTATGCTCCGTTACATACTAACAATTTCTTATCAATCAAGATAGAAATGGTTAGAAATTATCTATGCATTCTTGTCAAAGGGAGACTCCATGGCCAAGTAAAGAAATCTACAGGGTTATTCAGAGAGCGTGAAAAGCAGGAGAATGACTGGAGAATTAAAAATTCTAGGTCAAAACAGCCGATTTGGAAAGTGAGATGAAAGGGAGAATTTTTCTGGTTTGGCTATTTTGACCTAGAATTTTCACTTCTCCAGTTATTCTCCAGTCATTCTCCTGCTTTTCACGCTCTCTGAATAACCCTGCTAGTCCCACTCTTGCTCCAGGTGAAAAGTATTTGAGTATTCATAATTTCCCACAATGCATACACAATATTAACAATATGTATTGTTACACACCTCTTAATTATTGAATTCAGTTGTTCAAATCAGACACTTTGCCACAGGAGTATAAAATCATGCACCTTGCCATGCAATCTGCAGCTACAAATGTGAAAAAAAATGGGTCGTTCTGCAGAAATCAGACATGAATTCACACGTGGTACTGTGATAGGATGACATCTTTGCAATAAGTCATATTGTGAAATTCCATCCATGCTAGATATTCCACTGTCACCTGTAAGTGGTATTGGAAAGTGGAATCGTCTAATTCAGTTCAGTAACATAATAATTGTCTCAATGAGACAAAAATAGGATCAGTGTGAACAGAGCTGCCATCAGAATTCTTGGGGCCCCTTACTAAACTATTGAAAGACATCCCCCATCGTCAGATGCCCTTTTCAGTAAACTCTTCCTCTCCAGTAAGGGGATAAAAAGTGTTCCCTAGTGGGAGAGCTTTGGTCTGCACCTCTACTGGACTATACTAATCACTCCCACGCTGATGATGAGGAGTGCTCTTAGCAGCCCCAGATACTGCGTCCCACTGGTAAATCTGTTGATATCTTGGTGGGCCAGTCCTGGGTGGCATTATGTTATATCATTCTTATGTCTGTGGCACTTAGTCAAACTGCACGGGATTTGGCCAGGGTCCTCTGGAGCCACTGGGCCCCTGAACATAGCATGGGCTGCCACCCCCGATGGCTGCCCTGAGTATGAATCCACATCATACAGAACATAACTAAAAAAAAAAAAAAAAAAAACATTTTACGGGACAAAAAGATGACCATGGGATTTTAGTATTTCTGGTTGTGTTCAGTTGACCCTATTGTGACAAGGAAGCTAAGGAGTCGAAAGATGAGTTTGCATTAACCCGAAGACTGCGTAGTAATTAGAATTAATTCTTCACTTCCTATAATCCAATCTCTATAGATTTTTTACTTTGTGATTTATGCATCATTTGCTTTACTTTTTGTCTTACTGGAAAACAACATCTGAATGGAAGGGACTGCGCTGCGGAATTTGCTGGCGCTTTATAAATAAAGAATAATAATAATAATAAAAAGGGACAGGCAAACATTTAAAAACTGACTTAAATTGACATTGCTCCATAAATAAAAATGCAAAGTATTACAACAGGTATGTGTCCTCATGTGACAGGTATCTATTGACACCAGGTGATGACATACTGTTAGAGCTAAGGTGCTCTGGCTACACAATTATCAAATCTAGGATCACACCCACATGTTTATATTCATAGGATCAAATGATCACATTCAGCTTCGCCAAAGGGAAACCAGAAGAAAGCCGCCCACAATCAACCACCCTCATCAAAGCTTATAAATAGCTTACACAAAAGCAATATACTGGAATATTCCCACTACCTTTACAACAGGAATGGTAGAGGCAGGGTTGGCGCAGGGGCTGAGACTGGCTCACAGCAGCCATCCTTACAATCCACAAGGAGGAGGGGATGTACAAGGCGATACAGGGAGGAGATGGAGTATGTGCAGCCAGACGAAAGAAATGCTATTATGTCTCTGGCGTGTCTCTAAGCGCAGTGACTGTGTGTGATGCTACAGAGCTCGACGCTCCTCCGCCAATGGGAATGGATTCATGGAAACACTCAGCATTCTGAGCCACACTCCGTGATTCAAGTAATGGCTGAAACCTAAATAGGCTTACGGAAAAACTCTAAAAGAAAATAATCTCAATCAATGTTTTTTTTTACTAAAGAACATTTCTGATAGTCCCATTTTTTCATTCTTTTCTCCATAAATCTCTTTTTAAATAAACTATTAATGTATTTCAATTGGTAAAGGAAGAAAGAAAGCGCGAGAGAGAGAAAGAATCACCAACCCCTTAAATTAAAGATTGATTTGCCTCATCTCTTTGGAAATCAAGAATCAGTGCTTCAGCCTCTGCCGAAATTATTATTTTTTGGGCCAATTTTACTTACCTTTTTTCCCCACGCCCCACGTGCTGCTTCTCCTCTTCGGCTCAGGTACTTCCGAACCCGTACTTCCCTGAAGCTTTCTAACACAATTTGCTCTCCTAGGTAACTTGCATAATGTAGTAGCTGCAAATTGCTCAGGTGCTCCCGAACCTGGACGTCCCTGAAGCTTTCTAAAGCAGTTTGCTCTCCTAGGTAACTTGCGTAGCGTAGGAGCTGCAAATTGCACAGCGCCACGGGACTTGTGCACTTTTACGTATGCAAGTTCAGTAGCAACTACGCAGAATGATGGATTGGAGCTGTGCACATGCTAGAGCGATTGGTCTCAGAGTGAAGTTGGCAAGCTCTCTGCATGCCGAGATTACTGGTGACCGATCTGGTGACCAGTAGCTGGGGAAGTCTAAAATTCTGCTGGTAAAGCTCTTTGGGGTGGAGGAAACTCTTACATTCACCTGCGATTTCAATAGATCAGAGGGGGGGGGGCACTCCTCGCATCCTGACCGGTTTTATTCAATAAAGTGGCCAAGTAGTGTTTCCCTATCCAACCCTAGAAACTTTTGGAAAACCATAAGTAACATACAAGCACCCCCTGTCCACTCCCAGCCGGCTGCTGTCAAAGTAAACAACCAAACCCTGCAACACCCCCTAGATGTAGCAAATGCCTTTAATGATTATTTTTCATTTCAGTTTCAGACCAGTGCCTGTCAGTGTCGTTAGTAAACTTCTCCTTAACCAAAAAATGAAATACCATTCTGGACCTGATCAAATACCAGCAATGCTGCTGAAAATCAGTGAACCGGCAATTGCAAATCCTGTCGCAACCCTAATCAATGAATCACTGGTGAATGGATACATACCCAAACTCTGGAAGACTGCAAGGGTGGTACCTATCCATAAAAGTGGTGACAGTACTTTGGTATCCAACTACCGTCCAATATCATTGCTCCCTGTAATGTCAAAAATTTTGGAAAAATGCGTCTACACACAATTACGTGATTATTATCAATATTGGAACTACTTAACTCCGGATCAATCCGGCTTTTGTCCAAATCACTCAACTACAAACGCCCTTTTAAAACTCTGCAATGATATCCAAGCTGGGATGGAACAAGGAAACCTAACTGGAGCCATCTTCCTTGATTTTGCCAAAGCCTTTGACACAGTAGACCATGGCATCTTGTTAAAAAAACTTAAAGACTCTGGTATTGGTGATCGCACGCTAACCTGGTTTCAATCATATCTATCTGATCGGTCGCAATATGTGTCCATTTCTGGCAGCTCCTCCCTCCCCCTCCCAGTCACTTGCGGTGTACCCCAAGGCTCGATACTTGGCCCCCTGCTATTTACAATATTCAGAAATGATCTGCCTAACATCTGCAAAGCCTCAACTGTACATATGTATGCCGACGACACCGTAATCTATACCAGCAAACCAACTCTCCCACAACTGGAGGCCGTGCTGCAAGAACAATTCACAGAGGTAGAAAAGTGTATCAAACACAACAAACTTTTTTTTAAATACTGACAAAACTGTAACGATGCTCTTTGGAACAGCACCTAAACGACATAAATTGCAAAATCCCCATCTATGTATGGGCAGTGGTGTATTTAAGTTTTGTGCTGCCCTAGGCCTGATAAAACTTGTGCACCCCCTAATTTAAATTTGACACACCCCTTCCTGACAAGGTCACACATCTTCCTGTTTAAACCCCACCCCTTCCTCTCCAACACTGATTGTATACTCAGTTTCCTCCACGATGACTGGGTCTGTTGGAACTGATCCTGATGGGGGATGGAAACCACAGGACTGCCGTGGATAGACAGAATAGACTGTAAACTTGGGATAGTAAAATCACCATCAATTTAATCAGTATGAATTAAAGCCATATATGGACATGTAAATCCAACATGTTTCGTCGCACAGCGGTGACTTTCCTCAAGGATACTATCTTTTCAAAATATATACATTCTGTGTAATATATATATATATATATATATATATACCCCTTAGAACAGTTAATTGAAGACTGGTGCTTAGGGTTGCCACCTTTTCTTCAAGCCAAACCCAAACACTCTAGTGCTAGGCTTGGGCGGCATATTTTTTTTGTAGCATATCCATTTTGCCATTATGCGTATATATTATGGCACTGGTAAGCATTGCATGGCAGACTTCTATGATGGCACACTGGTTTGCATGGCATGTCAGACTGGTATTATGGCACACTGGTATTACAGCACACTGGTGTTATGGCCTGTCAGACTGGTATTACAGCACACTGGTATGCATGGCAGACAGGTATTATGACACACTGGTATGTATGTCAGACTGATATGCACATTGGTATTAGGACACACTGGCTGGTATGTATGGCAGACTGGTATTATTGCACACTGGCTGGTATGTATGGCAGACTGGTATTAGGGCACACTGGCTGGTATGCACGGCATACTGGCAAGTATGGCAGACTGGTATGTATGGAAGACTAGTATTAAGAGAGGTGGGAGGGATTTACTTATCAAGAATAGATCAGATTAATTTGTTGTCACCATGATTCTTGGAGCCTGAGGAATGGATCCAGATCCCTGAATGATTGCAGCAGGCACAGCTCAGAGCAGCTCGTCTTGGGAGTCCTGCTGCCTCTGTCAACTGGTCACGTGTGCCTGAGCGAGAGCAGGTGTCTGATGGGAGGAGGAGGACCTGGCAGAGTGGGGAAGAAGAGACGTCACCGCACAACCCCCACATGTCAGTGACTGGTGGTGCGGAGCGTCTCTCACTCGCACGCAGCCTGCCCTGCGAACGAGTGAAGATTCGAGGCGCAGGCAGCACAAACGGTCTGCTCTCCTCTGCAGCTGCCCCTGTAATAGCCAATCGGCAAAGGTGCAGCATGCTTAAGAGGGATGTGGTTAATAGCCGATCGGCAAAGGTGCAGCACAGTGGCGGAAGTACCAGGGTCGCAGCGGTCGCAGTTGCGACCGGGCCCTGGCATTCCGCCACTGGAGGGGGGCCCAGCGCCGCCGCCAGATTCCGACAATAAGCGCCGGAATCTGGGAGCAGCGCCGCCGGCTGTTCCTCTCCCTGCGAGCGGCCCGCCAGCTTGCAGCTTGGCCGCTCGCGTGGGATGGGAACTAGCTGACCAGCGCACGAGATCTCGCGAGAACTCGGCTGCGCTGGTCAGGTGGTTTCCGGTGAGGCTGCATACTTTCAGCGGCCGCTCACCTCGGAGAGGAACGGCGGCAGCAGAGGAGGTGAGCTGGGGCCCTATATACCCATAAGAGCTGGGGCAAATCTATCCATAAGCTGGGGCAAATCTATCCATAAGAGCTGCGGGCAAATACATCCATGAGCTGGGGGCAAATATATCCATGAGCTGCTGGGGGCAAATATATCCATGAGCTGGGGGCAATATATCCATGAGCTGGGGCAAATATATCCATGAGCTGGGGGCAAATATATCCATGAGCTGGGGCAATATATCCATGAGCTGGGGGCAAATATATCCATGAGCTGGGGGCAAATATATCCATGAGCTGGGGGTAAATATATCCATGAGCTGGGGGCAAATATATCCATGAGCTGGGGGTAAATATATCCATGGGCTGGGGGCAAATATATCCGTGAGCTGGGGCAAATATATCCATGAGCTGGGGGCAAATATATCCATGAGCTGGGGGCAAATATATCCAGGAGCTGGGGGCAAATATATCCATGAGCTGGGGGCAAAAATATCCATGTGTGAGCTGGGGCAATATATCCATGTGTGGCCTGGGGCAATATATGTCCATGTGAGCTGGGGGCAATATATATATCCATGTGAGCTGGGGGCAATATACAGTATATATCCGTGTGAGCTGGGGCAATACTATCTTTTTTATATTGCAGGGAAAAAAAAGTAAAAATATAGATTTTTTGGGGGGACCCTTCATGGATTCTTGCACCGGGGCCCTCAGGTTTCTAGTTACGCCACTGGTGCAGCATGCTTAAGAGGGATGTGGGTCCTCTACCGGTGATTCTTGTTTCCTGCCACCACCAAATTGGAACGCCCCTCAGAGTGACGCGTTTCCAGTCCACGTGACTAGGCGGCCGATCCTTGCTCTGGTCACTTCCGGTGGCCATCTTTGTAGTTCAAATAAAGGTTTTTTTGTAATTTCGGCGATCATAACGTTCAATTCCCATGTTATACAGTCTCCATGCAAGCCCAAGGCTTTTTCTTGCCGCCCCCCTAGAAAGTGCCGCCCTAGGCCTTGTTGGCCTAGGCCAAGGTACTGCACTGTGTGTGGGGACAAAATCAAATGGCATTTTGACCACAGTCACTTCTCTCAAATATCTAGGTATGTGATTAGACCCAAATCAATCCTTTGGCCCCCACATCAAAGAACTCTCATCTAAACTTTACCCAAAACTAGGTGCCCTGTACAGAAACAAATCCGACCTGAACCCCATGGTAAGAAAGCAAATTGTACAACAAATGCTTATGCCGGCTATTGATTACGGAGATGTAGTGTATGCAGCTGCCCTGCAAACACACCTTCAGAAACTTACCACATTGTATAACTCATGCTGCCTCTTTGCGCTACAATGTAACTACATGACCCACCATTGTGACATGTTAAAAGAGCTAAACTGGCCGTCGCTGGAGTCTAAACGTACCCTTCACCTTTCCAACCTGGTGTTTAAGAGCTTTTCTGGGAAGCTGCCACCCTACCTGAATAGACTGCTTCCTCCAGCAGTTCCCTCATCCTATAATCTCCGATCCAAGACCAGCACCTTACTTGCAATACCACAATACAAAAAGACAGTGGCTCGGTCCTCATTTTCCTACAGAGCACCGCAGTTATGGAATAACCTCCCAGACGCCATCAAATCTTCCCCCAGTCTTAAGTCACTCAAGAGCTCCCTATTAACATACCTCAATACAGAATGCACCTGTAAACATGTAACATTATGACTATTTCCTACATATTTATTTTCTGTTAATCTGTATATTTGTGGGGGTTTTTGTGTTGTTTTTTAATATATCTTGCATTGTATTACTTTGTATTTCTGTAACAACTGTAACATTTCAATGTTCTTGAACCCAGGACGTACTTGAAAACTAGAGAAATCTCAATGTATCCTTCCTGGTAAAATCCTTTATAAATAAATAAATTTATTAATTATCAGTGTTTAATGCAGTTGAAAACAATGCCCATTGTTCAAACTTCTGCGTTTTATAAAGAGTAATTTAAAGAATAGCAAGAGAAGCTTAATTCATTTGTTTGAATTCTCCTTTTTGTGAAACTCCTAAGTTTGTCAGAGTTGCAACTACAGCAAACACTGGTGCTTTTTTTTTGTTCCCACCGAATGTGGTTATACCTTGGGTTTGGGGGAAGGAAGTAGACTTTCAGGGTTATTCAAAGAGATCCGAATGGCTGTCGAAAGGGGACGGAACGCTGAAAATCAGCGTTCGGTTACCCTTCTTTGCCATTCGGCTATCCAGAGAGCAGGTGATTCGCCAAATCTTGGTGAATTAGAAACATAGAAAAATGTCGGCAGATACAGTGGCAAGAAAAAGTATGTGAACCCTTTGGGATTACGTGGAGTTTTGCATGAATTGGTCATAAAATGTGCTCTGATCGTCATCTAAATCACAACAATTTGAAAAACACAGTCTGCTTAAAATAATACAACACAAACATTATATGTTTTCATGTGTTTATTGAACAGAACATGTAAACATTCACAGTGCAGGGTGGAAAAAGTATGTGAACCCCTAGCCTAATGACTTCTCCAAGAGCTAATTGGAGCCAGGAATGAGCCAACCTTGAGCCCAAACAGTGTGATATTATTGGATGTGTTGCTGAAAGCTGTCCTGCCCTTTAAAAACACACACCAGTTTTGAGTTTACTGGTTTCAAGAAGCACTGCCTGATGTGAACCATGCCTCACAGAAAAGAGCTCTCAGAAGACCAACGATCAAGAATTGTTGACTTGCATGAAGCTGGAAAGGGTTACAAAAGTATCTCCTAAAGCCTTGATGTTCATGTATCCATGGTAAGACAGACTGTCTACAAATGCAGAAAGTTCAGCACTGTTGCAGTCATCTGTACAGGACGACCATGCCTAGGGAGAGTAGCAAGAGCACAGCGTAGAATGCTTAATGAGGTAAAGAAGAATCCTAGAGTGTCAGCTAAAGACTTACAGAAATCTCTGGCACATGCTAACATTTTTGTTGACACATCTACAATAAGGAAAACATTAAACAAGAATTTAGTACATGGGAGGACACCACGGAGGAAGCCATTGCTGTCCAAAAAGAATATTGCAGCACGTTTGAAGTTTGCAAAAGAGCACCTGGATGTTCCACAGCACTACTGGCAAAATATTCTGTGGACAGATGAAACCAAAATTGAGTTGTTTGGAAAAAACACACAACACTGTGTGGAGAAAAAGAAGCACAGCACACCAACATCAAAACCTCATCCCCACTGTAAAACATGGCGGAGGGAGCATCATGGTTTGGGGCTGCTTTGCTGCCTCAGGGCCTGGACGGATTGTTGTCATTGATGGAAAAATGAATTCCAGAGTTTATCAAGACATTTTGCAGGAAAAAGTAAGACCATCTGTCTGCCAACTGAAGCTCCGCAGACGATGAGTGATGCAACAGGACAATGACCCAAAGCATACAAGTAATTCAACAAAAGAATGGCTTCAACAAAACAAAATACGCCTTCTGGAGTGGCCCAGTCAGAGTCCTGACCTCAACCCGATTGAAATGCTGTGGCATGACCTTAAGCGAGCGATTCAGACCAGACATCCCAAGAATATTGCTACACTGAAACAGTTTTGTGAAGAGGAGTGGTCCAAAATTACTCCAGATCGTTGTGCAGGTCTGATCTGCAACTACAGGAAACGTTTGGTTGAGTTTATTGCTGCCAAAGGAGGGTCAACCAGTTATTAAGTCCAAAGGTTCACATACTTTTTCCACCCTGCACTGTGAATGTTTACATGTTATGTTCAATAAACACATGAAAACATATAATGTTTGTGTTGTATTATTTTAAGCAGACTGTGTTTTTCCAATTGTTGTGACTTAGATGAAGATCAGAGCACATTTTATGACCAATTCATGCAAAACTCCACGTAATCCCAAAGGGTTCACATACTTTTTCTTGCCACTGTAAGAACCTTTCGGCCCATCTAGTCTGCCCAATTACATGGATACTTTATCTGGATTTATCTTTTGTTTAGGATAGCCTTATGCCTAGCCCATGCTTGCTTAAATTGCCTGCACATACGGTGCCTGTTCAGTGCCTGTTCGAGGGCAGTGAATCCCCATAAAAAAACAATGCTTCGACTATTCAGAGAACAAAAACCAGCAGTGAAAGGTTCCCAAAATGCCCTGCCATTTGGTGGTTTAATTCGGCATGTTTTTCAGGCGAATCCCATAGGCTTCAATGTTAAAAATATTCCCGTTTTAATTCAATATCTATAAACCGTTCATTATAATATTCTGCAGTAAAGAGTCTCTTTATTTATAGATTTTTTAGGATATTTTAAGCATTTTTCAGTATTTTTTTTTTTTTTTTTAGTTCCAATTTTTAATTTTTTTTTTAACTTTTCTTCTTTTTTCTGTAACAGTCCTTTTTATTATCATTCATTGCTGTGTTTAAAGGCAAGGTGCTAAACCAGCAAACCGTTATGAATGTGCATGCGCTCGTTAATTAACCCGTTCGCCACCTCACTGTCTTGCAGTAAAAAAACTATCAGAGTTATTCAGAGAGCGTGAAAAGCAGGAGAATGACTGGAGAATGAAAAATTCTAGGTCAAAATAGCCGATTTGGAAAGTGAGATGAAAGGGAGAATTTTTCTGGTTTGGCTATTTTGACCTAGAATTTTTCATTCTCCAACCATTCTCCTGCTTTTCACGCTCTCTGAATAACCCTGTGTATGTTCTGCAAGACAGTGCAAAATGTTTAACTGTGTCAATGCTAGTACTGTCTGAAAACACACACACACACACTATAAATAAAATATTAGCATATGATATATATAAACCCCATGTGTAACTGTTTCAATGCCATTTTTAACTGTGTCAATATCCCTGTCACCTCACTCCATTAATTATTACTTTTTTAAATTTTGTATTAACCCCTGTGTCACCTCACTCCATTCATCATTATATAATAAATTGAGTATTAACCCCTGTGTGACCATACAACACTTTGTAATAGTTTATAACTAGCATATTAACCCCTGTGTGACCTCACTCCACTTATTATATAATTACCACATTAACCCATGGGTAACCACACACCATTTAATACTATTTAATTAGCATATTAACCGATCTGTGATTTCAAATTATTTTTTATCATGTAATTAGAAAATTACCCCCTCGTGACATCACATTCTTTATATTATCTATACACACACACACTAAAAGACTGCGTCTCGCTGTGTCGGCGGTGTAATGTTGCACAGTAGCAGTGGCGCAGCATATTCAAAGACTGCGTCTCGCTGTGTCAGCGTTGTGATGTTGCACAGTAGCAGTGGAGCAGCAGAATAAAACAATACTTCTTGCTGTGTCTGCCTCTGATGTCGGCAGTGGCACAGCATAATAAAGGACTGTCATTCTGGACTGAGCAGCCCACTTTTTTTTCCTACACACTGCACATTACTGTGAGTTTTTTTGCTATGCATCTCTGTGATACCATCACACGCAATGCACATTACTGTTCAGCTTGTGATACGCTCATACACACCGCACATTACTGTGGAGCTCTGTGATACCCTCCCACACACACACTGCACATTACTTTGGAGGTATGCCCTGGCGGCAAAGGCTGGGCGACCTTTGCCGCCAGGGCATAGCTACAAAGTAATGTGCAGTGTGTGTGAGGGTATCACAGAGCTCCACAGTAATATGCAGTGTGTATGAGCGTATCACAAGCTGCACAGTACAGACACCAGTGTCCGAGAGCAGACACCTTGCTGATTCCTGCTGGAAAATATTAATGGTTCAAATTTCTTTTGAAATTTTGCGCCCTCCAAGAAAATTGCGCCCGGGGTGACCGCCCCCAAGGCCCCCCCACGCTACGCCACTGGAGTGGAAGGAACGTCCACTCTCACGAACGTTCCTTCTGCTCAAAGAACTCTTGTGTGACGCAGCCTAAGCAGGTTTGTGGATGGGTCTATGCAGTGCTTTTTTCTGGAAAAATAGGTGGGGGTACTCTCATGGCCATGGAAAAACTGATTATTATGACGATTTTTCGTGTCCTAATAAATACTCCTTTATTCACACTGGATATATTGCCCCCAGTACACACTGGATATATTGCCCCAAGTTCACACATGGATATATTGCCCCCAGTTCACACTGGATATATTGCCCCAGTTCACACTGGATATATTGCCCCAGTTCACACATGCAGTGGCGTCGTAACGTGGGGGCGGTGGGTGCGGCCCGCACCAGGTGACACCCGCCTTTAGGGTGACACCGTCACCCTAAGGGCGGGTGTCTCACCCACCGCCCGCCACCGCCGCGTATTCGCTCCGTGCGAGCGTCCGAAGCATGCAGCTTCGGTGCTCGCCTGGAGGAAATACGTCACCAGCCAATCGCGGCTGGTCACGTGGCTCCCCCAGACGAGCGCCCAAGCTGCGCGCCGCCGGACGCTCAGAAGGAGCGAAAAACGCGGCGGAGAGGTGCTGCCTGGGCCGCTATCCATGTGCTGGGACCAGGACCAGGAGGTGAGCTGGGGCAAATCCATGAGCTGCTGGGGCAAATCCATGGGGGCCTGGGGAAAATCCATGAGGTGCTGGGGCATATCCATGAGGAGCTGGGGCAAATCCATAAGCTGCTGGGGCATTATCCATAAGCTGCTGGGGCATATCCATAAGCTGCTGGGGCATTATCCATAAGCTGCTGGGGCATTATCCATAAGCTGCTGGGGCATTATCCATAAACTGCTGGGGCATATCCATAAGCTGCTGGGGCAAATCCATGAGGAGCTGGGGCAAATCCATGAGGAGCTGGGGCAAATCCATGAGGAGCTGGGGCAAATCCATAAACTGCTGGGGCAAATCCATAAACTGCTGGGGCAAATCCATAAGCTGCTGGGGCAAATCCATGGGGGCCTGGGGCAAATCCATAACCTGCTGGGGCATATCCATGAGGAGCTGGGGCAAATCCATGAGGAGCTGGGGCAAATCCATAAGCTGCTGGGGCAAATCCATGAGCTACTGGGGCAAATCCATAAGCTGCTGGGGCAAATCCATGAGGTGCTGGGGCATATCCATGAGGAGCTGGGGCAAATCCATGAGGTGCTGGGGCATATCCATGAGGAGCTGGGGCAAATCCATGAGGTGCTGGGGCAAATCCATGAGGTGCTGGGGCATATCCATGAGGAGCTGGGGCAAATCCATGAGCTGCTGGGGCAAATCCATGAGGAGCTGGGGCAAATCCATGAGCTGCTGGGGCAAATCCATGAGGAGCTGGGGCAAATCCATGGGGGCCTGGGGCATATCCATGAGGAGCTGGGGCATATCCATGAGGAGCTGGGGCAAATCCATGAGGTGCTGGGGCAAATCCATGAGGTGCTGGGGCAAATCCATGAGGTGCTGGGGCATATCCATGAGGTGCTGGGGCATATCCATGAGGAGCTGGGGGCATATCCATGAGCTGCTGGGGCATATCCATGAGCTGCTGGGGCATATCCATGAGCTGCTGGGGCATATCCATGAGCTGCTGGGGCAGTATATCCATGAGCTGCTGGGGCAGTATATCCATGAGCTGCTGGGGCAGTATATCCATGAGCTGGGGCAAAATCCATGAGAGCAGCTGGAGCATTATCAATGAGAGCAGCTGGGGCAGTATATACATGAGAGGAGCTGGGGCAATATCCATGAGAGGAGCTGGGGCATATCCATGTGTGCTGGGGGCAATATCCATGAGAGCTGGGGCAATATCCATGTGTGAGCTGGTCTGGGGCAATATATCCATGTGTGAGCTGGTCTGGGGCAATATATCCATGTGTGAGCTGAGGCGCAATATATCCATATGTGAGCTGAGGCGCAATATATCCATATGTGAGCTGGGGCAATATATATCCATGGGTGAGCTGCTGGGGGCAATATATATCCAGAGCTGCTGGGGGCAATATATATCCATGTGTGCTTTCACTGCCTTCGAACAGGCAACGTACTTGCTGGCAGTTGGCAAAAAGTTGTGTGAGCATATGAGAGAGCTCCACAGCAATAAACCTCACAGTAATGTGCGCTGTGTGTATGAGCATTCAGTGTTATATGGGAGTACTGATTTAGGAGTAAGAGTAGTTAAAAAAAAATCTGAAAAACTCGGGGGGGGGGGGTGACACATAAATTACCGCACCGGGTGACACCGACCCTAGTGACGCCACTGCACACATGGATATAGTGCCCCCAGTTCACACATGGATATATTGCCCCCAACTCACACATGGATATATTGCCCCAGACCAGCTCATACATGAATATATTTGCCCCCAGACCAGCTCACATGGATATATTGCCCCAGCTCACACATGGATATATTGCCCCAGACCAGCTCACACATGAATATATTGCCCCAGCTCACACATGGATATATTGCCCCAGACCAGCTCACATGGATATATTGCCCCAGGCCAGCTCACATGGATATTTTGCACCAGGCCAGCTCACATGGATATATTGCCCCCAGCTCACCTCTGCCAGACGGCCAGGCCCCTCCGAGTCATTGCGGAAGGGCGGATCCAGCAGCCGCCACGTTCTTTGATTCCACAAGGGGCCGCCTGCATGGATATCTGCTGCTCGCCTGGGATCGCTCCTCCAGCCAGCCGTGATCTTGCAGGGTTCACGTGAACGCCGCGATTTCGATCGCGGCTGGCTGGAGGATAGATCGCAGGCGAGCGGCAGATATCCATGCAGGTGGCTGCTTGTTGACGGAAAGAACACGGCGGCCGCTGGATCTGCCCCTGCACCGACCAGACAGCTCCAGATTCGGACTCCGATAGTCCAATACTGGAGCTGTGAAAAATTAAAGGGTGGCTGGCGATGAGGTGCCGGTACGGCGTACCGCCTCAAAAAAAAACACTGGCTCTATGAATCGCTGCTGTGGCTCACTTGGTTAATGTGGGTATCTACTAAACATTGTGTTGAAATTTTAGAGTGCTTTTTTTTATGCATCTACCTCTGCCTTAATTATTATTATTATACAATGATAATGCTGCTATTATTATAGTATTATATCGTGAATGATAGTAATTATATTAATAATTATGATAATGCTACTATTAACCGAAAAAGGGGTTGGTTTACTATTAATCACAATCAATTAATCACAATACAATTCTGTAATAATAATAGCTGCGTTATCATTGTATAATAATAATTAAGGCAGAGGTAGATGAAAATCAAGCAGAAACCTGTGTTCAGCATTATTGTGTTTATTGTTCGTTACATTAAAGTTGATTCCAAAGAAAAAAAAAACTTTGAGTGAGCGGAGGTCACATGTTTCCTGTGGAGCTCCACTCTGCACTATCTGCTGCCAGACTCCCCTTGAAAGCGACCTAGCTCCACCCTTCTTCCTGTGCGCGACCTTTCAATGTTGTTATAGGACATGTGACACATGCCGGCGGTCACGTGGCTGCGTGGAACGCAGACCCGGATGTGTCTGTCATGCTACTCTCCTGTGTGCTGCGGGGAGTGAATGGGTGTCATGTGTGCCGCCTCGCCGGCCTGCATAAGGCTGCAGGGCCTCTGCCGTTTCTTTTAAAACTTCCTTTTATCCCTTCTAGCGGCCGTATCCGAGCAGTACCCGGAATCCGCTTCTTCTCTGCAGGTTCTGCGAGCGGCAAGGGAAATGATAGCGGCTACAGGGACTGGGATGACAGAACCATCCTTAAGTGGCTGGCAGAGGAGGTGGAACTGGAAGAGAGCGAGGAGAGTGCGGCTCTAGTGACCCCCTGCGCCACCATTAATGAGGCACAGAATGTCTTCATTGTGCACCCCGACATCAAGTGGGGCCCTAAAAAGCAGCACAGTAGCACTGGTAATGGACCTTTCTACCTGTGATACGTGGGCGCAGAGACTCACATCCCCTGCACTGCACTGCATGGGTACCCTGTGTCAGATGTGGGACTAGGCAGAGCGCTGCACCACAATACCCCGGCGCTGCACCACAATACCCCGGCGCTGCACCACAATACCCCGGCGCTGCACCACAATACCCCGGCGCTGCACCACAATACCCCGGCGCTGCACCACAATACCCCGGCGCTGCACCACAATACCCCGGCGCTGCACCACAATACCCCGGCGCTGCACCACAATACCCCGGCGCTGCATCACAATACCCCGGCGCTGCACCACAATACACCGGCGCTGCATCACAATACCCCGGCCCTGCACCACAATACCCCTTCGCTGCACCACAATACCCTGGCGCTGCATCACAATAACCCGGCCCTGCACCACAATACCCCTTCGCTGCACCACAATACCCCGGCGCTGCACCACAATACCCCGGCGCTGCACCACAATACCCCGGCGCTGCACCACAATACCCCGGCGCTGCACCACAATACCCCGGCGCTGCATCACAATACCCCGGCGCTGCATCACAATACCCCGGCGCTGCATCACAATACCCCGGCGCTGCACCACAATACCCCGGCGCTGCACCACAATACCCCGGCGCTGCACCACAATACCCCGGCGCTGCACCACAATACCCCGGCGCTGCATCACAATACCCCGGCGCTGCAGCAGGAATCAGCACTTTTAGTTTTTGTTTAAACTGGTTTCCCCTGACTTTTCATTCTAGCTGGAATATCAGGTTTAATGGCCGGGTTTAATGCATTGGTTGGTAACCTTTACTCTCCAAATGTTTTGGGACTGCATTTGTCATAAGACTCTGCAAACCTAGTGAGGGGCTGAGCATCATGGTGGATGTTGTTCCAAAACATCTGGAGAGCCAAGGTTGTTGATCCTTGATTTAATGTTTTTTTCCCCTTGAAACTAGCGGATGCGCTTTTTAGCTGTGTGTGTCGTTTACGTTTATTTTAAATGCATGTAAGAATAAGGAGTCCTATACTAACAGTGCAGCCACGTGGATTGGAATAGCTTCACCATAATAAAGTGAAGATGGCCTTCTGATTTTAGGATTACAGCCCTCTACAGACAAAGCCATGACCTCAAATGAGAGCTAGAGTGTCTGAGCCGTGCAGATGAGTAGTGCTGGAGTGATCACACCTTCCTGATTGCGCCTGCTTACTGTGCAGTATGGCTTGTGTTATGATCTCTGGCGCACTGAGTTTTGATATTTTGCAATGTGGTAATGGCACAAATTGGGTTTCAATCTCTGCGCTAGTTTGTTTTAGATATGGTATCCTTGAAGTGATCCGATGCTTGGCAAGTGCAGATCACTGTCTATAAATAACATGTCTTTTTCTTCTTCGTAGCTGGCCTCCAGATTGCTGAAGCTGTCGCACTAGTACGCAGTCTCCCTCACTGGACGTTGGTGGACAAGCTGGTCATGTCTACAAAATCTCCAGACAGTAAATTTATATTTGGCAAAGGAAACTTCCAATCACTTACAGGTAATGGCCATTACATGCCAGAATCGCAGGGGTACACTGATACATGTATTGGTAATTCATCATTATATAGATCTAGAGCGCAAAAGTGTATATCAGAAGTAGGTATGAGTCTAAGCCGTGGATAAAGGGCACAAGTAAAACCAGATGGTATTCTTTAGGCCGCATGTACATGGGCATGGAGGGAACATCTGTGAGAACAGGTGTTCTCTCGGCTCGGACGCCCGTGCGGTCACCTCGCTGAGCTCACTTTAGTGCACTCAATCCTACAAAGCTTGAGTCTCCTATGGAGGATTGCGCTTTGTAGGCCTGTCGAATGTCCGTCATAACATTTTGACATGGAGCGGGTCCAGCATGTCCAGGGTACCGTGCGATACTATTACGCATGTTACACTGTGTGGCCCTCCCCGTCGAGCCGTCAGAAAGCTGCGATAGACGCAGGGAGGAGTGGTCACACGGACGCACGCAATGCACTCTTGTGACTGCAGCTTTAGTGGGTTAGTTTAGTGGGAAAAATACACTGGTCAGCCACAACCTTAAGGCTAGGGTCAGATGAGCGCATTTTGTACGGACTGTGCGTCCGTGCAGTACGGACGTACTTTCTGACTGACGACAAGGTAGTGGCCACACAGTCCGTTTTTTTCACTGACGGATTTTTTGACTGATGTAGCAGGGAAAATAAATTACAATGAAAAAACATTCTGTCCGTGAAAAATGCTGGACGTATAAATGCAGTCCATCTGACCACGCTCCATCACTCACACACAAAGCTATGCGGACGTTGTGGACGTGGCGCACTCCGCACGTCCGTTCTAGCAGTATTACGTTCTTGCCTAACCTGCGTCCGTTTGCAGCGTCCGTCATGCCTCCGCACTTCTGTGCGGACGTACTTCGTGTGTGGGGCTTCATTTAACACAATTGTATGCTATCACGGACGTACTTATGTGCGGCAACACGGACGTTAACACTGCGCTCGTCTGACCCTAGCCTAAAAGCATATGACTAATATGGTGTAGGTCCCCTTTGTGCTGCCAAGGCACAGACTCCACAAGACCTCTGAACGTGTCCTGTGGTGCCTGTTACCTGGAGATGAGCAGCACAAAGTCCTGCAATTTACAAGGCTGAACTCCATGGGTTGGATTTGTTGTTCAAGCACATCCCACAGATTCTCAAATTGAGATTTGAGGAGCATGACAAAGATTTCAAGGGGTTTCCTTCGCCTCCAAAATCCCCAAACCATTCCTGAACAGTTTTTACAGTGTGGCAGGGTGCATTATCTTGCTGAAAGAGGCCACTGCCATCAGCGACCACAATTGCCATGAGGTGTACGTGGTCTGCAAAAATTTCCTAGGGAGGTGTTACGTTTCAAGAGTGTTCTGGCCTTTCTGTCATGGCCAGCATTGCGTTTATCAGCAATGTGCTCAGGCAAAGCCTCACCCCCCACGTCCACCAGCAAGCTATGGGCGCCCGTAACCCTGTTGCTGGTTCACAGGTTGTCCTTCCTTGCATCACTTTTGATGGGTACTAACCACTGCATAGTGGGAACAACACACATGACTTTCCGTTTTGGAGATGGTCTGACCCAGTCATGTAGCCATCACTATTTGGCCCTTGTCAAAGTCACTAGGATATTTTCACCCATTTTTCCTGCTTCCAACACATACATTCAAGAACTGTTTACTTTCTGCCTAATATATACCAACCTTGACAGGTGACATTGTAACAATATAATCCATGTTATTCATTTAACCAGTGCTTGGTTTTGGTTTTGCTCTCACACATACGTTCACTTGTTTTTAGAGATCTTAAAAGGACTGCCTAAGATCACTGCAGTTTTCGTAAATGTGGAAAGACTTTCTCCGGTCACTGAGGTAAGGTTATACTGAAGATCAACATTTTATGATGCATATTGATTATATTCCAAAAGATATTTGCAGAAGAGTTAAGCTTTTTATGAACAGTGGAGGTTTCAAGTTGTTTTTTTTTTTTATTATAAGCTTTCAACTCTGATTACCCCCTCGTTTTTTTAACCTCCCTGGCGGTATTCCCGAGTGTGACTCAGGGTTAAATTTCGCTACCGCGAATGGTAACCCCGAGGCACAGTCAGGCTGAATACTCACCTTATCCTCCGCAGTGTGATTGCGGTGACTTGCTTCCTGGTAACGCTCCCTGCGAGTCACATGATGCAGGGGGGCGGGACCAGGCAGCAAATTAGAAGATATGTATATATGGTTTGAAGATCTCTTATATGAAAATATAATTCTTGATAGACTGTATGCATTATAAATGTTGCTGTATAAATAAGAGTGTACATCATTTAAATAATATATCGTACTAAGGATGTTTACACTGAGGCAATATGCAGAGACTAATATTGCACCCTTGTTTTCTGAAAGATTTTAGTGTTTTTGGTTTGATTTTATATTATTGAATATATAATTTATTTGCATTATTTCGTGTTTCAAACTTTATCTCACTCAGTGTGTTTACTAGACTCTTCTTTGCATGGATTTCAGTGAGTTATTCCTAATTTTTACAGGCTTACTATATAAAACACGTTTCCTTTCAAACAAAAATTGAGACGCTTTTAGACACAAAAGTTTGAATAAATTAGACCCCCAGGGAGGGTAAGGAATCTGTTCTGTCAGCTTTATGTCGTTTCAGGTCTTTTTTATGCCTTAACATATATTTTATTTATCTCCTATTTTTTTACTTTAAGTTTTATATAACTTTCCTAATGCCTATTAACCCTTTCGCTGCGGAGGACGCGCTCAGCGCGTCCACCCGCAGGTAACGTTCCTTGCGGTGGACGCGCTGAGCGCGTCCTCCCTTTGGGGCCAGCGTTCGTCCGGGTTCCAGCCGATCGCTGGCCCCCCCGGTGCGGGCTGACATCCTCGATGTCAGCCCAGCACCCGGAACCGCCGCCGGCTTAATTAGGTGTCGGCGCGATGACACCTAATTCAGGCGTCCCCCCCCCGTCCCCCCCCCCCGCATGTGCGGAGGAGGCGCCTGAAAGGGAGGGGGTGGAGGTCCTTCGGACCTCTCTCCCTCCCGATCGCCGGCATTGCGGGGGTTAATCCAGGCACAGCCTGCCCTTCCTAACGGTACCTGGAATTAACCCCATGGGGGCTGGATCACGAATCGGCGCCGAAAAGCGCCGGTTCGTGATCCTTTCCCGGAGCTGGCCGACATCTTGGATGTCGGCCAAGCTTCCGGGAATGCCCCCTGAGGCCTGGCGTCATCGTGCATAGCACGATGACGCCAGTCCTGGAGTTAACCCCTAACTGCCACCAATGGTGGAGATAGGGGGTTCATTGGAACCCCCTATCTCCCGATCCGTGCCAGTTAGGGGTTAATGTTTGATATTGTTGGATCGGCCAGAGCATGGCCGTTCCAACAATACCAAACTTGACTATGAAAAAAGTTTTTTAAAAAAAAATAAAAATAAAAAACTTATTTTTTTTTTTATAAGTTTTTTTTTTCTTTGGTTCGTTAATGCAGCAATATTGTTCCCATTTCAATTATAATGTGAACAATGATGCTGCACTAACGATTTTTGTATGCGGTGCGTTTGTTAAAAACCGCGTAATTTTCCCCAAAAAAAAATGTAACGAGACCCCATCTCTAATTTTTTTAACCAGCGCACCCCATACAAAATATAACCGCAATTGCTCACATGTTAAAATGTGAAAAAAAAACACTTTACACGTTGTAAATTATTGAAAATTCATATTTTATTGCATTTTTTGTTATAATATACAGACAGGACATGACGTATACATAGAATAATGACATATTATGAATCTGCCGAGTCTGCGGAAAGAACGATCTATAATATGTCTGGGTCATATACTAAAATAAGCCTTCAAAACACGTTTACACATGATGAGCAAAATCGGTAAAAATGACCTCAGCACAGAGGCGGGAAATGCCTCAGCAGCGAAAGGGTTAATCATTTTTTTATATAATTTTTTTTTTTACACGTTTATTTTTCTGTTATAGAAAGAGCTGGAAGCTGCCTGGGGTGTGACCGTGTTGGACAGATATAAAGTTGTCCTCTGTATCTTCCGCTATAATGCTCGAACACGAGAGGCCAAACTGCAGATTTCTCTAGCTGAACTTCCACTGCTAAGGTAATCACGTATACAAAAACACAATATATTGTAAATGGCAAATTAAATATATTTCAAGAGTTTAAAAGAAATGCAATGCACTGTGGGTAGTATACATGAAATAAATGTCTTCTAAACGATTTAGTAGATTATTTCTGTAGCAAACCAGTGGTCATTATTTGATTACCAATCATTTAAAGGGGCACTCCATACCTCCTTTTAAATATAGCAGGAACAAAATGTTCTAAAATGTACCCAGTTTTTGTTGGCATAAGTGACAGCTTTAAATCTTGACATTTTCAATGCTGGTGATAATCTTGGCAGCTAGACCCCTTCATTGGCTTTATTTTCAATATATGTTGACAGGGTGAAATGGAATTTCTAATTAAAATCCATTCCATTGTTTTGTGATATGATATTGTAGTAATCCCCTAGAACAGAGATTCCCAACATTCTCCTAAAGTCCCCCCCAACAGGCCAGGTTTTCCAGATAACTGAAGCACAGCACAGCTGATATTATTTGCTGCTCAGTGATTGCAGGATTCAGTCTGCATTTCCCCAAGGTAATCCTTAAAACCTGTCCTGTTAGGGGTACTTGAGGACAGGCTTAGGAAACGCTGCTCTTGAATTTCATTATTTTGTTTTGCTGCAGAAATATTGCAATCTTGGAAATGCCTGGTTTTGCAAACAAAAGCTCATGCAGGGTTTTTGGGAGTTTTAATTCCGGCCATACTATATTCTTCTAGTGGCGGAGGTGTAACATGCTCTGCGTAGCGCCCAAAGCTTTACTGTTTACAGTGTGTTTTCACACTTTACTTAACTTCTTTCTCCCCTGTGTATAGGACTAGGCTGAAAAATGATTTGGCTCACCTGGATCAGCAAGGTGGAGGATCAAGATATATCATGGGCTCAGGTGAAGTGTTGGTTCAAGAATTCATGCAACACATACCTCTGTCCCTTAGATTGTAAGCTCACGGGATGTCTGGCTGAGCACTTGTTTCAAGTGCCGTTTTTGCTGGACAATTATCTTACGTGCAGGGTCGTCTGCACCAATGTATGTTTATTGTGGCTCACGTTTGTGCTTGCCCCATTGTAAAGCGCTACGGAACCTGTTGGCGCTGTATAAGTACCTGTAAATATTCATAGCTTATTTATAAGCGAGTTGTGAGTGATTTCCCTTATCTATATATCATAGCATTGATTTTAGGGTTCTGTGCAATAACAGACCCAGGTTGCATAAAAGTGAGAAAGAGGTCATTTGCATATCCTACCCAGAATTCCTTGCTGCATATGGGGAATGTGGCACAGGAATTCTGGGATGCAATTCTTTGAATTGCTGTGATGTGCAAGTGGCTTCTGCAATAATAAACACACTTATTATAGTGTGGAGGCTTTTTATCTTACTTTTTGTCCTCCACCACAATATATAGTATGTATGTATGTATGTGTGTTTATTATTGCAGAAGCCACTTGCACATCACAGCAATTCGATGAATTGCATCCCAGAGCTCCTGTGCCACATTCCCCATATGCAGCAAGGAATTCTGGGTAGGACATGCAAATGACATCTGTCCCACTTTTATGCATCCTGGGTCTGTTATTACACAGAACCCTAAAATCAATGCTATGCCACACTGTGGCTTTGTGTGTGTATATATAATATTTCTCTTTACCAATATATTTTTTTAACTCATCTGACAGTGGTGTAATTTACCCACCCTTTCCTTTTCCTATTGCCTTATGTGTGTTTTACTCTTTTGTAATAGGAAGTGTTTTTTTTATTTTGTCACCTGACAGGTTTCCGTTTATATCCCCTTTTGTAATGCCCGAAAAACCATTGTTGACTGAAACAACTGTGCTTGGTGAATCACCCACCGTGCTGTGGATACTGTACAGGGTGGATTAAAATCAGTATACCTATTTATTTTATCATCCAAAAAATCATTATATTTGCTCTTAAATTGGATTTACTTTATTGAAGTGTTTTTGGAGGAAAATCTAAGATACATTATAGTTAAAAAGTTATGCAGCATGAGGCTCTAATATTCATGGAATATTTACATTTTTGGAAAACACAACTAAACTAAAGTTATCGAAGCTGTGATCACATGCACTCCCCCCCCCCCGTAAAAATAGAATGAAGGTCAAAATTTATTATTTGGGGGGGGCGGGCAGCTGATATTTTAACAACAAACAATGATTTATATAACCCCTTACTGCCAGGCAGGTTGTGCCTGGTGGGGCGTCTCCAGCTGGCCCCTCCTCCAGACAACCTACGTGGCTGTCGCGTTTTGCGTCCCTGGCCGCAGGGGGACAGCCGTCCGGGGGCAGTGAATGACGTGTGACAACTGGGACAGGCTTGATGCGGACCATAGACGTTAGTGGGGCATGCTATGCTGCTCTGCGACGTTGAGTCCCATCCTCCGCAAGGATGGCATAGTGTGCCCCGTAGCATAAAAGGGTTACGCAAATACAATTATATGTATGCTACATAACGTTAGAGTTAAATAAAACCATTTAAGTAGTTCTCCAAAAAATGAGGTGATTAGCCTATTTAATATCCGTTGTGATATTGAGCTGTTTTACTAATCTGACAGATTATTATTCTATATATGAAGACTTCATCTGGTTGCAAATATTTATGATTATCACTACCAGCAAGCATAGGAGTCTTTACATTTTAAAAATCATGATTTAAATCGAGGCTTGCTGATTAGTGACTTAAATTTACTTTTTATTTAAATCAAATCCACCCTGGTACTATACCTTTTTTTTTTTTTTTGTTCTTTACCTTGGCACAGGTTACTTGGTAGTCAACACGTTGGTTGGTTTGTACAAAATGGAATGACCTTAAAATTGTAGACCGAGACCCAGTGTGTCCATACATCCAATATAAAAAAAGATAGTGTATATATATATATATATATTATATATATATATACTTACTTTTTTTTCACACAAATTAAAAGGATCTCCGCACTGGCAATTTTAAGGCAGGACGTCGGAGGCTCCTATTTGCAATCCCTTTCTTTATTGCACCCACAGCAGTAAAGAACAGTGACAATAAAGAACAAGAAAAAACAAGAAAACCAAGCCCCCAATGTGGGGTACACTCCCAATCTGTAAGCCCCGCCCCCAAGTCTATAAATGGTCTGGGCTGGAGCAGTCACACCCTCTTTCTTTACTGCTCCTGCTACAGACCAGATAAGTATCCCTAACCTTTTACTTTCTGGTAGTTATTTATTGATTTATCTCTGTGTTTTACCATTTTACATACTTGTTTTTTATTTTCACATATATATATAATAGATTGAGTTGCTCTGCAGGGTACTGACTTTCCCCGGCTCTAACCGCGGGGGTCAGCTGACCCGATTGGTGATAAAATCCGGTTGGTCTTCGGATCACTGAGATTTTACTGCCCTTTACTTGCCTTGTTTTTTCTCTCCTGTTACTTATCAGGTTTTGGTTGCGACCATCCGCGGCGATTGTGTGTTTTTCTGCTGGGAGCTTTGGCTGCTTAATGGCATGTACTGACACTTAGGAGGTTTATGACCCGGAGGAGGATTCCCCGGTGTCTGACCCTGTGCTCCCGTGTTTTTTCGCTCTCTGGGGGATGATGGCAGTGGCGCTTCGTTGATGCTCACATGCATTTGACTCTCCGTGTATATTCCTTCCTCGGGGGGGGGTCACCGTTTATCCCGGGCTTCGTGCGCTGCTCCCGCTCACAGGGGGGGGCGCACGGCTCGCGGGCTGATTTTTCGCGCCATTTGCCGCATGTCATCATGTTTCCCTGCACGATGCTGCACTCTTTGAAGTTCCCTCATGTTCAGCCTCCCCGCTGAGAGCTCTGATTGCAGAGAGACAGCCCTGCACCTCCCGGTGATTGATGAGCGGACTGTTAATCCTCTGGCTTGTGTGCCTGATCCTTTTAACCCTTTAACAGCTGGTTTTTCTGCCCTATCCACTAATTTTCAAGATCTCTTAAAGAGGCAGTGCCTGAGTAACTTTCTGCTATGAAGGTGTCCCTATATATAACTTTCTGCTATGAAGGTGTCCCTATATAAAACCTTCTGATAAATATACTGATGTCCCTATATTACATACGGATAAATATACTGATGTCCCTATATTACATACGGATAAATATACTGATGTCCCTGTATTACATACGGATAATATACTGATGTCCCTGTATTACATACGGATAAATATACTGATGTCCCTATATTACATACGGATAAATATACTGATGTCCCTGTATTACATACGGATAAATATACTGATGTCCCTGTATTACATACTGATAAATATACTGATGTCCCTATATTACATACGGATAAATATACTGATGTCCCTGTATTACATACGGATAAATATACTGATGTCCCTATATTACATACGGATAAATATACTGATGTCCCTATATTACATACGGATAAATATACTGATGTCCCTATATTACATACGGATAAATATACTGATGTCCCTGTATTACATACGGATAAATATACTGATGTCCCTATATTACATACGGATAAATATACTGATGTCCCTGTATTACATACTGATAAATATACTGATGTCCCTATATTACATACGGATAAATATACTGATGTCCCTGTATTACATACTGATAAATATACTGATGTCCCTATATTACATACGGATAAATATACTGATGTCCCTGTATTACATACTGATAAATATACTGATGTCCCTGTATTACATACTGATGTCCCTGTATTACATACTGATATACAGATGTCCCTATATTACATACTGATATAATATAAGATGTCCCTGTATAACATACTGATATAAGATGTCCCTATATAACGTACAGATGTCCCTATACTAAACGTACTGATAATATAAAGCTGTCTCTATATATAACATATTGGAAAAATATACAGATGTCCCTAGATTACATAATGATAAAGTATACAGATGTTCCTGTATAACATACTGATATAATATAAGATGTCCCTATATTACGTACCGATAAAACGTACAGATGTCCCTATATATAACATACTGATATAAGATGTCCCTATATTACGTACTGATGTCCTTATATATAACCTATTGATAAAAAAATACAGATGTCCCTGTATAACATACTGATAAAATATTCGGATGTCCTGTATAACATACTGATGTCCCTGTATAACACACTGATAAAATATACGGATGTCCCTGTATAACATACGGATATAATATAAGATGTACCGATATAATATAAAGCTGTCACTACATCTCATACTGGTAAATATAAAAGGTGTCCCAGGAGTCACATACGGATTATAAAATATACGGATGTCCCGGTATCTAATATGGAGTTTGAGATACAAGGTGTCCCTGTGCTCCTTTCTATAGAATTACTTGTGAAACAAACCACTCTGAGGTTTTGGATTTCTTGCATGGGCATTAAAGTGTAAGCTCATCTGCCTCGGTAACCTCTCGATTTAAGAGGAGTCCTTCATAATGAGACCAGAAGCCGCTCCTCTGAACGACCGCACATTCACACGCTGCTTTTCAGCCATGAAGGTAAATGCTGGATTTTATATCCTCACCATATAATTCCACTTTGTGTATTGAAACCCGAAACTTCATCTGATTTTTACATCCATTATGGCGGATGCCAACACAGAATTGCCGCTACGAGCGGATGGCTTCCCGGGCAAGTTACTCACCACGGTGAGGCCCCCAGATGCACCCCTGCTATGTGCCGCGGGTATAAAGTCAGATGGCAAGGCCCAACACCTTTCCAGAGGGGCTGGCATCCACTACCTGTGGCCTTAACCTCCGACACTAACCCTCATATGGGACCCCACGATGCCCTCTGAACTAACCCAGTGGGCTCCAAGAAAGGTGCTATGGCAAAGCACATGGATAATCCTCCTGGAGGGGCTGGCATCCCCGATACTCTGCCCTCTGAGATTTGCGAGGTGACCTCGCGTAAATGAGCCCCTGACCGCGGGGCCTCAGTAGCGGTCTCTAAGATCAGGCCTAACCTGGGTTCTGGCCGACTCCCCACGACCACTGACTCGGCGAGTGAGGAACCCGAGCACGGGGAGGATGACGGAGCACTAGAGATCTATGCTCCACAAGATAATGGCCTGTTGGCCGAGGAGGAATGACCCCCACCACCACCTTTCCTTTCCGATAAGGAGGCGTCTCTGCGTCACGGAGGTGGAACTGGTGTTTGTGACACCGCTCTGATGGTCCCACCCGTGGTTCCCTCTATTTTGGAAACATGCGGTGGCACCTCCCAGGTCGTTGCCGGAGTCGAATGCGCTGTTGACAGGACCGGACGGCCTTCCACATCTGCTGTTCTCAGCGAGACGCCTGTCTCTGGTGGCGTGGTTGGTTTTCGGTCCTCGTTGAGGGCTTCTGACATTTTGTCAGGAACTGATGTGTTGTTACATCTTGCATGGGCCGCTTGGCATGGGGGTGCCTTCGCCGGGGAAACGATTCCACTTCTGCTCCTTTAGGTTCAGTGTTGGATTTCTTGTCCTCATTGTTTGAGTCAGGTTTGGCTTTCCACGCTATTCACGTCTGTTGGTCTGCCTGGTCGGCCGGTCGTTTGGGTTTTGATAGTGGGTGCTAGTCTTTCTCGGCCCGGCTCCGAGATCTTCGTTCTACTAGGGATGTATCCCGAGTTGTTGCTTTTCTTCGATCGTGGCCAGGACAACCCGTCCTTGTCTCACCGACAATTGTTGGCAAGATGGCCGGTATTGTTTTGTTTCCTTTCGTACTTTATTTTAAGCCGGTCTCTCATTGGTCACAGGCACTGATGCGTTGAACATGCAAATAGGAGCCTCCGACGTCCTGCCTTAAAATTACCAAATTTTCCTATTATATTGACGGAAAGTTTGGATTTTAATAAGGACTCGGAGGCGAGTATTTCCGCCTCTCCCGCCCTGGGGGGGGTGTGTTCTCGACCGGCTGGGTTATTGCTGTGGAGGGGCGCAGCGCATGATTTTCATTTGATTTTGTTCCTCATATCTGGGGTTGGGTACCGGTGTTTTACTGTCCGCCCTTCTTAATCTTTGGCTTCGTGTTATATGTTTCTTACAGCCATTTGAATTCCTATGGAGTGGATCTTTGTGTGGACTTGACGGGCGCCCTGGACTTAGTTCCTGTTTGTTCCTGGGCCTCCTTCCGTTAGTCGCATGAAGAAAGAGGGTGTGACTGCTCCAGCCCAGACCATTTATAGACTTGGGGGCGGGGCTTACAGATTGGGAGTGTACCCCACATTGGGGGCTTGGTTTTCTTGTTTTTTCTTGTTCTTTATTGTCACTGTTCTTTACTGCTGTGGGTGCAATAAAGAAAGGGATTGCAAATACTCGCCTCCGAGTCCTTATTAAAATCCAAACTTTCCGTCAATATAATAGGAAAATTTGGTAATTAAGCTACACATTTTAAGTGCATTTAAAATTAAAGCCTGAATCCCGGAGTATGTTTCCATGCATATAATATATGTATAAATATATATTTATTATATAGATCAGCGGGTGATAATCCAGTGGCTGAAAATGTGTAATTTTCTTTTTAGGTGAAACTTTTTTTGAAGTCCAACAAAGGTTATTAAAGGAGCGAGAGAAGAAGATTAGGAATGCACTGGAGAAGCTAAGAAAAAATAGGAACCTGCTCAGAACCCAGCGCCGGCACAGAGAATTTCCCATCATCTCTGTAATGGGTTATACCAACTGTGGTATGTATGAAATAATAGGCTATTAATATTGAGAAAATCATCCCATTGTTTTTAAAGCTTCTCTATGAAGCCTGCAGACCAAAAGGCATCCCAGTTTCGTGTCACATGGGGAGGTAATTTGTTTAGTTCTTTAGTGCTGTATTGCAGAAGGGATTTGTGTCGCAATCCCTACAACCAGGTTCCCTAATGCCAAAATCCCGACGGCTAACTTCCAGACATACCAAGTTCCCTACGCAGCCAACAGCCAACTCCCCGACAGCCAACTCCCCGACAGCCAACTCTAAACCTAGCCCTACCCCCCCCCCCCCCAAAGCTAGCCCTAACATCCCCTAAAGCTAGCCATAAGCCTAAATCCTTAAACCTAACCATAACCCCTAAACCTAAAGGCTAGGGTGTTTAGTTTTAGGGTTAGCCGCTGGGATTTTGGATGTCAGGGCGTTGTCGGTGTAGGGAACTTGGAATGTCCGTCACTTGTTCTGTCTGGAAGTTGGCCGTCGGGATGTTGACATTGGGGAACCTGGTTGTAGGGATTATGTCCGGCACCCTTGCAGAAGGTTGCTTTAAATCAACCCTTGTTTTTTACACTTCATTACCATAGATACTAATATAACTGTAAGCGCTAAAGTAAAGAGGGAAAGAGAAACTACATTTGTATCCTAAAATAAGGATTAAAACTGTAGATTCTTAAAGCTTAGGGTGTATGAGAGGAATGATGGATCATTTGGGGGAATGGCATTTATTGCAATGCAACAGCACTAGTTAAATCTTAATCTTTGCAGCGCTCCGGATAACGTTGAAATAAATGGGCATCTTTTATGTGATTGTGGGCCTACACTTCTTTTCAACCTACTGGAATCTATGGAATATACACACAAAAAATCAATGCTGGGGAAAATCAGGGGCGCAGGACATGTTAAATCTCTGAAACCTATGTTAGCTGAGCATGCGCCTGTTTTTGGAACACTTTGAATCTGACGCTTCTTTCTGATCTCACAAAATCACATTTCTGACCTTGCAGTGCTGCTTAATTACTTTTGGTTTATGTTCCATCTGCAGGGAAAACCACTTTAATTAAATCTTTGACCGGAAATGCAGATCTCCAACCACGTGACCAGCTTTTTGCCACTCTTGACGTCACAGCCCATGGTGGCTTGCTTCCGTGCCGTATGCCAGTTATTTACATGGACACCATTGGCTTTCTCTCACAGCTCCCTCATGATCTCATAGAGTCTTTCTCTGCCACTTTGGAGGATGTTGTGCACTCGGTAAGAAACTTGGGAGGTTTGAAAATTAGTAGGGGGTTTTCTCTGAAATTAGCCTTGCTTTTATTTTCGCATGGTGGGATTTCCAAGGCTAGTAGCAAATATTGTAGGCACAGTAACAAATCTGTCTTGAAAACACACCGTTATGTCTCACAAGTTTTTATATATTATGTCTTCTAGGATTTATTAGTCCATGTAAGAGATATCAGCCATCCGGAAGCTGACATTCAGAAGTCCAGTGTCCTGTCTGTCCTCATTAAACTGAATGTGCCTCAAAAGCTTCTTGACACAATGATTGAGGTTCATAATAAGATTGATTTACTGGAAAAGTAAGCAACATCTGCTGGCTAACAACCAGTATAATACCCACGAACCACTTTATTATCATAGGTGTAACGTTTATGTAACTAGTTTACACTTGGGTTGGGACAAATTCAAGAATGAATATGCGCTTGTGATCTGATCTCCCATAAAATTCAGGGCTTTGTATGATTTTTAGAGACTCCCTTCATACATACATACATACATGCATGCATAGATAATCACATTTCCAAGGCAATTTAAACAATGAGGCTATCTAAAATGTATAAAACATGTCTTGTAACATATAGGTCAAGTGAAAAACTATTATGTAGTTGGTGATTTTTCAGAAATTTATATAAACTGTTTGCATCTAGTGATGCACCGAAATGACAATTTAGGACCCGAACCGAAAATGCAGGATGAGCTCGGCTGAGCACTATGTTCAACTGCCCGAGCCATCCCGGCCTGTGACCCGGCAGGAGAACACACAGAGCAGGCCTCATGCACAGGCCCAGGCAGGGGTTCCAGCAGGAGGGATGGAAGGCCCAGGATGGCACGGGGTGACATTCCCTTGCACAGTGGGTTATGGTGGTAGGGTGAGGTGCCTGACACGGCAGGTTATGGGATGGGGTAATGGCTGGCTCTGCCTGCCTCCAGGCCCAGATGACTGATTTTTCAAAAATTTTTCAGCCATTTTACCTTTTTGGGGCTGAAATTTCGGCGCATCCCTATTTGCATTGGTTACTCATTTGTATTTATCAGTGTAAGAAAACTGATCTCCTTGTGTCCCTTTTAGTCATGAGAATCGTGATCCAGCAGTTGTGCCTGTATCTGCTCTGTACGGATTTGGTTTGGAGGATCTGAAACGGAAAGTAGAAGCTGCAGTGCTGAGAAACACAGGAAGATTTATTATGAATATCAAAGTTGATCTAGAAAGCCCACAGTTAAAGTACGTGTCGCCTTACTAAATCCAGCCTTCTGCAATGAGTGTGATGAGTAACACAGCGTTTAGCAATTTGCGTTTGAATGTTGAATCCAGGCAAACTTATTGGCATTGCACTCTAAGGCTGGGGTCAGACCAGCGCACTTTTAACGTGCGTTCTGGCGCACATAATTACGGCCGCACTAGCAGCAGATGACGGGCAATGACGGCCAATATACGATGTACGGCCGCACAAAAGTACGGCCGTGCAACGCAAGTGGAATTTGAACGCATTTTTCTGAGAACGCTGAACCGCTAGTACTGACGTACTGAGTGCGCAGCTGTGGCATAGCGGCGTGTTTGCGTGATTAGGAGATGTCAGACACTGCTAATGTCCAGCCTACATAACGTCCAGACGCAAAAAGAGTTTTATTGACGATCCGTACAAAATCGCGCCCGAAAATGCGCGTCGTCTGACCGTTTTTGCGCATTTCGTGAAAAAAATACGTCAATGCGTTTGGACGCACTTTTTCACGTTTGCGGGGAAAAATGCTTTCGTCTGACCCTAGCCTTAAAGCCACGCTCTTCACATATATGAAATCGGCAAACTTTCATTCAGAAAACTACCTTCCTATGTATGACTAGATGTGTTGGGGGTACCCTCTCACAATTTATAAATGTGTTTACTAGTTGTGTCAGGGTTCTCCTATGTGTCCCTCTCTACATCCCATTTGTGCTACTCCCTGTCCTGTGTCCTTTTAGGCCAGCGTCAGATGAACGCAGATCACGTCCGTGTTGCCGCACAGTTTATCGTCCGTCGTAGCATAGAATCATGAGCAATAGAGACGCGCACCGAACTACGCACGCACAATGCACGTGGCAAACTGACGCAAGTTAGGCAAGCACGTAAAACCACTAGACTGACGCGCAGAGTGCGCCACATCCGCGTAGGGTTCTGTGTGAGTGAGATGTCAGACACCGTGCATTTGCAACGTCCAGCACCTTGACGCACAAAATGGCTTTTCATATCCTTTTCAAATTTCTAGCATTTGTCATATTAATTTTGTTTACCATAATTCCCTTTTTTTTTTTTCTACGTCCGTCAACAAAAACGGACCGTGTGGGGTCTACAGTGTCTTCTGTCATTACATCTGTCCTTTATGCACGCATGCAGAGTGTGCTATGACTGCGTTCATCTGACATTAGCATTAACGTACCAAATTTTTTCTTTATCCCCTGAATGTATTCATGACCCTTTCCTTCACCCACTTTGACATATGCAGCCCATAAATTCAATACATACCACTGACGCACTGATGTATGGATACCCATGTCGTCTTCCTGCTGTAGTCCTTAAAGAGACACTACCAATTACATGAACCGTAACTAGATTACGTGTGCATTACAAATCCACCTTATTAAACACCTGCTTTTTTTTTTCTTTAATTACAGGTTATAACGTAAAAATAAAAAGGCTAACTTTCTCTTGTTTCCATTTTGTGGATCTTTCCAATGATGCAACATTTATCCTTTACTTAAAAACTGTAACTTTTGCAGAGATTTTTGTAAACGGCAGTAAACCGTGATTGGAGTGCAGGAGTGAATGTTTAGATGAGGCTATTGTGTTCTCCAGGCCACCTGAGATAAGAGCTGGCAGCTGAATTAGGTAAAACAGGGAGCTTGAAAGACTTCTAATATACCAGCTGGTTAAGTTCTTTAAATACAGCCCACACAATAGAATGATTTGAGTTGTTGATCTACCCCTTCACTCCATTCTATGGCCAAAGCCACACAGTGAGGAGCAGGTGATGCAAAGATATTGTGGGGGGAGTTACCAACACAAAAGATCAAAAATTGATGCCCCCAATGCCACAGAGTAAAATATTTTCTTAACTAATTATACAAGAAAACACATGTAAGATAGCAGCAAAAAATATAATACAATAATAACTTTAAATTTTTTTGGTGGTAGTGTCTCTCTAAGAAGTTACTTAGCTGGTGTCTCTCATTTCACCTCATGCTCCCTGTTCCCACACTTTTTATCCAATTGTGCCCAATTCCTTTTCTACGCTGTCCCACTGGGCCCCTCAAATCCCTCCTTTTTTTTTCGTGTGCCTCATTCTCCTTCAATGTGTCCTTCTATGAAGCCGCTCTCCCATAATCCATCTGTTCCACCTTCATAATTTCCTGTACCTATTATTCTATACCTAGTAATTGTGCCGTTTACAACACAAACCTGTTAGATGCACAGGTCACCATCCCAACTCTAACCATAGAGACTCTTAGCAATGCAAAAAGAGCAGTTCCATGATGTGAGCAAAGGCCATTTACTAAGCGTTATGGCATTGAGTGATCTGGTGCCTGGGTTTGTCAAGGCCTAGAATAAAACCTACTCGGATGACCTGCAAAAGAATAATGTGGAATATAGAAATATACTAAGAGCATAGGCGTGCGCGCCGGGTGTGCCTAGGCACACCCTAATGCCGGCCCGCGACACATTCTGGGTCCCGGCTGGCCGAATCCGATGGATAGCCGCCGGGACCCCTCAACTCCGCGGACCTGGCGGCAGCCTCCGCTTCCTTGGTGGTCCCTGTGGTTCGTGGGGTGCTGCACTGCGATCTGTGCATGGCGCACAGACCGCACAGCACATCCCACACTGACCCGAGCGGCCGGCGATCTCTGATGACCTGTCATCTGACCGCCGGCGCTCTGACACAGTCAGTAAGCGCCGGCGGTCAGGTGACAGGTCATCAGCGATCGCCGGCCGCTCGGGTCAGTGAGGGATGTGCTGTGCGGTCTGTGCGCCATGCACAGATCGCAGTGCAGCACCCCACGAACCACAGGGACCACCAGGGAAGCGGAGGCTGCCGCCAGGCCCGCGGAAATGAGGGGTCCCGGCGGCTATCCATCGGATGCGGCCAGCCGGGTTCCCCCTCCTCGACCCCCCCCCCCCCTCTGTGCCACTGGACCACCAATGATACATATTCAACCCCCTCCCTGCAAGCAGAAAAAACAAACAAAGGTGAGCAGGAGAGGGGGCAATTTTTATATATCAAAAATATTTTTTAATAGTGTATTCAAAATATTTTTAAACAGAGTTTTATGGCTGTGGATTCTGTGATACACATACTGCTGAGTTTTATGGCTGTGGATTCTGTGATACACATACTGCTGAGTTTTATGGCTGTGGATTCTGTGATACACATACTGCTGAGTTTTATGGCTGTGGATTCTGTGGTACACATACTGCTGAGTTTTATGGCTGTGGATTCTGTGATACACTGATACACCCTGCATACTGCTGAGTTTTATGGCTGTGGATTCTGTGATACACATACTGCTGAGTTTTATGGCTGTGGATTCTGTGATACACATACACTGCATACTGCTGAGTTTTATTGCTGTGGATTCTCTGATACGCTCATCACACAGCACATTGCTTGGTTTTATTGCTGTGGATTCTGTGATATGCTCATTCACACTGTATACTGCTGAGTTTTATTGCTGTGGATTCTGTGATACACATACACCGCATACTGCTGAGGTTTATGGCTGTGGATTCTGTGATATGCTCATTCACACTGTATACTGCTGAGTTTTATGGCTGTGGATTCTGTGATACACATACACTGCATACTGCTGAGGTTTATGGCTGTGGATTCTGTGATACACATACACTGCATACTGCTGAGGTTTATGGCTGTGGATTCTGTGATACACATACACTGCATACTGCTGAGTTTTATTGCTGTGGATTCTCTGATACGCTCATCACACTGCACATTGCTGAGTTTTATTGCTGTGGATTCTGTGATATGCTCATTCACACCGCACATTGCTTGGTTTTATTGCTGTGGATTCTGTGATATGCTCATCACACTGCATACTGCTTGGTTTTATTGCTGTGGATTCTGTGATACGCTCATACACACTGCACATTGCTGAGTTTTATTGCTGTGGAGCTCTGATACGCTCATACACACTCTGTATATTACTGAAGGTTTTATTGCTGTGAATCTCTGATACGCTCACACACACTGCACATTGCTGTGGTTTTATTGCTGTGGATTCTGTGATATGCTCATTCACACCGCACATTGCTTGTTTTATTGCTGTGGATTCTGTGATACGCTCATACACACTGCACATTGCTGAGTTTTATTGCTGTGGAGCTCTGATACGCTCATACACTCTGTATATTACTGAAGGTTTTATTGCTGCGAATCTCTGATACGCTCACACACACTGCACATTACTGTGAGTTTTATTGTTGTGGATTCTGGGATATGCTCATACACACTGCACATTAATGTGGGCTTTATTGCTACATACCCCCAGGGTGTAGGAAGGAGGATATATAGTTATGTATGTGAACGTATGGCTGTGTGTATAAATGCATGTATCTGTCTTTAAATAGGCTGCTTTGCGTAAAATTCTGCACCTGTTTCCTTGTCGCAGTCCGGTGTTGCCCCCTTGTCTTGCACCATAAAGGATTGTATTGTGCACAGAAATCGCCACAATATCTGCTGCCTGCACTCCACAAAAAGAATTACAGTGAGCGTCTTGGCAGCGTCGTGAGGTACAGGTAGGAGACTGTATTGGTGCAAGTCAGCAAGAGCTTATATGGGCCACTTTACTCAAATTTCACTCCCTTTTTAACATTTAACCACTTTGCTGCTGACGACGTGCTGAGCGCATCCTCTGATTTCATGTTTGTGTGTAGAGGATGTACTCAGCACGTCGTTGAAGTCCTTGTGAGATCCGGCAGGTCGACATAGTGATTCCCAGAGTGAGACTGAGGGACTTTTTCTCCCAGTCTCCCTCTGCTCCTGGTGGCGGGAGGAGGCGAATGGAGCAGTCGTTCTTTCTGCAGGATGAGAGGCGAGTATCTGATTTTGGGGGGGGGGGGTTTCAGCTGGTGCTGACTGATTCTGCAGAAGTGGAATCCGTTATCACCAGGTCCTGGTTGTGAGTAAATGTTCAGTAACCGCAACCGGACGGTAATCAGCGCTAGTAGATTGTAATGCTAATGCTGATTAACACTTTCCACTCCCCATGTTAAGTATAGGGAGCTGAAAAGAGCAAGATTCTAAATGGTAAAGGGTTTTCTAACAGATTAGCGTTTGGATTTTAATATGGTACACCCGCGGTAGGACCACCAGAGCTAACGTTAACGCTCACTCAGATGGACACTAACATTAACGTTAGGAATGTAATATGGCCCGTAGAATATCTAACTAACAATCTTTTGGATGAAAAAATGTGGTAAAATAAGTTTACACGCTGTATGTGATCGAAATCCAAATTTAAATTTTTTTTTTGATCTAGCATTTTGAGGTGACATGATGTATACCGGGGTCATTGGTCCTCTAGCTCATTTGGAACTATATCTCATATGTTGCTCGGCCCCTAATTAAGATAGTTGAGACTCATTGGAAATGTAGTTTCAAAATGTCTGGGTATCGAAGGTTGCTTAACCCCTGAAACATACACATACAGGGTTATCCAAAGAGATCTGAATTGCTTGAGAAAGGTAACCGAACGCTGAAAATCAGGGTTCAGTTACCTTTCCTGGCCATTCGGCTATCCAGAGAGCAGGCAATACGCCAAATCCTGGCGAATTGCCTGTTCGGTGCCTGTTCGAGGGCAGTGAAATCCCCATGAAAAAGCACTGCTTCGGCTATTCAGAGAACACAAACCAGCAGTGAAAGGTTCCCCTAATGCCCTGCCATTCGGTGGTTTAATTCGGCAAATTTATTCAGGAAAATCCCATAGACTTCAATGTTAAAAATATTCCCGTTTTAATTCAATATCTAATAAACCGTTCATTATAAAATTCTGCAGTAAAGAGTCTCTTTTATAGATTTTTTTAGGATACTTTAAGCATTTTTCAGAATTTTTTTTTCTTTGCAAACAGCGTTTCATTTTCACAGATTGATACAAACGGTTTTGCTAATTTATTCACCTCCCTCGCCTGCGGTCTCAGCTGCTTCGGCTGTGTTCGGCTCCGGTTTTCAGCAGGTTAATCCAGATGTTTTTGGGGGTTTTCGGCGTGCATTCGGTGGGTTTTGCGGTTAGTTTTCGTCAGGTTTGCGGCAGCTTTTCCCTGGGTCACCGAAATGGGATCGGCAAAAGGAACCGAATTGAAGAGAACGAAAAGTCACCGAACGTGCGGTGACTTTTCGAATCTCTTTGAATAACCCTGATAGTAATGGTGTGTCGTTGTATGTATGTATATATATATATATATATATGTGTGTGTGTTTGAGCTTTTGGGTGCACACCCTAATGCAATAGGCTGCGCACGCCTATGACTAAGAGCTGTAACTTTTGGTTTATAAATGGAGATGATTCCATGTTTATGTGATCAATACATGTTTAAGAATGTTTTTATATACTCCTTATGGACCCTTACTAATCAAAAGTGGTCTACTATATTGATAAGCCTACGGTGCTGAACATGTGTCTGTATTGCACAACTTGTATGTCATATTTTTGCTTATTTTCCCTCTGCAGCTGGCTACATAAAGAGGCATCTGTGCAAGACATGAAAGTGCGACCAGAAGATGGAACAGCGAGAGTACGAGTGATCATAACGAGTGCTGCATATGGAAGATATATGAAGCTGTTCTCTACATGAAAGCCTTTTGGTGATATTTGCATGTAATGTTTTCTGGCTGCTGAGAAAGAAAGACCACGTATAGACATTTCTTGCAGGAATTTAATGACCCCTTTTATTTACAAAGGGAATCTGCTGTATTTTGCAAAAAAAAGCACTTAAAAAAAGCTGCAATGTTTCAGACGGCTCAGTTTATAACTCAATTCCTACATTTAGTAGGTGCACTTTGACAATTTTTCACTATTTTGTCCCACAGTGTTGTTTTTTAATGAATGAAAATGTGTAATTCTCAAAAATAAAGGAATTTGTCTATTTATACTGGCTGCTGCATCTTTACACAGTGTGTGCGATAACATACACAAGTACAGATTCACTGGTTTCAGAAGGTAAACGTGATTACAAAGTCCTCACTGCGTTACCTCTTTAATAGCGATTGTACTATAGAGGAAAATGTCTTGCTGGTATGTCATTACATCGTTAATACTCTGCTAGTGCCGAACATACAGCAGTATTTCTTTAGTTATCAAAACTACTGTGACGGGTAAAAAAAAAATTTACACCTTCTTCAAGGACTACGGCAGCCAGGCAAAAACTATGAAAAGCAAATCCTGTTAAACCTTCAAAGTTATATTAAAGGGGAGGAAAAAATTAAAACAATTTTTTTCGTAGGAAAGTTTATTGCATTATCAAGTCACAGAAAGAAGTAGATAAAACAATTTACTAGTTTAAACGGAAATGGATAAAGTCAAACGGAAATAAGGAAACCACAAAATGCAACTGGAAAAACATTACAGAGCACCCCCCCCCCCTTACTCTCTTAAATTGGCAGTGGGTCCTCAGACCAGAAAGAGCATAGCAAAGGAACAGAACAGAAGGCACAAATTTGGAAGGATGAATGCCCGTAACAACTATTTTCAAAAAAAAATTGGCAGCTTTAATTGATCGACAACTCAGGCCTGTTCAGTTCCTCAGCAGCTGCTGAATTGCTACATTGCAGCAGTTCAGCTTGCTGCAGCAGTCTCACTGATCGCTTTGGCTGTGAATAAGACGTTGCTAACTTAGCATTTGCAGCAGCTGAGGAAATGAAGACTTCTTCCATAGAAAATAGATCCGAATTGCTTGAGAAAGGTAACCGAACGCTGAAAATCCGCGTTCGGTTACCTTTCCTGGCCATTCGGCTATCCAGAGAGCAGGCAATTCGCCAAATCCTGGCGAATTGCCTGAACATACGGTGCCTGTTCGAGGGCAGTGAAATCCCCGTGAAAATGCACTGCTTCGGCTATTCAGAGGACACAAACCAGCAGTGAAAGGTTCCCCTAATGCCCTGCCATTCGGTGGTTTAATTCGGCAAGTTTATTCAGGAGAATCCCATAGGCTTCAATGTTAAAAATATTCCCGTTTTAATTCAATATCTAATAAACCGTTCATTATAAAATTCTGCAGTAAAGAGTCTCTTTATTTGTATATTTTTTAGGATATTTTAAGCATTTTTCAGAATTTTTTTTTTTAAAGTCAGATTTTTTATTTTTTTTAAGTTTACTTATTTTTTCTGTAACAGCCCTCTTTATTATCATTCCCTGGACCTCATATGCAAATTTCAGACATTTTCGCTCAGTAGTTTCTTTGCAAACAGCATTTCACTTTTCACAGATTCATACAAACTATTTTGCTAATTTATTCACCTCCCTCTTCTGCGGTCTCAGCTGCTTCGGCTGCGTGTGATCGGCTCCTGCTCGGGCTTGGTTTTTGGCAGGTTAATCCAGATGTTTTTGTGGCTTTTCTGCGTGCATTCGGTGGGTTTTGCGGTTAGTTTTCGTCGGGTTTGCGGCAGCCTTTCCCTGCAATTCGGGGGCCCTGTGGTGTTTGCTGAATACACCGCAGGGTCACCGAAATGGGATCGGCAAAAGGAACCGAATTGAAGAGAACGAAAAGACAACGTGCGGTGACTTTTCGAATCTCTTTGAATAACCTTGAATGTAAACAGATGTCTTACATAGGACTCACAAAAGGTTTGTGTGTGTGAGATACTAATGGGTGCCATCTAGATTGAGGCAGTTGAGAGGCTTTGCTACCGAATGTCCAATTGTATGCAAGGGTTCGTGGATGTAGAAATTCCAATTAAATGCTGAGTGTCGTTGGGGCACATACCTCTGAAAATATTTTTTTGTTAAGATCAATCACTGCTGAAATGAAGCTATCTGACCCTATTAAGTCTTCAGCAAGTATATTGATTGAATCCTTCTGTGGCCCCGCATGTTGTTTCTGTACCCATTGGTTTAAAAATGGAAGCTTGGGAACTGTCAGTTTTCTTATGGATCCAAACGGGTGAAGTAAGACGTAAAGCTTGCTTTCGGTCAGGTTGAGTCCAGCGGTAAAGAACCTGTCTGAATTTAGTGGCAAAATTAGTATCAAACCATTTCGCCCCCATGTAAATCTCTTCAGTTTTATTTCAAATGATTACTTATGTTTTGAGCAGCAAACCACAGCTGTTTTTTGTTACCAATAAATTAGCTTCATCTTCATTTCCTGGAGACTTACTCACCGCTGCAAGGAACACCAGTAATTCTGTAGGTGGTGTACTGGGTGATGGAAGACTGGCAGGAACCTTTTTGATTTGCCTGAATTTATGATCTATCATGGGTGATATCCTTAGGAGGAGAAATATGTTTTACAGAATTATGCTATGTATTTTTTTTATGATTGATTGCTCTGACTAACGCTACTAGGAGGAGGCGTTGCTGAGATACAAATTTTTAAAAAAATTACGTATCTTTTTGTATTGTTTTTAAGTGCACACTCGCCCGTTTGAGTGTTTAAATACTGCCTTTTAATCCCCATGTCACGGCGCCTGCCTCTGACATTGCTGCATGGAGTAATAAATGCTGTTACTCTAATTTAGGCCCCTATTACATTCTTCGCGCAATTTCGTTCGCAGTGCAATTTTTTTGCGCGCATCGTCCAGCGTTATCGCGTGAAAATTAACGTGGTATTCCGATCCGAACGTATTTTCTCAGTCAAAAAATAACGTTCGTAAAAACGACGCGCAAAACAAAGTGTAATACACACGCAGTAACGTTGCGCACGTAAATCAGTGTGGGGACTGTTTTTTTTCGCGGGATTCAGCCAATCAGAATTGAGAACCTTAATTGACATCAGTTTACCTTAATTGACTCACGTTTTTGCGTCTGTCAAAGTAAGTATACATGCTGCAGCAAAAAAAAAATATGCACAAATTCACAATTTTTTGTTTGGGTATGTGTAGACTGTAACTATACTGTGCTATATTTTTTTTTTTTCGTGCTGGTGTTTTTTGTTTTGGCCAGAACGTTCAGATTTGCAGTTACCACCAGCTTTTCAAAGACGTTAAAATTATGCGCGCAAATGTCGTTCGTAAAAAGATGCGCATCGATTGAAATACCATCCTCGTACCAGCACACGAACGAATTTGCGCTCACAATGTTAAATATAGGACGCGTACGGTTCATCACGCTCGCGCAAGTCCATCCACGTTAAACCAGAACTCGCATCGTTTGTGCGAATGTTGTAATGCGATGTTCAGCACAAAGGGTTTTGCCCCTCGTGCACATGCGCATTTGCTCACGCAAAACACGCTGCGTGAAGAATGTAATAGGGGCCTTGGTTATTAGTTTAGTTCGACCATTTAAATGAGTCTTTGATGAAACAGATCGTGGCATTGAGCACGCTAGCAACGTGAGTGTTAATTTCGAGTCATCCAGTGCTTGATAGCCAGATGCCTCTGAACAGTTAAAATGTAAAAAAAAATAAAAATGCAGAAATGGGTCCGAATGACTTCCATGACGCCTTATGCCCCCACCAGACATGACATCAGTGGGGGGGGGGGGTGTATCAGATGCTACTATCCCAGCTATACTGGGGTTAAATATTAGGAACTGAGCAGCTCCGTCACCAATGAATGGAGGGACTTCTCCCTGGATCCCCCAAACCCCATCCATGGATATTTGGGATGATGGGTATGCCAATGCCCATCCCCAGTCCCTACCTGTGTGTGGGCTATTACTAGAAAAGGGAGCAGAGCACGCATGTCTTTGTTGATCACTCTCCCAGTGGCCAATTATCCATAGGCTGTGGACTGAAAAGGCATTTATAGGGTTATCCCTTTGGTTATTGTAAAGTGCTGCGGGAACTGTTTGCACTATATAAATGACAATAATAATGTAATGTTCTGCTGGGAGGCTTTATTACAAGAAGTAGAAACCTTGCTATGACCTATTATATTTGTCTCTCCTTTTTTTTTCATTCTGAAGAAAGGAGCATTGTGCTACATACACTATATTGCAAAAGTAGTCGCTCACCTGCCTTGACTCGCATTTGAACTTAAGTGACATCCCGTTCCTAATCCATAGTGTTCAATATGACGTCGGTCCACCCTTTGCAGCTATAACAACTTCAACTCTTCTGGGAAGGCTATCCACAAGGTTTAGGAGTGTGTTTCTGGAAATTTTTCACCATTCTTCCTGAAGCGCATTTGTGAGGTCACACACACCGATGTTGGATGAGAAGGCCTGGCTCTCAGTCTCTGCTCTAATTCATCCCAAAGGTGTTCTATCGGGTTGAGGTCAGGACTCTGTGCAGGCCAGTCAAGTTCATCCACACCAGACTCTGTCATCCATGTCTTTATGGACCTTGCTTTGTGCACTGGTGCACAGTCATGTTGGAAGAGGAAGGGGCCAGCTCCAAACTGTTCCACAAAGTTGGGAGCATGAAATGGTCTTGGTATGCTGAAGCATTCAGAGTTCCTTTCACTGGAACTAAGGGGCCAAGCCCAGCTCCTGAAGTCAGACAAGTACCGTTCTCCTGGCAACCGCCAAACCCAGACTCGTCCATCAGATGGAAAAGCACGATTCGTCACTCCAGAAAACGTGTCTCCACTGCTCTAGAGTCCAGTGGCGGCGTGCTTTACACCACTGCATCCGACGCATTGCATTGCACTTGGTGACGTAGGACTTGGATGCAGCTGCTCGGCCATGGAAACCCATTCCATGAAGCTCTCTGCGCACGGTTCTTGAGCTAATCTGAAGGCCACATGAAGTTTGGAGGTCTGTAGTGATTGACTCTGCAGAAAGTTGGTGACCTCTTCGCACTATGCGCCTCAGAATCCGCTGACCCCGCTCCCTCAGTTTACGTGGCCTACCACTTCGTGGCTGAGTTGCTGTCGTTCCCAAACACTTCCACGTTCTTATAATACAGCTGACCGTTGACTGTGGAATATTTAGGAGCGAGGAAATTTCACGACTGGATTTGTTGCACGGGTGGCATCCTATCACAGTTCCACGCTGCAATTCACTGAGCTCCTGAGAGCGACCCATTCTTTTACAAATGTTTGTAAAAACAGTCTGCATGCCTAGGTGCTTGATTTTATATACCTGTGGCCATGGAAGTGATTTGAACACCTGATTCTGATTATTTGGATGGGTGAGCGAATACTTTTGGCAATATAGTGTATATACCAGCCCAATTTCTTTCCTGGTGCTGGTTTAACTATGGCTTTGTAGTGTGGTGACCACACAATGCAATTGTGTTTACACCGCAATCCTTTTGTCGGGTCTTTACTAAAAGCAATAATGTATACCCAATATAAAGTGGCATGAGTCTATTAGTCAGTATATGTTTACTCATAAAATATTAAAATAGTGATTACCTGGGCGGCCATTCTGTTTTTCCTTCTCCAGGTACTTTATCAATGAACGCATGCTCGTGGTATTTGCCCACCAATATGGAATGGAAGACCACAGATATAGATCGAGCGGCTTTATAATGCTGTCGTCAGAGAAAATAACTTGGTAACCTTGGCTCCAAAGATTTCTCAGAGTCAGGCTTTCCTAGTCAAAGAAAAAGGAACGACCTGTTACCATTATGCAATATATTTATAACTTGTACAGTGTCATGCTATGTGTGTTTATTTTGGCCTCAAATTTGCCATCCTCCACCAGTAGCATTTGTAAGAGAGCCAACTTTACCACAATTTACGCTACGTTTGGGATATAATCTACAACCATGAACATTACACAGTCATATAGAACATTTTCACATACGTAAGAATTTCACTAACAGGGTTATCCAAAGAGATCCGAATTGCTTGAGAAAGGTAACCAAACGCTGAAAATCAGCGTTCGGTTACCTTTCCTGACCATTCGGCTATCCAGAGAGCAGGCAATTCGCCAGATCCTGGCGAATTGCCTGCACATAAGGTGCCTGTTCGGTCCCTGTTCGAGGGCAGTGAAATCCCCATGAAAAAGCACTGCTTCGGCTATTCAGAGAACACAAACCAGCAGTGAAAGGTTCCCCTAATGCCCTGCCATTCGGTGGTTTAATTCGGCAAATTTATTCAGGAGAATCCCATAGACTTCAATGTTAAAAATATTCCCGTTTTAATTCAATATCTAATAAACCGTTCATTATAAAATTCTGCAGCAAAAAGTCTCTTTATTTATAGATTTTTTTAGGATACTTTAAGCATTTTTCAGATTTTTTTTTTTTCAGTTTACTTATTTTTTTTGTAACAGCCCTCTTTATTATCATTCCCTGGACCTCCTGTGAAAATTTCAGACATTTTCGCTCAGTAGTTTCTTTGCAAACAGCGTTTCATTTTCCCAGATTCATACAAATGGTTTTGCTAATTTATTCACTGCCTCCTCTGCATCACAGCTGCTTCGGCTCTGTGTGCTCTGTGTGATTCGGCTCCTGCTCGGAATGCAGTCGACAAAAGGAACCGAATTGAAGAGAACGAAAAGTCACCAAACATGCGGTGACTTTTCGAATCTCTTTGGATAACCCTGTAACACTTTAGTTTCTATTTTCTAATCTTTATAAAGAAAATTAATGCTCACTCTAATAAGTCCTTATGTGCAATAAAAGTATGTTTATTTTTATGATCCTGAGCATGCCACGTCTGATTCACATAATACCTTTTTACCTTTGGAACAGCACTAAACTACACAAATTGCAAACTCCCCATCTATGTGTGGGGACAAAATCAAATGACACACTGACCACAGTCACTTCTCTCAAATATCTAGGTATGTGGTTAGACCCAAATCTATCCTTTGACCCCCACATCAAAAAACTTTCATCTAAAATTTACCCCAAATTAGGTGCCCTGTACAGAAACAAATCCTGCCTGAGCCCCGCGGTAAGAAAGCAGATTGTACAACAAATGCTTATGCCAGCTATTGAATACGGAGATGTAGTGTATGCAGCCGCCCCGCAAACGCACCTCCAGAAACTTACTACATTGTATAACTCATTCTGTCGCTTTGTGCTACAATGTAACTACATGACCCACCATTGTGACATGTTAAAAGAGCTGAACTGGCCGTCGCTGGAATCTAGACGCACCCGTCACCTTTCCAACCTGGTGTTTAAGAGCTTTTCTGGGAAGCTACCACCCTACCTGAATAGACTGCTTCCCCCAGCAGTTCCCTCATCCTATAACCTCCAATCCAGGATCAGCACCTTACTTGCAATACCACAATACAAAAGGAAAGTGGCTCGATCCTCATTTTCCTACAGAGCACCGCAAATATGGAATAACCTCCCAGACGCCATCAAATCTTCCACCAGTCTAAAGTCACTTAAGAGCTCCTTATTAACATACCTCAATACGGAATGCACCTGTAAACATGTAACATAGTGACTATTTCCTACATATTTATTTTCTGTTAATCTGTATATTTGTTTTGTGTTAATATCTTGTATTTTACTACTTTGTATTTCTGTAACCATTCAATGTTCTTGAACCCAGGACATACTTGAAAACGAGAGAAATCTCAATGTATCCTTCCTGGTACAATCCTTTATAAATAATTAAAATAAATAAAATGTTAATGTAGAAAAAAAAAAAGATAAGCATTATACATACATCTGTTGGGCACAACTTGGGACCAAGTATCTTGTGGATCCGTTGTATGAAATGGATGTAAATTTCCGGAGGTAGATCGTTCAAATTACGACAGGCAAGGATAAGCACTTCTTTTGGATGAGTCTGTAACCAACTTAAGATTTCCTGTAGTATAGCCTCACAAAAAAAGAAATAGAAATATTTATTTTGTAATTAAAAGGTTTTATCGAACAATGTTTTACCTGAGTAAAGAGATGAAAACACAAAGGAAAATTTATCCAATTAAGGACAAATCAAGAAATTGTGGGCTAGATTTGAGTCGTGTATAAACTAAGCCAAGGCTTTGGTGAATGAAAGCCATTAAGGCTAGGGTCAGACTGAGGCAGTGCGAACGCGCGTTCTGGCGCACTTAATCACGGCCGCAGTAGCAGCAGATGCCGGGCAATGACGGCCAATATACGAAGTACGGTCGCACAAAAGTTCGGCCGCGCAACGCAAGTGGAAAATGAACGCATTTTTTCGAGAACGTCAAACCGCTACTACTGACGTACAGAGTGCGCTGCGTCCGCTAGCGGCGTGTGTGCGTGAATTGGAGACATCAGACGCTGCTAATGTCCGGCCAACATAACGTCCAGATGCAAGAAGTGTTTTATTGATGATCCGTACAAAATCACGGATGAAACTGCGCATAGTATGACCGCTGTTGCGTATTCCGTGAAAAAATACGTCCATTCTTCGAACGCACATTTTCACGGACAACGTGAAAAATGCGTTAGTCTGACCCTAGCCTGAAAGCCGGCACCCCAGATGTTTGGCCCAGATGTCATCCATTGCATTGGAACAATTCTGGAGATCGTAGGCAATCGGCATCTGTTGGGGCAAAGTTTGAAATCCCTGTCTTAAAGGGTCATCCATTACACCATGACCATCTAAATGAACAAAAATGGTTACAGTGGCTAGAGTGTCCACCCCAGCAGTAACAGCCTTCGAAATAGGCTTGACAAACCTATTTCTAAGGGCTGTTACTGCCAGGGGTGGACACAATAGCCACTGTAACCATTTTTGTTAATTTGATCATGGTGGCAGCCTACAGCTCCTGCTGCGTTACCCCAGATGATGTACACAGTACCATGAGCTTACATGAACCAATAATTCTTACAGTGCAAAATCTCTGAATACCGTGCTTATTGTCTGGGGTAACTCTGTTGTGGAGCCAAGCTTCGGTAGCTGACAATATGCCTTCTCGCTCTCTTTCATAGATTGCTGCATTTTCTTTGTTCTTTTACAGCTCCTGCTGGACAGCCTTCTCTGGGTGAGATTCATGTAGGCTCATTTACATGGTCAATTATTTTGAATTGAAAGGCATCTGACTGGCTGCGTGTTCCCTACACCAGGGCTCAAAAGTTCCACTCGCCTACTCAAATTCGGCGAGTAGAAATTAAGTGAGGGCGAGTGGACATGCACACGCAGGCCGCACAATAAATTATTTTGTGCTGTGTATTCCGGCATTGCCATCGTGCAGCCCCCTCCCCTTCCCCAGGCTGCACAGTGGCAGGAAAGAGCTGCCTAACCTGACCAAGCTCATCTTTGTCACTGGCAGGGGGGTGGAGAGAAGCTTCCCTGCCTCCTCGCACTGCTCACACTGGAGTCTGATGACAGAGTATAGATGTATCTGGGGTCTGGGTATTTTATTTTTGTAACTTTATTCTAAATAAAACCTTTAACAGTGTAATTTCATAAGACAATTTAAGGGGGTGTGTTTAGGGGCAGAGTTAAGGGCTGGGTAGGGGTTAGGTGGAGCAACTGGTGGCGAGTAACTCTTAGGGCCTGGTTAGTAGCTTGGGACTTGAAATTTTGAGCACTGTTACACGAAAAGGTGTAGGAGACTGGTATGGCATACAAGAGGAGTTTTATCACGCTAACATAAAAACAGGAGGGAGAGATAACATGAGTGAGGGTCAGGAGGGGTTAATATTCAACCTCTCATGTTTATCATTTTTTGCCTACAGGAACACTTTAAAGTTTATGGGTTTAGTAGGTTCACTAGAACACCTCAATCTGCCTCAAGGGTCTTCATGAGTGATGGGAAAGCTTGAGTGTAGCTTGAAAAAAGAGACAACAGAAGAAATTAGGAGAACATGAAATAGCAAAAATCCAAAAGGAAATATAAGTAAAAATATCAGATTTTGAATGAACAGTGTAGGGAATGAAGAGCAGAAAAAAAAAAGAGAGCGGGATCATAAAGTATCTCCATGTAGAAGATTAATAATCATGTCTACTTGGAAGTTGGGGAACTAGATTACTGAAGACACACACCCAGAATTAATACTTCTCACAAATCCCAAAATAGTCAGTCATACCCAGAAGGAAATAAACATTTTTAAGGACAGGAGGGCCCAGTCAGATATAGGGAGCCAGAATGATTGAGAAAAGGAAGGAGGAAATGATGCCAGAAATGAGAACACAACAAGCAGTTATTTTATCAATACTCTTTGGGAAGATCAGATTAAAAGGTTAGTATTAAAGCATCATAGTATATATACAAGTTACATCTATATTACCTCTACCGTGACTGAGGTATAAAATCCATGAACAAAGTAGAGATTGAAAGAGGGATCATCAGGTCTGTGTGCTATACGGAGGTCCAGGTATCTAATACCAGCATCCAGCTGCTCTTTAATGTTTAGACACTACATAAGACAAAAAGGTGCAGAGTAAAATGAGAATTGTATGACATGAGAGAACATCCTGATCATGAGCTATGCAGAACAATTTATGATTAGAAGGGTTATTCAAAGAGAGCCGAATTGGCCACCGAATAGCCCCTAATAGTGAATTTCACCGTACGATGCAATTTCATGGCTATTCAAAAAGCTGGCAATTCCCCAAATATTGAAATACGATGCAATTTGCCAGCAGTGAAATCCCCCATAGAGAAGTAATGGTTAATCTATTCAGAGAACAGTAGAGAAAAGTTGGCAAAATTCTCTGATTTTCGGTGGTTTCATTCGACAGGTTTAAACATGTGAATCTCAGGTTTCAATGTAAAGAAAAATTCCCTGTTTTTATAATTTTTTTATTTTACTGTTTATTTTCATTTGCAGCAAAAAGTCAAAAAATGTGTTTTATTATGTTACATGGATCAGAATTATGATTCTTTGTGCCATCACCAACCCCTATAAATGTCTGTTTCTTCCGGGAAGTTTAGAAATTTTTGGTTTGTTTGTCCAATGTTCTCCTACTGAATCTCTGACAGATGACAGAGAGCCAGGTAATGCCTGCGGTAAATAACTCACTAGAGTGAACTTTGGAAACTGACAATGCGATTCCCACATATTCTGACCTGCTCTTTGTTAATAATAAATACATACACAGGGTTATTCAGAGAAATGTGAAAAGCAGGAGAACTGGCAGGAGAAAAGAACAATGTAGACCAAATAGCCGATTTGGAAAGTGAGATAAATGGGAAAATTTTTCTGGTTTGGCTAGTTTGACCGAAAATTTCCACTTCTCCAGTCATTCTCCTCGGTATCACCTTTTTTTGAATAGACCTGCTATTCTGTGGTTTGGGGCAAGAAACCATTTATCTGATCCACTTATTCAGTTCTGTATATGGTTTTGGGGTTTGCTAGAAGAAGCTGAATTATGCTTTGTTAAGTTGTGCTCTTCAGGTTGCACCATAAGAGACTTTTTTGAAATGTCCCATTCTAATTTTGCTGGTAATGTAAAAAGAAATAAACAACCGCAACCCACCAATTACTGGCTCCGTGTTACAGAGTCTACTCCAACCTGTATGCTGTATTTGCGGCTTGAGTAAGAATTTTGGGGACCACAAAAACAGCTCAGCAGTAGGGATGAGCTGTTCGGGTTCGGAGTTCGACCCGAACTTTGGCAGTTCGAAAGTTCGCGAATTTCGAACTTTTTGGGCGTGTTCGGTTCGGGTTCGAAAAAAAAAAGAAATTTTGAAAAAAGTATAGAAAATGCTTAAAAAAATACTAAAAAATCTAGAAATAAAGAGACTCTTTACTGCAGAATATTATAAGCAACGGTTTATTAGAAATTGAATTAAAAGCTAATGTGTACGTGGAAAGATTATCAACTCTAAATGACCTCTGTTCACAAACGGGCATAACACCAGGTGTTTTCAGTCTGGTAATCAATTTGATACATTGTACAATATAGTGAGGGGGTGGGGTGGTGTCTGTTTCTGATTGAGATTTGAGAATTAATTTCCCTCCTAAAACATCCTAATATGCTGCATTTAACCCTTTCGCTGCTGAGGCTTTTCACACCTCTGTGCTGAGGTCATTTTTACCGCTTTCGCTCATCATGTTTAACCGCGTTTTGTAGCCATATTTTGATATATAATACAACAAACAAATGGTAGGCGCCCCTGCCTGTACCGCCACCAAATATCCAAAGCCAGCCAGCAATCAGTGGTTTCCCCCAAACTAGTGTACAATTCAAGAAACAAATACGTAACTGGCGGCGCGATGCCAGTCGCTGCAGGATCTCTTGGTGGTTCTCTTTGGTGGTACCGTCCACATATATGTAAAACAATGAAAAATACAATAGTGCAGACGAAAATAGAATTTTCAGTCGGAATACGTATTATGATGTTACCACTCACAAAGGAAGAGCCCCAACACTGGCTCTGAGCGGGTCAGCACGTTTGGTCATTTAGTCTTGTTCTGAAGGAGGCGACCTACAACCCTCAGAAATGGTGATCCGCTTCCAATGCCAGTGCATGAAGAGACATGTAAAGAAAGAAGAAACTTCCTTGCGTAGATCCGTTGGAAATATAATCAAAATACGTGTGAAGGGATTAAACTCACGTGTGGTGGAGCTTAAAGCCAAGCTCTAGGATCAGACGCCTTTGGACTTATTTAAGGTAAAGCCCATGGAAAACCTCTTTAGTCAGCAGCACACCAGGGATTGATGAAAATTACCAAAATTTATTTAACATAAAAACAAATAAAATGCAGTAAAAAAGATCAATCTGGCTCAGCCAGTATACCCAGACGCGTTTCGCCACGTTATGTTATGTTATTGGTGGCAGCTAGGGGTTAACTCCAGGACTGGCGTCATCGTGCTACGCATGATGACGCCAGTCCTCAGGGGGAGTTCCTGGAGGCTTGGCCGACAGCTCCAGGAGAGGATCACGATCCGGCGCTTTTCAGCGCCGATTCGTGATCCGGCTCCCCAGGGGTTAATCACAGCCACCGTTTGGAAGGGCAGGCTGTGCCCTTCCAAACGGTGCCTGGATTAACCCTCTGCCCCCCGGCGATCGGGAGGGAGAGAGGTCTGAAGGACCTCCCCCCCTCCCTTTCAGGCGCTTCCTCCGCACATGTGGGGGGGCGCCTGAATTAGATGTCATCGCGCCGCCGCAATGACATCTAATTGCTCCGCCGGGGTCCCGGAGTGCTGGGCTGACATCCAAGATGTCAGCCCGCACCGGGGGGGCGCAGCAATCCACCGGAATCCGGCGGATTGCTGCCTCCTGTGCATGGATGCACTCAGCGCGTCCATAGCACAGGAGAACCACTTGGCTGGATGCGCTGAGCGCGTCCATAGCAGCCAAGTGATTAACTGGTGTTTGAAAAAAATCTAAAGCAATGTTATTTTTCACCTCGGGATTAAACATTCACAGGGTTATTCAGAGAGCGGTGAAAAGCAGGAGAATAACTGGAGAAGTGAAAATTCTAGGTCAAAATAGCCAAACCAGAAAAATTCTCCCATTTAACTCACTTTCCAAATTGGCTATTTGGTCTAGATTGTTCTCTTCTCCTGCCAGTTCTCCTGGCTTTCACCTCTCTCTCGGGGTTGTTCAGAGAAAGGTGAAAACCAGGAGAATGGCAGGAAAAGAGAACAATCTGGACCGAATAGTCGATTTGGAAAGTGAGATAAGGCTAGGGTCAGACTAACGCATTTTTCGCAGCGACCGTCAAAAAGTGCGTCCGAACGCATTGCCGTACTTTTTCACGGATTGCGCGAAAACGGTTATACGATGTACATTTTTGTGCGTGATTTTTTACGGATCCAAACCAGGAAACTTTGGGTGTCTGGACGTTATATTGGCCGGACATGAGCAGGGTCTGACGTCTCCAAATCACGTACACACGCCGCTAGTGGACGCAGCGCACTCTGTATGTCCGTACTAGCGGTTCTGCGTTCTCGAAAAAATGCGTTCATTTTCCACTTGCGTTGCGCAGCCGGACTTTCGTGTGACCGTACTTTGTATATTGTCTGTCATTGCCCGTCATTTGCTGCTAGTGCGGCTGTGATTAAGTGCGCCTAAACGCACGTTAAAAATTCGCTAGTCTGACCCTAGCCTAAATGGGAGAATTTTTCTGGTTTGGCTATTTTGACCTAGAATTTTCCATTCTCCAGTCATTCTCCTGCTCTTCACCGCAGGAGGTGAAACTCAGGAGAATGACTGGAGAATGGAAAATTCTAGGTCAAAATAGCCGAACCAGAAAAATTCTCCCATTTATCTCACTTTCCAAATCGGCTATTTGGTCTAGAATTTTCCATTCTCCAGTCATTCTCCTGCTTTTCACCGCCAAAAAAATCAGTAAACTTTTTCTGTGTGTCCGAAAATGTCTCCTCTTTTCATTCAGACTGCCGCCCCAAGCAGTTGTTTATGGATAGATTAAAGGAAAAGCATTTACCGTCATTTGAAATGTCATTTTTTTGGTTTTTACATATTTCTATACATCCTAGAAATCCGCCACTTCACGGGCAGGTTATGGGGACCTCCTAGGCACGATATTTGAAGGAATTTTTCGTTTTTATTTTTAACCCTTATTTCATGGAAAACTCACTGTCCCTTTTAAAACGTTTTTTTTTTACTTTTTGTCCTTGTTTCCTGTCCCCCAGGGCACTACCCGGACCCCCATACACCTTTTATGGAAAATATGTAGCATATATGCCCTCTTGGAGGGCACTCTAAAAAACCGAATTTTCAGTCCCATTGACTTGCATGGGGGTTCGGGTTCGAACAAATGGGAAGTTCGGGTTCGGGCCCGAACCGAACTCTGGGGGTGTTCGGCTCATCCCTACTCAGCAGTTACGACATGGCTGGTATCAGCTTTTGGAGTCCATAAACCTCCATGGAACCAAGTTCCGACCCCACTGCAAGCTCGCACAAGATAAGCTGAACTATATGCTCCCAGTCTTGCAAAGCGCACAGCCAGAGGACATGGCAAATTGCATCAACTTGTGTTCCCGAGGGATCTGAAGTATGTTTGGGATTTTTTGGGAGGGAGGGAGGGAGGGTTAGTTTTCAGTTTTAAAAAAGGGACACTACCATCAAAAAAATGAAACGTTCATATTTTATCAGGGTTATTCAAAGAGATCCAAATTGCTGGTGAAAGGTAACCGAACAGTGAAAATCAGCATTCGGTTACCTTTCTTGGCCATTCGGCTATTTAGAGAGCAGGCAACTCACCAAATGTTGGCGAACTGTCTGCACATACGGTGCCTGTTCGTTGCCTGTTCGAGTGCAGTGAAATCCCCTTAGAGAAGCAATGCTTCGGCTATTCAGAGAACAAAATCCAGCAGTGAAAAGTTGCCGAACTGCCCTGCTGTACGGTGGTTTCATGCGACAGGTTTATTCATGTGAATCCCATAGGCTTCAATGTTAAAAATATTCCCGTTTTAATACAATATCTAATAAACCGTTTAATATTATATTCTGCAGTAAAAGAGTCTCTTTATTTATAGATTTTTTAAGATCTGTTAGGCATGTTTTGGGCAAAATCTTTTTCCAGTTTGTTTTATTAAATCGTTTTTTCTTTTTTCTGTAACAGCCCTTTTTATTATCATTCATTGGATCTTATATGTAAATTCCAGGCATTTTCATTAAATAGTTTTTTTGCAAACAGCGTTTCACTTTTCAAACTTTCAAGCGTACGTTTTTTTTTTTTACACCTCATTCGTCTGCATGTCGGGTTTTTCCGGCTGCTGCTCTGCACTGTGATCGGCGGCTAGTCGGGTTTCTCCGGCGTGTTCGGCGGGGTTAATCCAGCTGTTTCTGCGGGTTTTGTTGAGTGTTCAGTGGGAATTGCAGTGAGTGTTCGTCGGGTTTGTGGCGGGTTTTTCCCTACAGTACAGCGGCCCTGTGGTGCTTGCTGAATACACCGCAGGGTTGGCTAACTAGGATCGCCGAATTGCGACAAATTGCAGGGTACGAAAAGTCACCGAAAGTGCGGTGACTTTTCGATTCTCTTTGAATAACCCTGTATATGTGTCACTGGGTTATTTTTCCATGCAATTACCGTATTTTTCATAAGATGCACCTAGTTTTTAGAGGAGGAAAACAGGAAAAAAAATATTCTGAATCAAATAGTGTAATAATGGATATGCCCTCATGGATATGCCCCAGGAGCTCTCATGGATATGCCCCAGGAGCTCTCATGGATATGCCCCAGGAGCTCTCATGGATATGCCCCAGGAGCTCTCATGGATATGCCCCAGGAGCTCTCATGGATGTGCCCCAGCTCCTCTCATGGATATGCTCCAGCAGCTCTCATGGATATGCCCCAGCAGCTCTCATGGATACTGCCCCAGCTCCTCTCATGGATATGCTCCAGCAGCTCTCATGGATATGCCCCAGCAGCTCTCATGGATACTGCCCCAGCTCCTCTCATGGATATGCCCCAGCAGCTCTCATGGATACTGCCCCAGCTCCTCTCATGGATAATGCCCCAGCTCCTCTCATGGATATTGCCCCAGCTCCTCTCATGGATATACTGCCCCAGCTCCTCTCATGGATATACTGCCCCAGCAGCTCTCATGGATACTGCCCCAGCTCCTCTCATGGATAATGCCCCAGCTCCTCTCATGGATATTGCCCCAGCTCCTCTCATGGATAATGCCCCAGCTCCTCTCATGGATATACTGCCCCAGCAGCTCTCATGGATACTGCCCCCAGGCCCCAGCTCACCTCCTGCCGCCGCCGCATGTCCGGCTCGCTCTGAGCGTCCGGCGGCATGGAGCTTGGGCGCCCGCCTGGGGGAGCCACGTGACCAGCCGCGATATCGCGAGAACTCGGCTGGTATCGTGGTTCCCCCAGGCAAGCACCGAAGCTCCATAGCTTGGGATGCTCGCAGGGAGACAAACACTGCAACGTGCAGTATTCGCTCCATAAGACGCACACACTTTCCCCCACACTTTTTTGGGGGGGAAAAGTGCGTCTTATGGAGCGAAAAATACGGTAAGTCAAAGACAAGAAACAGCAGCATGTGTTTATAATGTACTTTAGTAATACACGAGTAATCTCATTACATTTTATGTTAGTGGTAGGGTTCCTTTAAGTGATTTTAATTTTGCACAATCACTTAAGACCAAGCTCTTAGAGATGGTATTTATTTCTCAATACCGGGTAAGAACAGTGAGCTGCATTGGAGTAGCTTGCTGTTTGCATACTGAACCTTTATTAACCACTCCTATACAAATGTATGAGAGACATTAATGTGCAGTAAGGAGCTGTTAATTCCAAGTTGCAAGCAAAGTTGCCAGCAAGTTAGAATAGCAATTCCAGCCTTTAACGTCAAGAATGGAGTAGGACGCCTTGTTGGTGTAGAAGGAGAAATATAGCTGCCTGGAGAATCCTCTGGTGAATGAAGGAGGACAGGCCACATAGTGGCAAAGGTCTGTATCAAAAGCCACCTTGTCCCTGCTACAAAACGATACTGAAACGTATAGCATGAAGATGAAATTACCTGCGTTGCACTCCACTTGTAAACGTAAGATCGGACAATGCCAGGCAAACACTTGTCCAACAAGCAAAGTAATTTTGGTACCTCAGGACTGTATGGAGAGGATTTGTCCAGACAGTAACTCATTGCATCATGGCTCCCTGTAAAAGAAACACGTGCCAAGTTTCAATTCATTGTTTTAAAACACTAGCAGGAGTTATTCAGAGAAAGGTGAAAAACAGGAGAAATGGCAGAAGAGAACAATCTAAACCAAATTAGCCGATTTGGAAAGTGAGATAAATGGGAGAATTTTTCTGGTTTGGCTATTTTTGACCTAGAATTTTCACTTCTCCAGTCATTCTCCTGAGTTTCACCTTTCTTTGAAAAGACCAGTATAGCTTCCAGTAACTACATAATAGAGAAAGGTGTTCAGCACACAGAATACATTCTCCCTCAAAGTAATAATTGGGTACTTGCTCATCCTACTTTGCCTGCTCATACCCAGATGCATGGTGGGAGCATTCTAGGCCTAGTCTACCCTGGCAGTTCTGGTCAATGCTTAAAGCAAGAGCAGTGCACTGCTTTGTTTAAAAAACTATGAATGGGGTTGTATTTAAACCATTTGATGCCCATGTAGAGTTATAAAAATGGGTTATTAATTAAAGAAGATTTCCTGCTAAACTTTTTTATATATATACTGTATATATATATATTTATAGTCATTTACAGTGAGCACCATTAGTGAATAAATAAGCCACTGGCCATGGATTATCAGCAAGTAAATATTAATGACTCGGAAATCTCCTTTTTTTTTTGCTGAGGGAGATTTTAGCAGCAGGATGCTGAGCAGAACATATACCAGCATCTGAGAAACATTAAGAGTGGTCATTGTAGACAAGAATTCTAATGTTAAAAGACTACAAAATACAATGCTAAACTTTTTGTGGTGTATTTGATTAATAAATGTACTGAAATGGCAACTACAATGCCTAATAGATGAGTAACAGAAGTGTTACCCATGGGGAATCCATACACAAGCAGGCTATTTTTGAAAAGTAGGTCATTTCCGTGTACTATGTGGCCTAAGGCAGAATTATGTCTGTTTACAGAAAAAGGAGCAGTTTGCTGATTCGTTGCAATCCAAGTATTAATATTTTGTTTGTGTACCTTCCTATGATTCGATATGACAAGTAGAATTCAATGCTGCCCTAAAAATAAAAGCTGACTTATGGACCAAATTTCATAGCAATTAGAAGACTCGCGACAAGACAAAATCATAAATTTTGTGCACATTTCAAAGATTAACAAACTGACCAGGTAAATTACTCTTGCTCTGTCTTCTGACACTCAGGTAGTGATATGCAGGACCGGTGCTTCCACTAGGCAAGCTAGGCAACCACCTAGGGCGCAGAGTCACCTAGGGGCGGAGCCGACCCCAACCTGGGTTCCATTATTGTACCCCTTCCTCATTGTTTGCTTGTTTAGGCCCGCGTCAGACGAACGCAGTGATCACGTCCGTGTCGCCGCACAGTTTAACGTCCGTCGTAGCATAGAATCATGATCAATAGAGACCAACACACAAAGTACTTGTGCACCGAACTGCGCCGCACAACGCACGTGGCAAACGGACGCAAGTTAGGCGAGAACGTAAAACCGCTAAGATGGACGCACAGAGTGCGCCACGTCCGCGTACGGCCTGTGTGCGTGATGAGGCGACATCAGACGCATCGCATTTGCGACGTCCATCACGTTGACGCTCAGAATTTTTTTGGTCTGGCTGACTGTACCTGTATTTTAATTTTAATTTTGTTTTCCATATTTCCTTTTTTTCTACATCAGTTTAAAAAAACGGACCGTGTGGTGTCTACAGTATCTTTCGCCAGTACGTCCTTCCGTTATGCGATCACGCAGAGTGCGCTCATCTGACATTAGTCTTAGCCGGCAGTGGCGGCTCGCAAAACGGATCCCGCTGGCAGCGCAGAAGATGGGCGTCTTATGGTGAAGCGCAGGGGCCACAAGAGGCAGAAGAAAGAAAGATAAAAAGACACGAAAGGCAGAAAAAAGAGACACAGAAGAAAGCGGAGATTAAAACGAAAAAAAATACGTAATCATTGACTTTGTGCCTCAATAAAGAACTGAGTACGAAGTGATCACATTGGACAAACACACAACAAGAAGATGAATAAAAAGTGTTCAATTTGTTCAGGCATCTCCATATGCATAACATGTCTGAAAACTCAAATTTCTCATTCAAATCAGCTGGTACTGTAATATATATTGAAGAGGTGAAGTTCAAATGGGGAGCCTGGAGAACACATAAAAGAATAGGAGCAGAAACCCTTGGTGTGAATCTATACATATATATATGTATGTATATAGCCGCTAACAAAATCTGCAGTGTTGGAGGACTTGTAGACCAGCAAATACCCTTATGATGTATTAACACAGCAATGGTCAAAATAATATATCAGCTGTCAGAAGATGCTTAGAAATATACCACCCATACAAGAGTTGAATGTCAATTACAATGCCACAATTTTTGCACCAGAGAATTCAATCAAAAAGGAAAATTTTTTAGGGGGTAGGGGTTAATTGCCCACAGTAGAAAATACACCAGCATCCGCAGTATTGAGAGGCTTGTGAATCACCAAATGCCCTTATGATACACTGTCACAACTAGTGATCACATAAACAGTTGTTCGAAAATACTTGGACACATGCCGTCCATATAAGGGTTAAATGCCGGTTACAGTGCCACACATGGTCAACCAATTAATTGCTGCGTAAGGGAAATTTGGGGGGTAAGGGTTAAATGCCCACAGTAAAGAATACACCAGCATCTGCAGTATTGAAGGGGTTGTAAACCACCAAATGCCCTTATGATACACTGTCGCAGCAATGGTCAAATGATCGGCTGTTAGAAATTAAATGACGGCCAATGATGGCCAATGACGGCCAATATACGAAGTACGGCCGCACGAAAGTTCGGCCGCACAACGCAAGCGGCAAATAAATGCATTTTTTTGGAGAACGTGAAACCACTAGTACTGATGTACAGAGTGCGCTGCGTCCGCTAGCGGCGTGGGTGCGTGATTAGGAGACGTCAGACGCTGCGAATGTCCGGCCAACATAACGTCCAGATGCAAAAAGTGTTTTATTGATGATCCGTACAAAATCACGGACGAAAATGCGCATTGTATGACCGCTGTCGCGTATTCCGTGAAAAAATACATTCATTACTTCGAACGCTTTTTTTCAAGGACGACGCGAAAAATGCATTCGTCTGACCCTAGCCTTAACCCCTTCACTGCTGAGCCATTTCCCCTCTGTGTGTTGAGCTAATTTTCACTCATGTTTAAACGTGAGTTGGAGTCATGTTTATTGTAGAACCCAGACAAGTTATAGATCTTTTTTTTCTGCAGGCTCAGGAGATTCATAATCTATAATTGTTTTGTGTATACCTCATGACCCATCAGAACGCTATAAAAAAAATTTAAAAAAATATCAAAGTAGAAATTCAGATTTGGATTTCAATCGTTTGCATAGTGTAAATTTATTTTTTCATTTTTTATTATCCAAACCTGTGTGATTATATATTCTAGGGGTTAGTTTTTTTGAAGAAAAAAAAAATCATAAAATGGAGAACCTGTAACGCTTTAAAAAAAACACGCAAATTTAATGAAAACTGAAAAAAATGAAAATGTTTGCTAGTATTTTGGTGCTTTATGTTTTATGAAAAATAGCACTATATATAAAAACTGAACTTGCTCCTGGCATGGGACATGAGGTGATTAATGGCAACAGTATTGCTCACTTTATACGTGAAAAATGGACAACGTCACAGCCTTATAAGTAAACAAAATAATAAAAAAACTCCACCCTCCCATTTTTTAGTTTTTTTTCCTTTTCTTAATATTTTTCATGGTCATGTTTGGTATCCTTGGAAAGGCCAGACTCTGCTCTGTCCATTGATACTTGAGCTAAACAAGTGGGGTGTAAATAGTGTCAACACGGGGGTCCAAATCGCACAGCCTACCCTTGCACTGGTGCAACGGATTGTATTTTAAATGAACTAATGTATAATAATGCATTATGCCATCAATTCCAAACTTGCTCACACTGTGGGAAATGAGGTGAGTTTGTGCAGTGGCATTGTTTTCATTATAAGTGAATAATGCCACTGCCTTAGAAAGGAGAAAAAAAAGATGTTTTGCAATAGATTTTGTTTCCTTTTCTACTTTTTTTATTTTTACACATTATATGGTCATGTTAGGTATCATTGGAAAGGCCGGGCGCTAACCCTTCCAATGACACCTCACCTTGTGGGAAGTACTGAACGGTGATGCAGGGGTCCAAAGAATCCCTTGTCCTCTTTGCAACAGCTTATGCGTTCAATTAAACAATGCGTAATAACGCATTACTCCATCACCTCCACACTTGCTGCTTCTGTGGAAAATGGAAGGAGATGTTGTGCAGAAATATTATTCATTTTTATTTATTTCATTTTTAAATATTTCCTGGTAATGTTTGGTATCATTGCAATGACACCTCAATTGAATGCCTACGTCGCACGGTTCTGGAGATACAGGGGTCCAAAGGACTGCTGCATCTCTGTATTGGGATTCTCCTGCAGGGCAGGAGGCTCCCTTTAAATGACATCATTGCATGCATGTGTGAGGACTCCTGCTGCAGCGGGGCAGTGACACAGCAAGGGCTGAGATGCAGGATGTCAGCCCACTTTGATAGAAGCCCCAGATCGGCGCCGAGCTGGGGCAACGCAAAGATGTGCATGGAGCATCCTCTGCGCATGGGACTGAAATGGGAGGATGCTCCAAGCACATACTTTGCATTCAAGTGGTTAAAATAGGGTCACAAGATCGGCCATGTTTTCCTGGACACATAATGTATTCATGCTGATGGGCATTGCTTGAAAAATGCTGCCCTACCGTCTGTAGAATCCATATGCTGCAGATAAGAAATAAAAAAAATGGAATCCCAGTGACCTACCTTGATTGCATTCCTGCAGAAAATGAATTATACATGTTACGGGGCAGCACTTTTCCATGTGCTCTCCCTGTGCATGAAATAGCAAAAGGTCTTGGAAAACATGGCCAATCTGTCAAACCTGTTTTAAACACACAGTGCTCCAATTTGGAACCTCGTCAAAGTGTTGGCAAAAGCAGCCTAAGAACAGAAACAAAGCATAATGTGCTACCTGGAATTGACAAGTTATAGAGAGGGGTATCCCACAATTCCTGAGGGAGCTGGGACATCCATTCCTGGTTATCCTTCAGTTGGGTATCTGAAAGGCACAACGTCCTTTCCATTTGGTCGACGATCAGGTGATTGTCCTAGACATAAACAGGATAACCTAAAGCATGGAATTAAAGAGAAATTGATAAATGAAAACGCACAGCACCAATATACATGATAAAACACTAAGGGAATAATAAACAATAATTAAAACATTACTTATTTACTCCCCAAGAAACATATCTTCCTGCAAGCATCACAGCTCAGTGCAAATCAGGGACGTGCAGTCAGGGGTGGCTGATTAAGGCTCCTGTCAGACGGGCGCAGCGTTCATGTCCGTGATGGCGCACAAAAGTACGTCGGTGATAGCATGACATAAAGGCCAATGGAGTCCCACACACGAAGTACGTCCGCACTGAACTGCGGACATACAACGGCCGCGGCAAACGGACGCAAGTTAGGCAAGAACGTACAACCCCAAGAACGACCGCACAGAGTGCGCTGCATCCGCATAGCTTTGTGTGTGAGTGATGGAACGTGGTCAGACGGACTGCATTTATACGTCCAGCAATTTGACGGACAAAATGGTTTTGTATTTTAATTTATTTTCCCTCCTACATCCGTCAAAAATAACGTCAGCGAAAAAACGGACTGTGTGGCCACTACTGTGTCTTCCGTACTAACGTACGTCCGTGCTGCACGGATGCACAGTCCGTAGAAATCACATTCGTCTGACCCTAGCCTAAGTGCTGCTGAAATAATAAAATAAAAAACCTCAACTGCTCCGCCTTCCCCCACCGTCGGCTCCGTCCGTCCTCTGCGCGTGCCGTGCTTTGTTTTGTTTTTTTTGTCATGCAGCAGCCTGAGCTGGCCCTAAGAATTTGCGTAGCGGTACGCTATGCAAATTGTGTAGGCTGCCATGAAGTCTGCAGCGCGGCACAACTGTTCAATGACCAGGCGTCCGAGCACTGCCCACTTCCTGAACATTGCTCTCCCAGCGCCTCAGAGACACTAGGAGAGCAATGGAATAGCTTGGACCAATGGGAAAGTGCATTGGTCTAAGCCATTAAAAAAACGCCTGCATGGGAGGCAACCCTCCCATGCATTGATTGACGCAGGACAGTCATGTGACTGTCCTATCTCACACAGTCAGCGGGTGCAGGGCTGTGCTCGGGGTGTGGCCTCAGTGTGACACTCAGCTGCTTGGAGTGGAGGATGCAGATCCTGGGGAGCACTGAGAGCAGCCAGATCTTGGGGAGCACTGAGAGCAGCCAAATGTTGTTCAGTCTTAGGGCCACATTACGATCCTAGCGTTAAAAAGCGGGCGAAAGGGAGGAAAAACTGTGCCCGCAGTTTCCCCCCTTGCGTCTGCGTTTTAATGCTAGATTACAATGTACGTGCAAAAAATGCTGCCTGCATTGTTACCGCGCACTACGGGAGGGGATGCTCGCGGCAGCGCTTAGCGCAGCCACGAGCATCCACTTGATGGAGTCCATAGGACTCCATTGAGTTTCCCCCTGCTGGTCACATGACCAGCCGGATCTTGCCTTGCGAGATCCGGCCAGTCGGCGTAGTGATACGCAGGGAGAGACTGGAAGTTTTTATCCCCCAGTCTTTCCCTGCTCCCGCCGGACGGAGGAGGCGGTCGGAGCCGCGGGACAGGAGGTGAGTATCTGACTTGTTTTTTGATTTTTTTAGGCTGGTGTTAACGGATTCTGCAGAAGCGGAATTCGTTAACACCGAGTCCTGGCTATGGTTAACTTTCTGCTAACCAGAGCCAGGCGTTAATCAGCGTTAGGACTTTGTATTCCAGCGCTGATTAACACTTTGTGCTCCCTATACTTATCATGGGGAGCGCAAAGTACAGTAACCTCGCGCTGAAAAGTGCAAGGTACCAAACGCATTACTTAACTTGTTTGCATTTGGATCATAATATGCGGTAGACACCGCGGCTAATGTTAATGTTCACGCAAGTGAGCGTTATCATTAGCGTCAAGAATGTAATGTGGCCCTTATTGTATTGTAACCCTGTCTATATTGTGCCCATTGTTCAGCGCTGCGGAATATGCTGGCGCTATATAAATAAAATATAATAACTACTTATCTAAAGCAATTGCCGATGTCTGCATCTTTTATTTTGAAATAAAATGTAGAAGTTGTACAATTGATAAATGCAGTTTCTCCTAAAAACATAAGTTACAGAGGTTGTGCTAGAAATCTAGTTCACTTTAAAAATATTAACATTATGGAGCATTAATTATTACAGAATTTTGGATTAGGAATTGGTTAGGGATAATTAGTACCTACTGCTTAACACAAAACTGAAATGGTGTATGGTAGAGGGGCTGGCGTTTTGTAAATCTGCACATTTCCAGCTTGTGCAAGGTAAATTAGAATTCTCATTATTATCTAGTAACCTATTAACTAAGCCCGAATTAGCTTTGCAAGAAAATGCATTCCACTGATTAATTATTTAATAGACATTACTTATTTAATGATGTTGGGACACCTATTAAACTTATTATACCTGATATGCACTGGAAGTAACATCAAATCATACCCCCATCCCTTAAATTTACTACTTTTGCAGATGACTGTAAGGACAGGGGCTTTGACCCCTGTATGGTGTTGGGTGTATGGAACCCAATGGCAAGCCGAAGGAGGAGACCAGAAGGAATATGATTGGTTAAACTTTACTGAAGGCAACAAAATATAAGTCCAGAATAAAGTAATGTAAAGTTTCTTTTGACAGAAATAAAAGTCCAGAACGAAGAGTTGTAAGGATAAATAAGTACGGTTGCAATCTTGGAAATAGTCCAGGGGTAGAGGTATGCCGAGAGGTGGAACTGGTACTGCGATGGCAATCTTGAATATGGAAGCGGAATGGAGCTGTACCGTGGTGGCAGGAACAGAAGCGGAGCTGTATCGTGGCAACAGGAACCAGAGCGGAGCTGTACTGTGGCAGCGGGAACCGGAGTGGAGCTGTACTGTGGCAACAGGAACCGGAGCGGAGTTGTACCGTGGCAACAGGAACCAGAGCGGAGTTGTACCGTGGCAACAGGAACCAGAGCGGAGTTGTACCGTGGCAACAGGAACCAGAGCGGGGCTGTACTGTGGCAACAGGAACCGGAGTGGAGCTGTACCGTGGCAACAGGAACCGGAGCGGAGTTGTACCGTGGCAACAGGAACCAGAGCGGAGCTGTACTGTGGCAACAGGAACCAGAGCGGAGTTGTACCGTGGCAACAGGAACCGGAGTTGTACCGTGGCAACAGGAACCGGAGTTGTACCGTGGCAACAGGAACCGGAGCAAAGCTGTATCGGCAGCAGGAACGGAAGTCAGAATCCTTTTAGAGGAACACGAAGGGGAACCACTGGGTAACGTGGTATAACCACAGTATAACCTGGTTAGTGAGATGGAGAAGGCGGCAGGTTTAAATAGGGTTCAAGGAATCATACGAACACCGTTCACCTGGGACTCGCAGGTGGAATGAGGATACCTGAGTGCTAGGTAAATTAATTGGTGGTATACGAGGATCTCCAGTGCAGGTGGTGCAGTACCTTAACTTGACCAGCAGAGGGCGCCAGAGTACCTAGGTCTTCATGCTCTAGGATGGACGATCGCGCATGCGCGCCTGCCTTCTGCTCAGACGGATCGCGGAGGCGGCGTGGGACACATCCTGGCTCTCCTCCCTCGAGCTGCAGGCCGGAACCAGGGAGCGACGCGCCACGAGGGACCTCAGGTGAGTTTGTCAGGCGTCCCAACATGGCGGCCGCGGTCCGACCGTGGCGTGGGGCATTACAGGACCCCCCACCAAGGCGCGACCCCCGGGTGCGCTTGGTCGATGGCTTGGAAGGATAACGGATATGAAAGGCACGAACCTTTGCAGGAGCATGGACGCTGGCACTGGGTTCCCAAGATCGTTCTTCAGGCCCGTATCCCTTCCAGTGTACCAAGTATTCTAACCTGCCGTAACGAAGTCTCGAATCCAGAATACGTGATATCTCGAATTCCTCTTCTCCAGATATGGGTACAGGAGCAGGTGGTTTAGTATTCCGATCGGGGAACGGATTCTCATGCCAGGGTTTCAAGAGAGATACATGGAAGACAGGATGGATCCTGTAGGAAGGAGGAAGAGTTAAGCGGGCCGCCACGGAGTTCACCATTCTGAGGACCGGGAATGGGCCAATGTAGCGAGGGCCCAGCTTTTTCGAAGGACAATCCAAACGGAGATGAGCCGTGGATAGTAACACCTTGTCTCCGGGTGCATACACAGGAGCTTCCTTGCGACCACGATCAGCATATTTCTTTTGGTTCTGTTGGGCCAGTCGCAACTGGTGGCGTAACATTCGTAGTTGACCACGTAGGATTCTCAAGCGGGTTGATACTTCTGGAACTGGAGTGTTAAGCGGCATCTCCGGAAGAGTGCTAGGATGATAACCGTAATTGGCAAAGAAAGGTGAAAAGCGAGTTGATGAGTGTACCTGATTATTGTACGCAAATTCGGCAGTCGGGATGATGTCCAGCCAGTCGTCTTGGAGATGTGTGGTGAAGCAACGAAGGTATTGTTCCAGCGTCTGATTTGTCCGCTCAGTCTGGCCGTTACTCTGTGGATGAAAGGCTGAAGAAAGACATCTGGCAATTTTTAAGCTACGACACATTTGGGACAAAAACGGGAAGTAAACTGAGATCCTCTGTCTGTGACAATGGAACGAGGAGTACCATGGAGGCGGAATATTTCCTTGATGAACAAGGTGGCTGTTTCAGCTGCTGTGGGTAGGCCTACTGCTGGTATGAAATGGGCCATCTTGGTACAGCGATCTACCACTACCAGGATGGTGGTGTAGCGATGCGAAGGGGGAAGATCTACTATAAAGTCCATCGAAATATCTTTCCACGGATGCAGCGGTGGAGCCAGGGGTTGGAGAAGACCAGCAGGACGGGTGCGGGGTGTTTGTTGCGCCAGAGTACCTAGGTCTTCATGCTCTAGGATGGACGATCGCGCATGCGCGCCTGCCTTCTGCTCAGACGGATCGCGGAGGCGGCGTGGGACACATCCTGGCTCTCCTCCCTCGAGCTGCAGGCCGGAACCAGGGAGCGACGCGCCACGAGGGACCTCAGGTGAGTTTGTCAGGCGTCCCAACATGGCGGCCGCGGTCCGACCGTGGCGTGGGGCATTACAGGACCCCCCACCAGGCGCGACCCCCGGGTGCGTTGTCGATGGCTTGGAAGGATAACGGATATGAAAGGCACGAACTTTGCAGGAGCATGGACGCTGGCACTGGGTTCCCAAGATCGTTCTTCAGGCCCGTATCCTTCCAGTGTACCAAGTATTCTAACCTGCCGTAACGAAGTCTCGAATCCAGAATACGTGATATCTCGAATTCCTCTTCTCCAGATATGGGTACAGGAGCAGGTGGTTTAGTATTCCGATCGGGGAACGGATTCTCATGCCAGGGTTTCAAGAGAGATACATGGAAGACAGGATGGATCCTGTAGGAAGGAGGAAGAGTTAAGCGGGCCGCCACGGAGTTCACCATTCTGAGGACCGGGAATGGGCCAATGTAGCGAGGGCCCAGCTTTTTCGAAGGACAATCCAAACGGAGATGAGCCGTGGATAGTAACACCTTGTCTCCGGGTGCATACACAGGAGCTTCCTTGCGACCACGATCAGCATATTTCTTTTGGTTCTGTTGGGCCAGTCGCAACTGGTGGCGTAACATTCGTAGTTGACCACGTAGGATTCTCAAGCGGGTTGATACTTCTGGAACTGGAGTGTTAAGCGGCATCTCCGGAAGAGTGCTAGGATGATAACCGTAATTGGCAAAGAAAGGTGAAAAGCGAGTTGATGAGTGTACCTGATTATTGTACGCAAATTCGGCAGTCGGGATGATGTCCAGCCAGTCGTCTTGGAGATGTGTGGTGAAGCAACGAAGGTATTGTTCCAGCGTCTGATTTGTCCGCTCAGTCTGGCCGTTACTCTGTGGATGAAAGGCTGAAGAAAGACATCTGGCAATTTTTAAGCTACGACACATTTGGGACCAAAAACGGGAAGTAAACTGAGATCCTCTGTCTGTGACAATGGAACGAGGAGTACCATGGAGGCGGAATATTTCCTTGATGAACAAGGTGGCTGTTTCAGCTGCTGTGGGTAGGCCTACTGCTGGTATGAAATGGGCCATCTTGGTACAGCGATCTACCACTACCAGGATGGTGGTGTAGCGATGCGAAGGGGGAAGATCTACTATAAAGTCCATCGAAATATCTTTCCACGGATGCAGCGGTGGAGCCAGGGGTTGGAGAAGACCAGCAGGACGGGTGCGGGGTTGTTTGTTGCGCCAGAGTACCTAGGTCTTCATGCTCTAGGATGGACGATCGCGCATGCGCGCCTGCCTTCTGCTCAGACGGATCGCGGAGGCGGCGTGGGACACATCCTGGCTCTCCTCCCTCGAGCTGCAGGCCGGAACCAGGGAGCGACGCGCCACGAGGGACCTCAGGTGAGTTTGTCAGGCGTCCCAACATGGCGGCCGCGGTCCGACCGCGGCGCGGGGCATTACAATGACTTGCTTAATTTTGTTTATAATCCTGCTAGTAGTGTATGGGCGATATGTACTACACTCATTTGGTTACAAGTGGTCTCCAGTCTCTTCTCAAGCTAGAAAATGCAATCTTCAATATTCTTCCCTTTACTATAGGCACCCTGGCCTTGTTCTTAAATTAATTGCTACAGCTAACACTATCCTACAAAAACGGGAAGCTCCCAACTGCCCCATCTATATTCCTCCCATTTGCCACTTTTTGGGGTTTTGCCCACCCTCCTTTCCCCCCCAGTGAAAATGAATGTTTACTGAGAATCCAAGTCTGGCCTTCAATATGTCCACGTCCACGATCAAATGTTGCAGAATGGCAAACAGGTGAGCCTGTCCTCAACCAGTATGGCCCATGGTAGGTGTCCTCTGCGTGGACTATTTGAACCAGATGCTTCCTATCCCAGTTTCTATTGGAGCATATGTGTCACGCTCACGCAGTAGTAGCCCACAAAAGGTGTTCCACCAAGGTGTCAGAGAAAGTGACATTAAGTGCCTCCAATTTGACAATACTTGTTTTCTACCCAGACAGTTGTGCAAAAGGTTGTAGAGATACACAATATCTTACGAAGAGAAACCAGTGGTGTGGAAAGCATTAAGAATGTCTTCAGCAAATAAGCTAAGTTTGTATCTATGCCTTTGATGTCTGAATTCTGTCGTATTTCATGGTCTAATGACTCCACATGAAACACAAATAATTTGGGGGAGGATGGGGCATCCCTCCCTGGTATCACTAGAGTTAGAGAAGGATTTTTATTTCCCATCCATAATGACACGAGGAATACAGTATGACTGGCCTTCCCCAATTTGGTATTACAGTCACCCTACCACCACCAAATTCCCAGGAGCAGCAATGCCAATAGAAAATACAGTCTGTCATAAAAGCTTGACTGAAGGGTACAAGGGTCATACATGTTCAGGTCCAGTGTGCCCCAATGGCGGAGGTATCGACCACTCACACATTTTATAGTGAGAGAGAAGTTAAGATCATAAAATGGACATTGCCCTGTGTTTGGACTCCACACAGTAGTGGTAATGGGTGGGGTACTGGGGAAAGGTAAAGGGCTTATTCAAAATTTAACTCTAAAAACCAACAAACAGCATTAACAAAATGGTCTCTATAAAGCAGGGCTGTAAAACCCATCCCCACGATATTTATTGCCTACAATTCCCAGAATTATTTGAATGCAAAAAATACAATCATGGTGTAGTGGAAATAGGCTGGAAGATGGCCGCCATTGTAAGCCAGGCGACCATCTTGTTCAGAATATTGGTTCACTTGAAAATAATTAGGTAGTTTTTAGTTGAAACTCAGGCATACATAGAAATTTAGGAATGTGCTGAGATTAGCAGAAAAACAATTAAGGCGCTGAGAAAGATCTCTGCTGTTCCAGGCACAGAGAAAGATACATCAAGGTCGTTGGGGCCCGCAGAAATACAAAGGAGTATAGAGATCAGACCAGGTGCCATTTGTAACAAATAATTGAAGGCGCTAGGGAACCAGGCACAGCCCCGAACAGTAGGAGTAACTAATCATGATTTATTGTTACTAACACAAAGTTTGCCAATTTACGGCCAATTAATGAAATGTCTTTTGTATTAGACTAAAGGGAGGTATTAACCCACGTGGGGTGGGATAGTGTCACCGAGAGGTGGGCTAATTGGGATGTACCTAATTATGTATTTGAGGTATAAAACCTCAGGACACTGTATAATTGATGCTCAATCTTTGCGATTCAATCCTGTCTGAGCATTCTGTGACGTCACAATAAAAGTTTGCCTTTCCTGAAGAGACTCGTGTTCAGACAATCCTTGCTCGCGTCCGGTCCGGCCTCGTCCCGAGTGAACCAAGTGGATTCCGGTTACAATGGTAGGTGTGGTTCATAAAAATCAGAGGGGATGACGACAGAGATTTTCTTTTGTGTGTATTAAGATTTTATTAGCGTGCAACATAGTCAACAAAATGTGCACATGGAAAGAGGCCTCGCAGGGCCAATATATGTCAGCGAAAATAAGCGAGACGTGGTCGCGCTGGACCAACATATGTCAGCTGTAATAGGAGTCTCAAAAATAACAATTAAACAATTGCAAACACTGCATGAAAACATTACATTAAAAGAAGAGAAAATCAGTTGAAGACAACCGGCCGGTGATCCGGACCCAAGGGGTTAAAGCCAGGCACCGTTTGGAAGGGCAGGCTGTGCCTGCCTTTAATCGCTGGCCCCCGGGAGGGAGAGAGGTCCGAAAGGACCTCCCACCCCTCCCTTTCAGGCACCTCCTCCGCAATTGCGCGGGGGGGGGGGAGGGCGCCTGAAATAGATGTCATCTCGCTGGAATTCGCCTGTTTAAAGCTGTCAACCTGAACCACCGAAAATCTGGGCATTTCGCCAACATTTTGGCACTCTCTGCATGGCCGGATTAACATTGGGGCGGATGGAGCGGTCGCTCCAGGCCCCCTTCTAAAAATAGGCCCACAGCCGGCCAGCTGATAGTGAGTGCCGAGTGCACCCAGCCCAGGCCTTTGATCAGCCCTGCAGCAGAACCCGGCGCTTAGATAATAGAAACGCAGCATTTCCTTTGGGCAGAGGCTGAGGGGCGGAGCTGTTCTTTGAAGCCACGTGCTGCCCCTTTCCCTGCACAGCGTGAAGGTGATGAAGATCCGGCTCTGGAGATAAGATAAGGACACACTGATTTGTAAATATTTCCTCCCTCTTATTTAAACACTGGCCCACTAGTTCCAGGATGACATGGGAGGGGGGGGGCCCGGGGGGGCCCTACCTAACAGGCATCCAGGTTGCTTAGAGATAGCAGCTTCAACTTAAGCTGCAAAGCAGCCTGATTAGGTGTAAACACTGCTTTACTTGAATTTTACCACTTCTGCTGCTGCTCTGATATAGTAATAATTTTGTGTGTGTGTGGGGTGTATACATGTGTCACTCTGGTGTATATGTGTGGTGTGTATTAATATTATACATATGTCACTCTGGTGTATATATGTGCAAGTGTGTGCCATGTATGTAGCTGAGTGTGTGTGTATATAGCTGAGTGTGTGTGTGTATATAGCTGTGTGTGTGTATATAGCTGTGTGTGTGTATATAGCTGTGTGTGTGCATATAGGTGAGAGTGTGTGTATATAGCTGTGTGTGTGTGTGTGTAGCTGAGTGTGTGTGTATATAGCTGAGTGAGTGTGTGTGTGTAGCTGAGTGTGTGTGTATATAGCTGTGTGTCTGTGTATATAGCTGTGTGTGTATATAGCTGAATGTGTGTGTATGTGTGCTCTGTATATAGCAGAGTGTATGTGTGCTCTGTATATAGCAGAGTGTATGTGTGCTCTGTATATAGCAGAGTGTGTGTGTGTATGTGTGCTCTGTATATAGCAGAGTGTGTGTGTGTGTATGTGTGCTCTGTATATAATGGAGTGTGTGTGTGTGTATGTGTGCTCTGTATATAATGGAGTGTGTGTGTGTGTATGTGTGCTCTGTATATAATGGAGTGTGTGTGTGTATGTGTGCTCTGTATATAATGGAGTGTGTGTGTGTGTGTATGTGTGCTCTGTATTATAGCGGAGTGTGTGCGTGCCTCAGTATTTATAAAAAGGCCCACCGAAATCTTCAGCACCAGGCCCATGATGCTCTTAATCCGGCCCTGGTGTGTGTGTGTATGTGTGCTCTGTATATAATGGAGTGTGTGTGTGTGTATGTGTGCTCTGTATTATAGAGGAGTGTGTGCGTGCCTCAGTATTTATAAAAAGGCCCACCGAAATCTTCAGCACCAGGCCCATGATGCTCTTAATCCGGCCCTGACTCTCTGAATAGATTAACCATTACTTCTCTATGGGACAATTTCACTGCCGCTGAATTGAGGTGATTTGGGTGAACTGCACTGTATTTCTCTGGCAATTTGCCAATATTTGGCAAATTGACAGCTTTGTGAATAGCTGAACTTCCACGAAATTGCACCATACGGTGAAAATCACCATTCAGTGCATTTCTGTGGTAAACTCGGCTCTTACAGTTGTGTTCAAAATTATTCAACCCCCAATGCTGTAAAGGGTTTTAGGGAATTTAGTGTACATTTGTAATTGTATTCAGAATGAAATCCTACAAGGACTTTTTAAAGAACCATATGCAACTAAAATGACATCAATTGGTTTTGTAATACAGTAGTAAATGTTTCTTTTATGAATTCTTCATTGACACAATTATTCAACCTCTTAAAGACTACCACTCTGAAGAACAGAGGTTCATTCAAGTGTTTTCAGTCACGTATTGAAAACACCTGTGGATGTCACGGAGCAGCAATAAAGCATAATAAGCACCAATTAGGCAGCTTTAAAATGACTGTGATACTCAGCTCCTTCTAGACATTTACTGGTGTGGTTACAAACATAGTGAAGTCAAGAGAATGGTCCAGGAAGACAAGAGAAGAGGTGATTACTCTTCACAGGAAGGGCAATGGCTATAAGAAGATTGCAAAGATGTTAAACATACCAAGAGAGACCATAGGACACATCATTCGCAAATTCAAGGCAAAGGGCACTGTTGAAACGCTACCTGGTCGTGGCAGAAAGAAGATGCTGACTTCGACTGCTGTGCGCTACCTGAAGCGTAGAGTGGAGAAAAGTCCCCGTGTGACTGCTGAGGAACTGAGAAAAGATTTGTCAGATGTGGGTACTGACGTTTCAGCTCAGACAATACGGCGCACACTGCGTAATGAAGGCCTCCATGCCAGAACTCCCAGGCGCACCCCCTTGCTGTCTCCAAAGAATAAGAAGAGTCGACTGCAGTATGCCAAAAGTCATGTGGAAAAACCACAGAAGTTTTGGGATAGTGTTCTGTGGACTGATGAAACAAAATTAGAACTGTTTGGGCCCATGGATCAACGCTATGTTTGGAGGAGGAAGAACAAGGCCTATGAAGAAAAGAACACCTTGCCTACTGTGAAGCATGGCGGGGGGTCAATCATGCTTTGGGGCTGTTTTGCTTCTGCAGGTACAGGGAAGCTTCAGCGTGTGCAAGGTACCATGAATTCTCTTCAGTACCAGGAGATATTGGATGACAATGTGATGCAGTCCGTCCCAAACCTGAGGCTTGGGAGACGTTGGACCTTTCAACAGGACAATTTATTTATTTATTTATAAAGGATTTTACCAGGAAGGATACATTGAGATTTCTCTCGTTTTCAAGTATGATCCCAAGCATACCTCCAAGTCCACTAGAGCATGGTTGCAGATTAAAGGCGGAACATTTTGGAGTGGCCATCGCAGTCACCGACTTAAATCCGATTGAGAACCTCTGGTGGGACTTAAAGAAAGCAGTTGCAGTGCGCAAGCCTAAGAATGTGACTGAACTGGAGGCTTTTGCCCATGACGAATGGGCGAAGATACCCGTAGATCGCTGCAAAACACTTGTGTCAAGCTATGCTTCACGTTTAAAAGCTGTTATAACTGTAAAAGGATGTTGTACTAAGTACTAAGATTGAATGTCACTTGGGGGTTGAATAAAACTGATAATGATGTGAGCACAGAAAAGACATTTGTGGTTATTTCATTATAAATGTTATGTTATACTTGTCTGACCTACACGTGCCTCTTTGATTTAATTGTAAGCAAGATGACTGAATGATCAAAATCAATGTCAAACTGGCCAAAACACTCAATTTCAGTGGGGGTTGAATAATTTTGAACACAACTGTATTGAAAAAGACTTTAAGTCTTGTCTAGTGTTTGGGGAAAGATACCTCGAGCTATACAGCACTCCCTCAAATTCTGGCTGAGGGTTCTGAAGGATGGAAAGCTGCTGCAGATCTGCTTGACTGGAGAGAAGGAACGAATGCTGTCAGGTTCGGGCCCGGTCCACAAGCTGGAGACTAGGAACTCCATTTGCTGTTACATAGTTACGTCATCTCTTACACTTATATACTGGAATATTCGGGGGGGGGGGTAAACGCACCCCACTTCATTTTTTTCTACAGTTCTATATCCCCTTACGTTAAACTTATTAATCAATGTATAACTCTATAGAATGTGATTGTTGCAAAGTAGAACATCTCAAGTGCTGCAAAATGTATAATTCATATACTGCAGGAAGGAAATCAAGGCAGGTCACATGGGATTCCTCCATGGTTTCTGACAGCATATGGATTTTACATTCTGCAGAGTTTGCATTTTTCATGCACTGCCCATCAGCCTGAGTAAATTATGTATCCAGGAAGCATGGCCGATCTGGTAACCCTAAACTGAGCCCATGGTTTACGAGACAGCCCTAGTGGCATTGTTGTGGGATTCTCATACACGCACTATTTTTGCATTTTTAAAATGCGACCTCTATGGAATTCAGCCCTTGGGGATATAGACTTTTCGAAGGCTGATATATCCATGTGAGATCTCACAGCTCATTTCTAGATCTAGCAGGGAGTTCTAGTAAATCCAGCCCATTGAAAGACAAGTTCAGGCAGCTCCCATTTACCAGCAGTCTGGTGCAGTTAATAGAGCTTGCCAGGCAGATGCCACACGTGTTCAGACTTTCAGATCTCACCTTCCTGTGAGCAAAGCAGTCATGCAGCTTGCATGTTGTTATTCCTGAAGCGCGCCATGAGTTCATCAGCCCATCCAGATATCATCCTAAACTGTGACCCAGTCCTGGTGCAGTCCTCAGACAGTCTGGCAGTGTTAGGGGAGGAGAATGAGCTGCCAGTGTATACTAGAGGAGGGAGGAGGTTCACACACACACACTGCATGCAGCCTGCAACCAGATCTCTTGGGAAACACGAAGAACTGGTTTCAAAAGATGATTTGAGCCGCTGAATAAAAACAAAATAATATCAGCGTACTTGTGCGATTTCTTTGTGTTGTTATGTGCGTAACCACCATAACAAACAGTAGTTCTGTATATCCTGGCTTTGGCCCTCTGAGTTCCTGTTGTTAACGTGAAATATGAAGTGGTTATTTACATTTCTGCTTCTGATGCACAAAACTGGGGTAAAAGTCATTTATACACAGCCCCCAGGCTGGAGCGGACACACTGATAATCCTTAATGGGATAAAATATTGAAAAGTAATGTTCCCTTTTCTTGCATTAAATAACTGAGCATGTGGCAGCCTCTTCCCAATTATTTCTTTCCACTGTTTTTTTTTAACAGTAGTTTTTTATTGTCAGATTCAAGTTAAAATACAGCATAAAAGAGAGCAGGTAAAGTCACTCACGTTCCCCATAGTTCAACAATCCCATCCGATGACTCCCTCACGGGCAGGAAAAGAGTCCACAGAAAAATACATTAAGCTAGCTGTGCCGAGTCAGAAAATTCTTGGAGTGCCTGTGGGCATGGAAGGGGTATTAAAGGAATCGTCGTCAGGGATCTGGTCTGTTACCAGCAGGTAGATTCAAAATCCCTCTTCACTTTAGAGATAAAATTTTCTGGTAAACATGTGTAGCACTCACCCCCGGAGGAGCCGCTGAATAAACCCAGGATAGTCTCACCGCACTAGGAGTCACTATACTTGTGGATAGTGTTGTCTTGTGCAATGTTGTGGATTTTCTAAGTTAAATACTTTGCTGAATCGATAAAGTGGCATATAATACACATGTACGTTGAAGATAATGACAGGATACGAAACGTGGGAAAAGCACGCAGCGGAAGTAAAAGAACGGTTAACCCCCTCAGTTCTTGGTTTAAGTCCCGCTCAAAAAAGGCTCATAAAGTGGTGTCTTAGGGTACCCGGGTACTAGATTCAACTGGCCAGTGAATGAACAAAAATATCTTCGACTAGTCAACGTTGGGGCCCTTGTGGATTGAAGCAGTTAACCAAGTGCGCACTTTAGTTTCGGAACCGTAGGCCTTGAGGCCTCTCACCCATCCGACGAACAAAGTGTCCAGAACCGATGACTCGACCAAAGGATCTCTCTCCGCCGACTGGAACCCGGTGCCAACGAATCCGCTCCTCAGATGCCAAATCTCCACACTGGAACTGGTCCACCGCCTGCACTCCCGTTCGATCGCGCTGCCTCCCTACGCGAGGTCCTTCTGGAACCTGGTTGTCCTCCAAACTGCTCAGTGGAACATTGTAGGTGATGATGCACGCTCCGTCCCCGATCTCCAGCACTGGATGCGCCTCGGTCCACGCTCGGGCCTGGTTGTGATCCTGGACAGTCTGCTGCATGCGTCTCACTCGTTCAGCTGCTCTACTCGTTCTGCCAATGTCCCACACGAGGCTACTGATGTCTTCCTGGCGCCAGCACGCCCACTTCGCAAAGGTTTCTGGGAGATGAAGTCTTTTTAGTCCAGCATAGCCCATAACGTCTCTTGGCTCTGTCTCCCTCTAGAGGTAGCAACAGTTCAATACATAGAGCCAAACTCATACAGCGCTACACATGACAAAAAAAATCTCGAGTGGAAGGTACCGCTAACTTTAAAATCTTTACACCAAATCTCCGTATGGAGTCCCAGAATAATGACATGAAAGGGCAGGACCATAAACAATGGAATAGGTCAGCATTGACATGTAAACACTTGAGGCACCGGCAAGAACTGAGGGGCGTGATGAGGGCCAATCTATCCAGGGCCACATAAGCACCATGTAGCAGTTTAATAAACATTTCATCATATTGGGATGAGGGGATCTGTTTACGTAGTTTATTAGTGGCCGCTGTCAAGGTAAAGGGTGATTGTTTGGGGAGATGAACACACCAACGTCTTTACGTTTGAGCAGAATTTGTAGCATTTGGATCGGGTACAGCAAACGCGGGAATGCAACCATTTTTATAAGGCCACATCTCCCCAAGTAAGACAGTGGAAGTTTTGCCCAGGAAGTTAGCAATTCTTTGAGCTGGGCCAGGAGGGGTGGGACGTTGACTAGGGATGAGCGGTTCGGGTTCGGACGGTTCGGGGTTCGACCCGAACTTGGCCTGTTCGATGAGATCGCGAACACCGAACATTTCCGGGTGTTCGCCGCATGTTCGACCACAATGGACCACAATGCATTTTCCCACTGGCCTGAAGCTCATAATTGGCTACAGCCTTGCACCTGGCCACAGGTCTGGTGCAAGACTGGTTCAACACTATGCCAATCACCGCTCAGAGTCCTGATTGGGCAAATTTTGGGCTCAAAATCATGGGCTCACAGAGCTAAGTCCCGCAGCACACTATATAACGTTTCCACGCGCCGATTCTGCACGCATTTCAGAGGAGATTTCAAAGGAGATAGTTGTGTCTTGTTACTGCCGGTCTGCCACGCTACTGGGGGGTCTCATTTCTACCAAATATCAGGGAATTTAGGTGATGTGTGTCTTGTCACTGTGCCAGCAAGTTTTTTTGGGGTTTACAACTTTCTTTAAAACATTTGTGAATTGAGGTGATCTTCTGGGTCTTGTCACTGTGCCAGCAAGTCTTTTTGGGTCTCATTTCTACCAAATATCAGGGAATTTATGTGATGTGTGTCTTGTCACTGTGCCAGCAAGTTTTTTTGGGGTTTAAAACTTTCTTTAAAACATTTGTGAATTGAGGTGATCTTCTGGGTCTTGTCACTGTGCCAGCAAATCTTTTTGGGGCTCATTAATTTCTTTAAAACATTTGTGAATTGAGGTGATCTGTGTCTTGTCACACAGCCAGTACCACGCAGTATTTTGGGGGTCACAAATTTCTTTAAAACATTTGGGAATTGAGGTGATCTGTGTCTTGTCACACATCCAATCCACGCTGTATTTCGGGGCTCACTAATTTCTACAAAACATTTGTGAATTGAGGTGATCTGTCTCTTGTCACACAACCAGTACCACGCATTATTTTGGGGCTCACTAATTTCTACAAAACATTTGGGAATTGAGGTGATCTGTGTCTCGTCACACATCCAGTACCACGCAGTATTTTGGGGCTCACTAATTTCTCCAAAACATTTGTGAATTGAGGTGATCTGTGTCTCGTCACACATCCAGTACCACGCTGTATTCCGGGGATCACTAATTTCTACAAAACATTTGTGAATTGAGGTGATCTGTCTATTGTCACTGGCTGCCAGCTATCAGTGTGTCTCACTGAGTTATACCAGAGTTCTTTAAATCTTTATACCAGAGTTGAATCAGAGTTCTGTATATATTAATCTATATATCACTCACCATGTCTGAAAGAACAAAAAGGACAGGCAGGCGCTCCCAGACACAGATAACAGGGCAAGCAGCCCCTGTGTCGGGAGGCTGTGCCTCTGGGCGTGGTGGACGTGGTGCATCCTCTGCAGGGGCACGCTTGTCCTTTCTAACTGGTGCTGGCCGTCTTAAGCAGCAGCAACATACAGATGACTTGGTGGATTGGCTAACCAGGCCATCCTCATCCTCCGAATCCTCTGCCAGCCAGGCTTCTAGTTCTTTACAGTCCACCTCAGCTGCCAAAGCATCTAATGCAGTCTCCATGTCCACACACGCTATCACACACGGAGGAGTCAGCTGAATTGTTTGACTACAATGAGAGTGACATGCTGCTTGAGGATGCGCAGCAAGTACAGTGCTCTGATTCAATCTCTGAGGTTGAGGAAGGGAGTATAATCAACCTAGAGGAAGGGGGTGCCAGTGATGACACACAAAATAACTGGCACTCCTGTTGCCCCAGCAGCTGCAGCATACTGCCAAGTTGGCTCCAGTGATGAGGAGATAGGGGGTGATGATGACAATGATGATGAGGTCACTGACTCCACCTGGGTGCCAGATCGAACAGAGGAATTAAGTGAGGAAGAGGGGGAGGAGGAGGCACAGCAAACACGAGGCACAACATCCTCTGTGACCAACCGTAGCACTAGCCAGTCCAAGGCATCACATGTCAGAGCTGCTCTGGTGCAGAGTGCTGTTGTTTCAAAGAACACATGCAGGAACTCTGTTGTCTGGGAGTTTTTTAAGAAATGTGCAGTAGAGCGCAGTGTTGCTATTTGTAATCTATGTCAGATGAGGCTTAAGCGTGGGAAAGATACCGGACACTTGGGTACCACGTGCTTGAGGCGACATATGAATAAGTGCCACACATCCCGTTGGCGCAAAACTTTGCATAGGTCCTCCTCCTCCTCATCTGTCTCTACCCCCACTGTATGTCCTGCCATGTCATTGCCTACAACCTCCACCGACAGGGATGATGCTACAGTAATGGATGTACCAGGTACTTCCTCACAATGTGACATCATCCCAGTAGCTGAAGATTTACGCAGTCAGATTACGTTGCCGCAGCTGCTGCAGCGAAAGAAAAAATATAGTCCCAACCATCCCCAAGCACAGCGTCTAAATGTCAGCTTAGCAAAATTACTCGCATTGCAGCTGCTGCCTTTCCAGCTGGTGGACTCTGCTCCCTTCCGTGAATTTGCTGAATGTGCTGTACCACAGTGGCAGGTTCCAAAACGCCATTACTTTTCACGCAAGGCCATTCCAGCACTATACCAGCACGTGGAAGACAATGTTATCCAGTCATTGGGAAAGGCAGTCAGCAGCAAGGTGCATGTGAATTTAGATACATGGTCCAGCAAGCATGGACAGGGTCGTTACATTTCCTTCACAGCACACTGGGTAACTCTGATTGCAGCTGGGAGGGATCCAAGACGGGGCTCTGTGCTGGAGCTTGTTCATCCACCATGCCTCCAGAAAGCTGCTTGTATGAGGTCTGTCTGCTCCACCACCACAACCTCTTCCTCCTCCTCCTCCTCTCCTCCTCCTTCACCGTCTCTCGGAAGTGGCAGTTAACCCGACGCCTGACAGGGTCTACGCAATGGCTCAAGCAAAAAGATGCCATACTGTGCTTGAGCTGGTTTGTTTAGAGGACAGGAGCCACACCGGGTCAGAAATTTTGTCAGCTCTGCAGGGGCAGGTGCAGAGATGGTTAACACCACGCCAGCTTGAGCTGGGAATGATCGTCTGCGATAATGGCAGCAACCTTCTCTCCGCCCTACGCAAGGGTAAATTGACGCACGTACCATGCCTAGCACACGTCCTAAATCTGGTGGTACAGCGTTTCCTAACCAAGTACCCAGGGCTGCCAGAGCTTCTCATCCAGGCCAGAAAAGTCTGCAGCCACTTCAGACCAGGGACGTGCAGTCAGGAGTGGCAGGGGAGGCAGAGCCTGCCCTGCCATTCCAGTAAATTAATGAGCTCATTGTGTGTAATGACATGTGATGTGTGTTGTATGTGTGTGTATATTTAAACTGTAAATAAATGTTATTTATTGAAAAAAGTTCTCATACTCACCTCTCCTCGCTCCCTCGCTGTGCTGGCTTCTTCTCTCTGTCTGCTTTTTTTCTCCTACGCTTTCACAGTTTGCCGGCTGCTTTGTGTGTGTAATACACTACACAGACAGCAGGGGCAGCGCTGAGCCAGCCTAGGCTACGCAATTTATGCAGCTCAACGCTACGTAATTGCGGAGCTCAAGCTGGTGGCAGGCAAGCTCGTCATTGCCTCCAGGCAATGACAGCAAATTAAACTTGAGCCAATGGATAAGCTCCATTGTCTCAAGCTTTTTTTTTTTTTTTTAAAAAAAGCCCACCATGGGAGGCAGTGCTCCCCATGGTTTGATTGACGCAGGACAGTCATGTGACTGTCCTCGTCAATCGTGGGGGGCGAGCAGACAGCATGACTTCAGGGCCAGACTGGCCTACCGGAATCCCGGTAGGCTGATTAACTTTTGGGCCGATGGGTGGGGCTGTTTTATAATAGAGAAAAAAAAAGGTTTAAACGTATTTTTTTATCAGCCTGTCAGAGCTGGGGGGGGGCGGAGCGTCAGCCTCACTGACAAGCTGAGGGAGGGGTTGTATGGCCGGGTGTCTGAGCAGCCGCAGATACAACCAGGCAGCCTGCTCGAGTGCTTGCTCGCACGTTGCAGGCTGCCTGAAAGCTGGCCTGGCCGGGTATCATCTGGTGGGGAGGAGCCCTGCTCCTTTTGATCAGTGTGGAGCAGGACCCTGCATATCCATGTGACAGGCAGCATGGATGCCTGCACTAACAGGGATTTATGCTGTGTGGCAGCAAAGGGGTGCAGAAACCCCTGCCTGTCACATGACCAGAGGACCCTACTGATACCGGGGACAGACAGGAAGAGGAGCAGCTGGAAGCAAGAGGCAGGTGAGTATGGAGGGAGGGGAGAGGTCTGTCCTGTGTGTCCCTGTATCTGTCTGTCCTTCTGTGTGTCCCTGTATCTGTCCTTCTGTGTGTCCCTGTATCTGTCTGTCCTTCTGTGTGTCCCTGTATCCGTCTGTCCTTCTGTGTGTCCCTGTATCTGTCTGTCCTTCTGTGTGTCCCTGTATCTGTCTGTCCTTCTGTGTGTGTCCCTGTATCTGTCTGTCCTTCTGTGTGTCCCTGTATCTGTCTGTCCTTCTTTGTGTCCTGTATCTGTCTTTCTCCCTGTTTATGTGTCTGTCTTTCTGAGTATGTTCATCTGTCTGTTTTGGTATCTGTCCTTATAATTAATCTATTTCTCTCATTTTGTTTTCTCTATTTCCCCTCATTAATGTTCTCCTTCCCCTTATTTTTTTCTCTTCCCCTTCTCCTCTTATCATTTCTTCTCTAGCACTCTGTCACTTTCACTCTCTACTTTCTACCCCTAATACCTTCTAACCCTAATCTGTTCCCTTAATAGCCTCTAACCCTAATCTGTTCCCATATAGCTCTAACCCTAATCTGTGCCCCTTACCTTCTAACCCTAATCTTGCCCCTAATAGCCTCTAACACTAATCTGTTCCCCCGTATAGCCTCTAACCCTTAATCTGTTCCCCCATATAGCCATATAGCCTCTACCCTAATCTGTGCCCCTAATACCTTCTAACCCTAATCTGTTCCCCTAATAGCCTCTAACCCTAATCTGTCCCCCATATAGCCTCTAACCCTAATCTGTGCCCCTAATACCTTCTAACCCTAATCTGTGCCCCTAATAGCCTCTAACACTAATCTGTTCCCCCGTATAGCCTCTAACCCTAATCTGTTCCCCCCATATAGCCATATAGCCTCTAACCCTAATCTGTGCCCCTAATACCTTCTAACCCTAATCTGTTCCCCTAATAGCCTCTAATCCTAATCTGTTCCCCCATATAGCCTCTAACCCTAATCTGTTCCCCTAATACCTTCTAACCGTAATCTATTCCCCCATATAGCCTCTAACCCTAATCTCTTCCCCATATAGCCTCTAACCCTAATCTGTTCCCCTAATAGCCTCTAACCCTAATCTCTTCCCCCATATAGCCTCTAACTCTAATCTGCCTCACCAGCCACTGACCTCACCGCACGTCACTGCTTCAGACGGTCATTCCCGGCAAGCGTTTGCCTGGCAGAAATTCAAAGAGAGTTCCACCTTCCCACAAACCGTCTGATCTATGACATGCGTACCAGGTGGAACTCGACATTAGCAATGCTGCAGCGTCTGCACAAGCAGCAGAGGGCCATCAACGAGTAGCTGTGTGAGTATGGCACAAGGACAGGTTCAGGTCAACTTGTTTCCCCCCCGCAGTGGCTGATGATCAAGGATGCATGCACTGTACGGTCACCATTTGAGGAGGCAACGAGGATGGTGAGCAGGGACAGTGCATGCATCAGTGACACAATTCCTTTAGTGCTCCTGCTGGAGCACACTCTGCGGGGGAATTATAGATGTGGCTCTAGAGGCAGAGCAGCGGGAGGAAGAGGAGGCCTTCCCTAGCTCTCAAGTCCCCAGTCTTTCCGCAGACAGCATTCCAGCAGGTCCTACTCAGATCAGACAGGAGGAGGATGAGGAGGAGGAGGAATATTTAAGTAGTGGGGGCATTGAAGATGGGGATTCCTCAAGGGAGGGTTTTGTGTGCCCAGAAACAGAAGGGCTAGTGCGTGGCTGGGAGGAGGAAGTGCACGATACGGTCATCCTCATTGACCAGGAAGACTCGGACGCTTATGCCACCTCCAACCTACGCTGCATGGGCTCCCTAATGATGCAAAGCCTGCTAAAGGACCCCAGGATTCGTGCTATCAAGGAGAGGGATCATTACTGGTTGGCAACCCTTCTTGATCCACGATACAAGGGTAAAGTTGCAGAGCTCATCCTGCCCGCACAGAGGGAGCACAGGATGAAAAAACTTGAGGACGCTCTAAAGCGACACTTGTGTAACACCTTTCCAGGCACTGGTAGATTACCAAGTGCTAACACACGTGCTTCTGAGGCTGCGGGTGATCAGAGGAATAGTGGTAAAGGCCAGGGCCGCTTGACTGATGCTTTTTTAAATTTTTTAGTCCTCGACGCCCAGGGACGTCAAATGTAGGCACCCATTGCCAGCGTCTTCACCATATGGTGAAGGACTACCTAGGGGCAAGGGCAGACCTGGATACCTTTCCAGCAGATGATCCACTGGCTTACTGGGTGTTGAGATTGGATCACTGGCCAGAATTTAGCCAATATGCTATGCAGCTACTAGGTTGCCCTTCATCTAGCGTGCTTTCCGAAAGGACGTTCAGTGCCGCTGGAGGTTTTGTCACTGACAAAAGAGTGCGTCTGTCCACCGACTCTGTAGACCGGCTGACATTTATAAAAATGAATCAGTCCTGGATCAGCAGCTATCAATAGCCTGATGCCGAAGTAACGGAATAGATTGGGTATGTCTTCTGCATGCACAAAACCTCCAACACTGAACTCTTCCACAATACCACAAAAGGGTTACGGTGTGAATGCACTTGCTGCCATGAAAGGCACAATATTTGGCTGCACTGACGCCTGTGCCAGATTTATATCATTTTAATTTTTTGAACAGCAGGGTCCAACCCTGCACTCTTCCACAATACCACAGAGGGGTTACTGTATGATGATACTTGCTGGCCTGGCATTAAAGGCACAATATCTGGGTGCACTGACGCCTTGACCAGAATCATATCTTTTCAATATAGGACCACATGGTATCCAACTACCGCCCAATATCACTGCTCCCTGTAATGTCAAAAATTCTGGAAAAATGTGTCTACACTCAATTACGTGATTATTATCATTATCAGAACTATTTAACCCCAGATCAATCAGGCTTTCGTCCAAACCATTCAACTACAACTGCCCTTTTAAAAGTTTGTAATGATATCCAAGCGGGCAGGGAACAAGGAAATCTAACTGGAGCCATCTTCCTTGATTTTGCCAAGGCTTTTGACACAGTAGACCATGGCATCCTATTACAAAAACTTAAGAACTCTGGTATTGGTGATAGTACGTTAACCTGGTTCCAATCATATGTGTCTGATAGGTCTCAATTTGTGTCCCTTTCTGACAGCACTTCCCTTCCCCTCCCATTCACGTGCGGTGTACCCCAAGGCTCGATACTTGGCCCCCTGCTATTCACAATATTCATAAACGATCTGCCCAACGTCTGCAAAGCTTCAACTGTGCACATGTACGCAGACGACACTGTAATCTATACCAGCAAACCAAATCTCCCACAGCTGAAGGCAGTGCTGCAAGAACAATTCACAGGGGTAGAAAAGTGGATCGCAAATAACAAACTTTTTCTAAATACTGACAAAACTGTTACAATGCTCTTTGGAACCGCACCTAAACTACACAAATTGCAAACACCCCATCTATGTGTTGGGACAAAATCAAATGGCACACTGACCACAGTCACTTCTCTCAAATACCTAGGTATGTGGTTAGACCCAAATCTATCTCTTGGCCCCCACATCGAAAACCTCTCATCTAAACTCTACCCCAAACTAGGTGCCCTGTACAGAAACAAATCCTGTCTGAGCCCCGCGGTAAGAAAGCAGATTGTACAACAAATGCTTATGCCAGCCATTGAATACGGAGATGTAGTGTATGCAGCCGCCCCACAAACACACCTCCAGAAACTTACTACATTGTATAACTCATTCTGTCGCTTTGTGTTACAATGTAACACTTGTGACATGTTAAAAGAACTAAACTGGCCATCACTGGACTCTAGACGCACCCTTCACCTTTCCAACCTGGTGTTTAAGAGCTTTTCTGGGAAGCTACCACCCTACCTGAATATGCTGCTTCCCCCGGCAGTTCCCTCATCCTATAACCTCAGATCCAGGACCAGCACCTTACTTGCAATACTGCAATACAAAAAGAAAATGGCTCGATCCTCATTTTCCTACAGAGCACCGCAAATATGGAATAACCTCCCAGACACCGTCAAATCTTCCCCCAGTCTAAAGTCCCTTAAGAGTTCCCTATTAACATACCTCAATACGAAATGCACCTGTAAACATGTAACATAATGACTTTATTTCCTCCATATTTATTTTTCTGTTAATCTGTATATTTGGTCTTGTGTTAATATCTTGCATTTTACTATTTTGTATTTCTGTAACCACTCAATGTTCTCGAACCCAGGACATGCTTGAAAACGAGAGAAATCTCAATGTATCCTTCCTGGTAAAATCCTTTATAAATAAATAAATAAATGGTCCACCCCTGCACTCTTCCACAATACCACAGAGGGGTTACTGTATGATGATACTTGCTGGCCTGGCATTAAAGGCACAATATCTGGGTGCACTGACGCCCATTACCAGATCAAAAACCTTTCAATATAGGACCGCAAGGTCCACCCCTGCATTCTTCCACAATACCACAGAGGGGTTACTGTATGATGATACTTGCTGGCCTGGCAGTCTTGTGCCAAAGGCAGAATATCTGGGTGCACTGACGCCTTGACCAGAATCATATCTTTTCAATATAGGACCACATGGTCCACCCCTGCATTCTTCCACAATACCACAGAGGGGTTACTGTATGATGATACTTGCTGGCCTGGCATTAAAGGCACAATATCTGGGTGCTCTGACGCCCATTACCAGATCAAAAACTTTTCAATATAGGACCGCAAGGTCCACCCCTGCATTCTTCCACAATACCACAGAGGGGTTACTGTATGATGATACTTGCTGGCCTGGCATTAAAGGCAAAATATCTGGGTGCACTGACGCCCATTAACAGATAAAAAACTTTTCAATATAGGACCACATGGTCTACCCTTGCACTCTTCCACAATACCACAGAGGGGTTACTGTATGATGATACTTGCTGGTCTGGCATTAAAGGCACAATATCTGGGTGCACTGACGCCTTGACCAGAATCATATCTTTTCAATATAGGACCACATGGTCCACCCCTACATTCTTCCACAATACCACAGAGGGGTTACTGTATGATAGTACTTGCAGGCCTGGCACCAAAAGCACAATATTTGGGTGCACTGCCACTGACGACTGTATCAGATTCATATCCTCAGAGGGGTTACGGTGTGACGGCACTGTTGGGGATGCTAAAGGACCAATTTTAAAGCACCTATTGTTACTTTCATCCAAAGCCTGCATATATTTCACAATAATTTAGCCAAAAAAATCAGTAAACTTTTTCTGCGTGTACGAAAATGTCTCCTCTTTTCATACAGACTGCCGCCCCAAGCAGTCTTTAATGCATAGATTAAAGGAAAAGCATTTACCGTCATATGAAACGTCATTTTTTTGTTTTTAAGTGTTTCTATACATCCTAGAAATCCGCCACTTCACGGGCAGGTTATGGGGACCTCCTAGGCACGATATTTGAAGGAATTTTTGGTTTTTATTTTTAACCCTTATTTCATGGAAAACTCACTGTCCCTTTAAAAACTTTTTTTTTTACTTTTTGTTCTTGTTTCCTGTCCCCCAGGGCACTACTCGGACCCCCATACACCTTTTATGGCAAATATGTAGCATATATGCCCTCTTGGAGGGCACTCTAAAAAACGAATTTTCAGCCCCATTGACTTGCATTGGGTTCGAGTTCGGGTTCGGACCCGAACAAATGGGAAGTTCGGGTTCGGGCTCGAACCGAACTCGGGGAGTGTTCGGCTCATCCCTAACGTTGACCTCCTATAACTGTCAGGCTCGTGCCATGATGGAGCCATGGCAGGGCCTTAATATCAAATAATATCCCAAGCGCTGGGGGAGAGCAGATGAAGCAGACACAGGAACTTATGCTGGTAAATAATAAATGGTGTATATTCAGAACACACAACAACACGTCTGATACAGAAATAACAGAGCACTGGATACAACAGGAAAAGTCACTCTGCGTGCAGGTTGTGTCTATGTACCAGGGATTGTGGGCTATATATTCCACTGCAGACAGGATCCTCTGCGTGGGAACCAGGAGCTCTTAGCACAGGTACCTTGGTAGCAGGACGGTGGAATAAAGCAGAACACAGGTAGCCACAGGTGCAGTCTCTTAGGCCCACAGGATAGTGGGCTATGCAGTTACCACTGCAGAAAGGATCCACTGAGCTGGAAACAGGAGCTCTTCGCAAAGGTACAATCTGCAATGCTGGCAGATAAGCTCATACAGAGGATGGTGGGTAAAACTGACAAACAACGGTGAGGGAGCTCTCAGAACCTCACATGGGCAGGGAATCAAGGAAAATTACAGAGCATAGAAGGAAGGGTGTGTCCAGGTTATATGCACACCCACTCAGGAGCTGGCACAGGGATTAACCCCTGAGTGGATGCAGACAGGAGCAACGGCAATATTGTGTATACAGGCAGACTCCTGGAGCTGGCATGACAATAACTTTGAGGCATCAGTCGGCAATAGCACACCTAAGTATTTAAAGACTCCTGATCGGCACCAAAGATAGGGACAACGGTGCCTGATCAATCCCTCACTGGCCGAGCCAAAAGGTATCGCCAACGTTTTATAATTAATCTTAAACCCCGAGGCTAAGTGAAAGTCGTCCAAATACGTCAATAGGTCGGGTTTGCCTTGTCAGGGTGGGACAGAAATAACAACAGATCGTCTGTGAAGGCAACCACCCGGACCTCATGGGAACCCACTTTTATCCCGCTAAAATCCGGGCATATTTGAATAATTCGTAGGAGTGGCTCTAAGGCTAAATTAAACAGGAGGGGGGAAAGTGGGCAACCTTGGTGTGTGCCTCGTTCCAGTATGAAAGGGTCAGATTTAAGGCCGTTAGTCGTTATAGTGGTGGAAGGGTTGTCATATAAAGCGTTAAATAAATTAAGTGTGGGGACCCCAAATGAATGATATTTCAGGAACCGTTGCAAATAGGACCACGAGATACAGTCAAAGGCCTGATCAGCATCGCAACTGAGGAGCAAATCCGACAAGTGTGTGAGGCCGCTTGACAACCAGATGGCGGCCAGGGCCTTTCTAACGTTTTGTGTGACAACCCGCTAAAGAGCCCGTTTGGGCAGGGGAAATAAAGTGGGACAGCGGGGCCTGTAGACGACGAGCCATTATGGCCGATAGGAGTTTCAAATCTACATTTAAAAGGGAGATTAGTAAGGGATCCCGATTTGGTTTAGGAATTACAATCATTTGAGACGCATTGAAGGACGTTGGCGGGGCTTTTCTCTGTAGGATATTATTAAACAAGGTGTAAAGGTGGGGAACTAGGTAGCCGCCCAGCAATTTATAGTATTCGGCCAAGAAACCGTCCAGGCCAGGAGTTTTAAGGGGGCGGAGATGGAAAATGGCGTCAGCGATTTCTCTTGAGCCAATTGGGGCATTCAGTTTTTCTCTGACCTCAGGGTCTATCTCCGGCATCTCAGCTGCCAAGAAAAACTTAGCCTGAACTTTCCAGTCATCGTGTTCTGCTTTATAGAACATTTCAAAATGGTCACGAAAATACATATTGATAGCGGTTAGATCAGTTAAAAAGTCACCACTGGGTGTCTTAATCCTAGTTATAGGAAGGGTGGACTGACGTTGCAATTTCAGAAGATTCGCCAGGAGTTTCCCTTGTTTGTTACCCCAGCGGAAAAAGCAGTTCCTCTAGTGGAGCCAGGAGTATTGGGCCTTTTCCTCGACTAACGTTGCGTAGCAGTGTTTGTCCATCATATATTGTTCTAGAGTAGCAAGGGTATTGAGCGACATGAGACCTATAAGAGTTTACTAGGGAGGAGTGCGCCTCCAACAACCGCTGGTCAACCTCCTTGCGTTTACGGGACACATTCAATTATGCAACCCCTCATAACCAGTTTGGTCGCCTCCCAGAATAAGTTATCATCAAGGTAGTTGTTCCAGCCAAGTTCAACATGTGCCTGGAACCCTTCAGAGTGATGGAGGGTACTAGGGAAACACCAATTCTGGGAGCGTGGGAGAGTGTCACGTACTGTTACCGGGGTGGCACCAGAGTAATAGGGATGGTTGAGCCCAAGTTGCAGTATACTGCACAAACACAGGAATGGGTGGAGGTGGATGGAAAAACAGACTGACCAGATTGCTGAAGATGGTGAGTGCGGTTGCTGGAGTCCAAGGATATAGTGAGTGGGTTGAAGTCGGTTGAAGCAGAGGAGCAGATACTGGGATAGAGATTCTAGACAAGGCTGGGGTTTATACAGGAGCAACAGAGCACAGCACTTCTCTCTGTGGGGAATGAAGCACAACAATGAAGCGAAGTAGGAAGGGGGCGTGGTGCCTTTATTTTGGTGTGTGGTGTGACGTGTTTGGGGTTTTAACTACTTGTATACACTTGAACCATTGCTGGATCATAAAGAGCAATTCTTGAAGCATGCCACTAGGGGAGATCCAGAATGTTTGCTGTGATGAGACATGATAGCTGGTTGCAGACAATGAATGCAGGTTCAGGGGTTCAGAGGATGGTACGTGACAGTTTCCCCCTCCTTTAAGGTCACACTCCGGGTGACCAAGGACTGTCCGTCGAATGCAATGTCCAGGTTCCTGATACCTGGTCCCAGGTGGGCATAACAAAGGTGCCCTGAACGGAATAGGGGCCCAGTTTCTCAGGTGAAGGGTCTGGACATGTAGGAGCGCCACGGTCACGTAGACTCCTGGAAACGGAGTGACACAGGTAGGAGGCAGGATTACCAGGGAACTTCGTGCCCACATAGGCAGATGGGATTGGGGTAGATGTAACCTGTGGGATGTCCTGGATCATTTCAAGGTGGGATCCTGTAACACTGGCCTGGAGACGGTTCTTCCTCTGTTGTCTCCGCACCTTAGATTTCTTTTTACAGGTTTCATCCTCCCGGGTATTGAGGACAACAGAATTGTTTGCCAAGATGGTGCCCACATAGTCATGTCGTTGACCAGGTAGCCCTTTGCTACGCCGTGCGGTTTGTGGCAGGTTTGCAGCTTTGGAGTCATCTGTCTCCCAGTCAACGTCTGAATTTCCATTGATTGCAGATTTCATAGTCGCAGCGATTATTGGTCTGCTGGGTACGTTATACCTTGTATCGGTTGCACACAGGTAGGCTGGTGGTAGTCCTCTTCACCAGTGTCCCACTCACGATCAGACTCCTCGCTGGACGAGCAGATGTTTTGCCATGCCTTTACCTCTACCGCATCCTGCCTGGTGAGTACGCTGTCCCGGGCAGTTTCCCTCAATATCTCCTCTGGATCTGGGACGTCAGAGGGTATATAGTCGAGTGGCGTAAAATTATACAGGGGGTCATAACCCATACCTTCAGACTCAAGGATTGCCGGATCTTGCTGGCTGTGAATGATGGGATTGGTTGACAGAGTCATAACATGTTGAGTAGGTTGACTCGCAGCTTCCCTGATCCGTAATGCTTCCTCAAATCTTTCTAGATCTTCTTTACGGACCACTGTTCCATTTGAGGCATACATACAATCCGTGGATAGAATTGGTGGCAAGAAACATAAGTTTTTCACTGTTGTATCCGGCACGTCTGAGAGTGAATTTCAACAGTACAACTCGTCACTATTTCGATTCCCCTGCCGATGCAAGCACGGCCCTCCTGTCGGGACCATCCCCTGGGAGATCACCTTCTCCTCTTCCTCTGTGCGCACCATCAACTAGACAATCGCTCAGGAAAGCCCTAAGAATGCTACTGCTGGACTCTTCATCTGCTTTCCTTCGCACTATGGCGTGGTTGTGGTTTGTTACAATTCAACATGTGTTCGCATTCTCAGGTACAGAGGGGGGTAGAATGCAGCTGCAGCATCTGCCTGTGTCTTCCCTCCGTGCTGGCCCCGGCTCCTGGGTGAGTAGAGATGTAGGCCAGCCCCCTCCCCTTCTACCTGGCCAGACATAGAGGGGGCACCATGCAGCTGCAGTGTCTGCCTGTGTCTCCCCTCTGTGCTGGCACCGCTCCCTCCATCCCAGCAGCAGGTCCTGATGCACAAGCAGGTCTCTCCATCTCTTCTCTGGCTTCTCCCCCTTCTCTCTCTCCCTCCCCCTTCTCTCTCCTCTTCCACCCAATTCCCCCTCTTCCTCCTCCCTCTCCACCCTTCCCCTTCTTACAGTCTGCCTTCTTCCACATTGTCTTTTCTCCCTCCCCTTTTCTCTCTCTCTCCCCTCTCTCATTTTCTCCCTCTTCTTTCTCTCCCCTTTTGTCCCTCCCTCTCTGTCTTTACCCCCTCCCTCTTTTTTCTTTCTCTCCTGTTTTCTACCTACCCTTCTAGACATTTCTCTCTCCTTTTCTGCCTCTTTACCCTCCCCTCTCTTTTTCTCCCTCTTTCTCTCCCCTTTTGTCCCTCCCTCTGTCCTTTACACCCTCTTTTTTCTTTCTCTCTTTTCTCCCTCTCTCCCACTCTCTACTTCTCTCTCCCTCTATTTCCTGTTCTCCCTCTCACTTCTTTTCTCTCTCTCCCACTCCTTTTCTCCCTCTCTCCCCCTCTCCCCTCGCACTTCTTTTCTCCCCCTCTCACTCCCACTCATTTTCTCCGTCTCACTCCCACTCATTTTCTCCCTCTCACTCCCACTCATTTTCTACCTCTCACTCCCACTCATTTTCTCCCTCTCTCCCCTTTTACTCCCTCTCTCCCATTTTCTCCCTCTCTCCCATTTTCTCCCTCTTGCACACCTTTTCTCCATCTCGCTCCTTTTTTCTCTCTGCCTTTCTCCCTCACCCTCTCTCTCCTTTCATCCCTCTCTCCCCTTGTCTCTCTCGACTGTAGGTGTACAGTAAGTGTGATGAGGTTCTGGATAAAAAGGGCTGATTTAAGGTTCGGGTGAATGGGGCCGAAAGGGGATGTGAAAGGGAAGGACGTGTATATGTGTACGTGTGTGAGTGTCTATATGTGTCTGTCTCACATAGCGTATACCTGTGAGCAACAAAAATATTTTGCTATACAGTGCAGAAGTGTTCAGGTTTCGATTGAAGAAAAGGTGGCATTGGCGGATTATGGGGGGAGGGCAGAGGGGCGGTGGCCCCGGGCACATTTTCTTAGGGCGCAAATTTTAAAAAGAAATTTGCGCCCTTAATAGAGATAAACTCAGGGACACTTAACCAAGCACGCAGTAGGGATGAGCTGTTCGGGTTCGGACGGTTCGGAGTTCGACCCGAACTTTGGCAGTTCGAAAGTTCGCGAAATTCGAACTTTTTGGGTGTGTTCGGTTCGAGTTCGAAAAAAAAAGAAATATTGAAAAAAGTATAGAAAATGCTTAAAAAAATACTAAAAAATCTAGAAATAAAGAGACTCTTTACTGCAGAATATTATAAGCAACGGTTTATTAGATATTGAATTAAAAACTAATGTGTACGTGGAAAGATTATCAACTCTAAATGACCTCTGTTCACAAACGGGCATAACACCAGGTGTTTTTAGTCTGGTAATCAATTTGATACATTGTACACCATACTGAGGGTGGGGTGGTGTCTGCTTCTAATTGAGATTTGAGAATTAATTTCTCTAAAACATCCTAATATGCTGCATTTAACCCTTTCGCTGCTGAGGCTTTTCACACCTCTGTGCTGAGGTCATTTTTACCGCTTTCGCTCATCATGTTTAACCGCGTTTTGTAGCCATATTTTGATATATGACCTAGACATATTATATATCGTTCTTTCCGGCAGACTTGGCAGATTCATAATATGTCATTATTATATGTATACGTTATGTCATGTCTGTATATTATAACAAAAATGCAATAAAATTAGAATTTTCAATAATTTATTATGTGTAAAGTGTTTTTTTTCACATTTTAACATGCGATCGTTTGCGGTTATATTTTGTATGGGGTGCGCTTGTTAAAAAAATTAGAAATGGGGTCTCGTTACATATTTTTTGGGGAAAATTTTGCTTTTTTTAACAAACGCACCGCATACAAAAATCGTTAGTGCAGCATTATTGTTCACATTATAATTGAAATGGGAACAATATTGATGCATTAACAAAACAAAAACAACAAAAAAACTTGTTTATTTTTTTTTTGATTTTTTTTTTAAATATTTATTTTAATTTTATTTTATTCTTTTATTTTTAAAAAAAAACATTTTTCATGCTCATGTTTGGTATCCTTGGAAAGGCCAAGCTCTGGCCGATCCAACGATATCAAACATTAAACTCTAGCTGCCACGGATCGGGAGATAGGGGGTTCCAATGAACCCCCTATCTCCACCATTGGTGGCAGCTAGGGGTTAACTCCAGGACTGGCGTCATCGTGCTATGCACGATGACGCCAGTCCTCAGGGGGAGTTCCTGGAGGCTTGGCCGACATCCAAGATGTCGGACAGCTCCAGGAGAGGATCACGATCCGGCGCTTTTCAGCGCCGATTCGTGATCCGGCTCCCCAGGGGTTAATCACAGCCACCATTTGGAAGGGCAGGCTGTGCCCTTCCAAACGGTGCCTGGATTAACCCTCTGCCCCCCGGCGATCGGGAGGGAGAGAGGTCCGAAGGACCTCCCCCCCTCCCTTTCAGGCGCTTCCTCCGCACATGCGGGGGGGCCTGAATTAGATGTCATCGCACCGCCGCGATGACATCTAATTGCTCCGCCGGGGTCCCGGAGTGCTGGGCTGACATGCAAGATGTCAGCCCGCACCGGGGGCGCAGGAAGCCGCCGGAATCCGGCGGATTGCTGCTTCCTGTGCATGGACGCGCTCAGTGCGTCCATAGCACAGGAGAACCACTTGGCTGGACGTGCTGAGCGCATCCATAGCAGCCAAGTGGTTAACTGGTGTTTGAAAAAAATTCAAAATAACATCTAAGGCTAGGGTCAGATGAGCGCATTTTGTGCGGACTGTGTGTCCGTGCAGTACAGACGTACTTATTGACTGACAACAAGGTAGTGGCTAAACATTCCGTTTTTTTCACTGACGTATTTTTTGACTGATATAGCAGGGAAAATAAATGAAAATGAAAAAACATTCTGTCCGTCAAAAATGCTGGACGTATAAATGCAGTCCATCTGACCTCGTTTCATCACTCACATACAAAGCTACACGGACGTTGCGGACGTGGCGCACTCCGCACATCCGTTCTAGCAGTATTACGTTCTTGCCTAACCTGCGTCCGTTTGCTGCGTCCGCCATGCATCCGCACTTCCGTGCGGACGTACTTCGTGTGTGGGGCTCCATTGGTCAGAATGCTATGCTGCCACGGACGTACAAATGTGCGGCAACACGGACGTGATAACTGCGTTCGTCTGACCCCAGCCTTAAGCAATGTTATTTTGCACCTCGGGATTAAACATTCACAGGGTTATTCAGAGAGCGGTGAAAAGCAGGAGAATAACTGGAGAAGTGAAAATTCTAGGTCAAAATAGCCAAACCAGAAAAATTCTCCCATTTAACTCACTTTCCAAATTGGCTATTTGGTCTAGATTGTTCTCTTCTCCTGCCAGTTCTCCTGGCTTTCACCTCTCTCTCAGGGTTGTTCAGAGAAAGGTGAAAACCAGGAGAATGGCAGGAAAAGAGAACAATCTGGACCAAATAGCCGATTTGGAAAGTGAGATAAGGCTAGGGTCAGACTAACGCATTTTTCACAGCGACCGTCAAAAAGTGCGTCTGAACGCATTGCCTTATTTTTTCACGGAATGCGCGAAAACGGTCATACAATGCGCATTTTTGTGCGTGATTTTTTACGGATCCAAACCAGGAAACTTTGGGTGTCTGGACGTTATGTTGGCCGGACATGAGGAGGGTCTGACGTCTCCAAATCACGCACACACGCCGCTAGTGGACGCAGCGCACTCTGTACGTCCGTACTAGCGGTTCTGCGTTCTCGAAAAAATGCGTTCATTTTCCACTTGCGTTGCGCAGTCGGACGTTCGTGCGACCGTACTTTGTATATTGGCTGTCATTGCCCGTCATTTGCTGCTAGTGCGGCCGTGATTAAGTGCGCCTAAACGCATGTTAAAAATTCGCTAGTCTGACCCTAGCCTAAATGGGAGAATTTTTCTGGTTTGGCTATTTTGACCTAGAATTTTCCATTCTCCAGTCATTCTCCTGCTCTTCACCGCTCTGTCAGGGTTATTCAGAGAAAGGTGAAACTCAGGAGAATGACTGAAGAGAAAATTCTAGGTCAAAATAGCCGAACCAGAAAAATTCTCCCATTTTTCTCACTTTCCAAATCGGCTATTTGGTCTAGAATTTTCCATTCTCCAGTCATTCTCCTGCTTTTCACCGCCAAAAAATCAGTAAACTTTTTCTGCGTGTCCGAAAATGTCTCCTCTTTTCATACAGACTGCCGCCCCAAGCAGTTGTTTATGGATAGATTAAAGGAAAAGCATTTACCGTAATTGGAAATGTCATTTTTTGGTTTTTACATATTTCTATACATCCTAGAAATCCACCACTTCACGGGCAGGTTATGGGGACCTCCTAGGCACGATATTTGAAGGAATTTTTCGTTTTTATTTTTAACCCTTATTTCATGGAAAACTCACTGTCCCTTTAAAAACGTTTTTTTTTTTACTTTTTGTCCTTGTTTCCTGTCCCCCAGGGCACTACCCAGACCCCCATACACCTTTTATGGCAAATATCTAGCATATATGCCCTCTTGGAGGGCACTCTAGAAACCGAATTTTCAGCCCCATTGACTTGTATGGGGTTCGAGTTCGGGGTCGGTTTCGGATCCGAACATTTGGAAAGTTCGGGTTCGGCTTCGAACCGAACTCGGGGAGTGTTCGGCTCATCCCTAGCAAGCAGCAACGAGGCAGATGAGCAGAGGAATCACTGCCTGAAACCACGCCCCGTCAGCGGACACTAGCCAGGAAGAGCTGACTGCCCACTTGCAGCAATGACACACAGGCTGTGTGGACTCAGGTGGAAGAAAGCAGGGACCCCAGAGAGGCTGAGAGACAGCTCGCCTCCAGCCACTGCCAGCATGCCTAGCCAGCCCCTATGGCCCATCTACTAAACTGCCACCAGAGTGTGCCACCTGACATGCAGGTGTTTGGTCTGAGGGGGATTTCTACTAAGTGGTGAGTGACTGACACATTTCACTCACATGCTGCCTCCTTCCACACTCGCTGCCTCAATCCACACACGCTGCACCATTCCACACACGCTGCCTCAATCCACACAGGCTGCTTCATTCCACACATGCTGCCTTATTCCACACACAATGCCTCAATCCACACATGCCGCGTGCTAATGTGTTCACAGGTCTGGAGGGGGGGCAATTCTTGCCTTGCCGTAGTGCCGACGACCCACACTACGTCACTGAAAGGTGTCAACACTAGGCTGGGCAGCCTCCATTAGAGTGGAAGTCATCTCAGAGGTGACTTCTGCAGCGGTGATAGCTGAGTTCCCTCCATGTTGCATGTCATAGGGAACATAAAGCCTTCCAGCCACCACCGCCAGCCTCCATTCCTCTGGAGTATATGTGTACATTTTGTGCCAAACTAACAGTTATAACACTAACCATTCTAAATTTACAGCAAACGGTTTCAAATGCTCAGAAATTAAATTCCTGAAAAGTGCATTTAATTGTTAGAGGACATTAAAGAGGTATATTTAACTACGATACAGAAGGACATGCAGTCAGCAGAGATTTGCTGTGGATCAAGAGAACAGAGATTTCTTCGAGTCTTATAAAGTTTGGGTTCAGATGGAGAAATACAGGGAGAAACGAGGTCACAAATCAGAAGATGATGGTCCAAGAGAATGAGAGGTGTAATAGTGAGATTAGAGATAACGCACGAGTAGAAGATGAGATCCAGAGTATTGCCAGCTGTGTGCGTGGGGGAGTCAGACCACTGAGGCCAAATGAGGATGTAATGGAGAGAAATCTCGAGGCAGAGGAGCTAAGTGGCGAGTCTACAGGGATGTTAAAATCACCAAGAATGAGGGTTGGAATGTCAGTGGACATGAAGTGTGGGACCCAATTAGAGAACCGGTCAAGTAAGAGAAGAGGTTAACCCGGGGGGTTCGATAGATAACAGCAATGCGAGCGGCTAGAGCAAGGGTCAGCAACCTTGGCTCCCTGATTTTTTGGGAGCTACATCTCCAAGATGCCCAGTCACCCATTAGGCTGACTGAGCCACATGGGAAATTTAGATTAATAATAAAATATCAGATAAATAATTGGACAGATGGCTGAAATTAAGAGCAAAAAATAAGTGTGAGAGATTTTCACAGTGTTCCTTTAAGTAACCTAAAAAATAAAAAATTTTAGTCGTAATAACCATTTTATAAATGCAGCGCTGTGGTTGATTTTGGCTCCCTGGACTGAGATAATATTGCCACTAGGGGGAGCCAGAGCATAACGTATGCAAAAGACTGTGGGAGACCTATGAACTACATCCCCCAAAAACCCACGCAGTGGAAAAGAAGAAAAACAAAACGTTAATACCCCTCAGTCCGTGGGTTTTTGAAAAAAATAATACTTCTTAGCTCGTGTCCTAGAGTACCCGGGTACTAAAATCCACTGGCCAGTAAATTAACAAAAAGTTCTTCGACTAGTCAGCGTTGGGGCCCTATAATTTGAAGCAATCAGATATGTGCACACTGTTATAGAAATTGCAGGCCTTGAGGCCTCTCACCCATCCGCGAAACTGCTTGTCCCGGGCCGATGAACTCTGCCAGAAGTCCCCCTCTGCCCTCTGGAGCCCAATGCTGAAGAAATCACTGCTTCCAAACCGATTCTCCTCAGCACGATGACAAATCGCCGCCAGCACTCCATTTCGTCTGCGCCCTCCTTACTCTAGGTCTGTCTTCTCCGCACTTATCACCGGAACACTCAGCAGGACATGCAGCAAGTCGATCCGGCCTTTCCCTGATCACTCCAGCTCAGGATGCCGCCTGAGGCATAAAAAATAAAAAAAATAATAAAAAAAATAAACAAAATCGATAGCTGCAGCCCTACATTAATGTTTTAAGAATTTAAGGGTAATGTAAAGGTCTCCACCTCTGCACTCTTTCCGGCCACTAAATCTGAAGTATTTAGTAGATTCTGTCACTATGCTGAGTTCTTGCTAGTTAGGTTACTGTAAAACAGTATAGTAAACCAAAAGGTCTGACTTTTTTTCCATGGGAAATGATTTGCATACCTTCCATTATAAATATGCAGAATTATTTCACTAGCTTTTGTCTTATAATACATAACTCCGGATTAACACATTGCTACCACTATTTTTTCCTCCAGGTCACGATGGCCATGCATATCTCAAAGAATGACTCAAATTTTTGCAAATTATGGTGTCCATTCAATAAACGGAAAATTCACGATATTTTTTACTAAATGGATTCCCTGAAATGTAGCGAAAAGCAAAGGATCTACAGATGAATAGACCCTTTAGATTTTAACTTCCATAATAACCCTTAAATTGCCATAAACCCAAGGAAATACAATAAAAATAAACAGTGTGGCATGTTGCTGTTACGTTCTCCTAGCCAGGCCCCCTGGTGCTGAGAGCTCTTCTCAGCCTTCATGGTTTTCCGGGTTAATCTGGTTTGGCTCTCCGCCCCTGGATTCTCAGTATCTGATCAGACCTGTGGTCACACGACCTGCACTGCCCTATTTTAATGGCCAACAGTGCACTAGTTCCTTGATCCAGTATACTGTAGATCTGCTTTGCTGTGTTCCTGCATTTTGTATTCTGATTTTGATATCCTGGTTCATGACTCCTGGCTTTGTATCCTGACGATTCTTGCTATTAACCCCCTTGTACCATATATAGATTTCCTGGTTCATGACTCCTAGCTTTGTATCTTGACATTCCTTGCGATATATCCCTGGTACTGCATATTGGTTTGCTGGTTCAGGTTTTCTGTATTTTGTGTGTATCTAGTGCAGCAGCTCATTGTTTTGGTTTATAGAGACCACGTCAAGGATCTCTTTCTAGTTCCGTTGTTGCTAGATATTCCTGTCAAGACTGGTTTAACCCTGTTATTTTATTGTGTATATTTCCCACCCTGTACTCTGTATAGACAGAAGGCCATTCAAGGACCTTACCCCAGTGCAGGACTTTCCTCGTGTGTGTATACTGTTCTGTCTTGTCTGGTTCTATTGTTTCCTGTGTCCAGGGTTCTGCATCATGCAGAAAGAAACATACCTGCCTAAAGGGCTTAAGAAAACACACAGCACAAAGGAGCCCCCTTTGGCTCCTGAGGGGGCAACCGTAACAGTTGCCTATCCAAAACCCCTAAAATGCTATTAATCAAGGGAAAACATGAAATAAAAATTACATTGTGAGGCATGCAGCTTACCCATTAACTTCTAAACCTCAGCAGTTCGTGCCAAGTGAAAAAGCCATCTTTGTACTGCGAAATGTGTCGAGCATCCATGTTCGGGTGATTTTAACTATTCTAAGGTTTTTGGTCTGTCTGAGGATATTTGCCTATTCTGAAGGCCTTATTTTCTGACAACAAGTATAGCTGGGTATTGTAGGCGGCACGAACCACTGAGGTTAGTACAGGGCCTAGTTAATTATGAGAGAACAGCTCGCATATTCATTCCTTTGTTGGCTCCTGAGACCTACTCCTACCTTCTAACTCTACCCATCCCTTGACTGGGTAGGGATTTACACCCCAATCTGTCTTAGGTTTTCATACAGGGTTATCCAAAGAGATTCGAAAAGTCACCGCACGTTCGGTGACTTTTCGTTCTCTTCAATTCGGTTCCTTTTGCCGATTGCATTTCGGTGACCCTGCGGTGTATTCAGCAAACACCACAGGGTCCCCGAATTGCAGGGAAAAGCTGCCGAAAACCTGACGAAAACTAACCGAATGCACGCTGAAAACAAGCAAAAACATCTGGATTAACCTTCGAAAAAACCGAACATGAGCCGAACAGGAGCCGAAAAGGAGCCGAATCACACAGAGCCGAAGCAGCTGTGACGTAGAGGAGGCAGTGAATAAATTAGAAAAACCATTTGTATGAATCTGGGAAAAAGAAACGCTGTTTGCAAAGAAACTACTGAGCGAAAATGTCTGAAATTTTCACAGGAGGTCCAGGGAATGATAATAAAGAGGGCTGTTACAAAAAAAATTAGTAAATTGGAAAAAAAAAAAAAAAAAAAATCGGACTTTTTAAAAAAAAAAAAAAAAATCTGAAAAATGCTAAAGTATCCTAAAAAATCTATAAATAAAGAGACTTTTTGCTGCAGAATTTTATAATGAACGGTTTATTAGATATTGAATTAAAACTGGAATATTTTTAACATTGAAGCCTATGGGATTCTCCTGAATAAATTTGCCGAATGAAACCACAGAATGGCAGAGCATTAGGGGAACCTTTCACTGCTGGTTTGTGTTCTCTGAATAGCCGAAGCAGTGCATTTTCATGGGGATTTCACTGCCCTCGAACAGGCACCGAACAGGCACCATATGTGCAGGCAATTCGCCAGGATTTGGTGTATTGCCTGCTCTCTGGATAGCCGAATGGCCAGGAAAGGTAACCGAACGCTGATTTTCAGCATTCGGTTACCTTTCTCAAGCAATTCGGATCTCTTTGGATAACCCTGATAGTATTTTTTTAACTGCTAATGTCCGTCTGCTTGAGGGTGTCCGCCTAATTTGGATGCTTAATGTTTAGATTATAAGCATTATTTGGGACTGCAGATGGTAATTACCGCTGGGGGTAGCACATTGCTGTGAATATTTTTGGAGTGACCGGCTCTCCCTTTTTAATTTGGTATGTTATCTCTTTGGTTCCTGCGACTCAATTTCCCACGCTGTTCTTCCCCAGTTTAGTAATCTACAACCCAGCTTCTGTTTAAGGCTGAGGATTTATTCATATGTATTTGTATCCGTCCTAATAAAAGGATATTGAAAATAAAACTTAACCTGTGTACCAAATTTTTCTACTTTCTGTAGACCCTTCTATTCCCTAGGGTAGTGCCCTAATGGTCAGATGGACCCCTGCCCAGAAATTGCACCAAAAATTATTCAGAACCGTGAAGACACACAGGATTCACTCCTGTTACACAAGTAGATTTTCTTGACTGCATAGGCATGGTCAGTGGCGTAGCGTGGGCCCTCGGGGGCGGTCGCCTCACGGTTCCAATTTTCTTAGGGGCGCAAAATTTCTAAAGAAATTCGAACCACTAATATTTTCCAGCAGGGATCAGCAAGGTGTCTGCTCACAGACACTGGTGTCTGTGAGAGGCCCTTGCACGGGCAGTCGCCAGTTTTACGGTGCCAGCAGTGACTTAGCACTCAGCGTCTGGAAGGGGGGGGGGAAGAGACCAGGAGAGAAAATTCTGTCCTGACTCCTCCTTAACACTGACATGAGTCACATGAAGCAGCACAACATTATCCAATGGAACACCCTGTACCATGCTTGTCAGACCCCCTTGAAGTCCTGTGTCAGGCCCCGCCGCCGGCAGCCCTGCAGCCGCTGAACAGGAAGGAAGGAGGGAGGCGCCTGCACTGCAGCACATTTAAAATCCGATCTCCGGGGGGCGTGGCCGGCTGCCGAAGGGAGCGGACGTGTTCTGTTGGAGCTCCGCACGTCTGCCACCTTTGAGGTCTATTTATTACTCCCTCTGCTGTGCGAATTGGACCTGAAGACCCCGGATAGCTGGCCACTGGAATCAAGATGTCCAGAGGCCGTTTTGTCCCCCCCTCCGGACCGGAGACGCTCCTTGCAGCCGCTGGATGGCAGACAACACGAGGCACTGGCGGCCATTTTGTGGCCTTCGTTCCGGCTCCTGTGGCCTTTCCGCCTGTTTATCCTGCTGTTTCAGCCCGATGTGAGCCTGTACTGGGAGCTGGTGTGCCCACGTCTCCCCGCTGCCCAAGGTGGATGCCTGATGGGAGCGGCAGGCGGACCGGAGGGTGATCGGTGGGATGGAACCCCCCTTTAGGAGGTACAGACGTCTTCCTTGCAGGCCTGGAGGCCTGTTTGAAGCTGTTAGACGGGGAGGATGTGGATGGTCTCTTAACCAAGGGCGTCTGGTGCCGGCTGATGGCTGCTCTGCGGAGTTGTCGGGAGGAGGAGGAGGAGCTGGCAGAGGTCGGGCCGTGTCGACGGAACACACCGCTGAGGCCTGTATTCTGGATGCTGCAGAGGGCTACAGAGAGGTCGGCGTCCCCGCTGGAGTACTGGAGACCGGGGCCCCGGAGTTGTCTTTGGTGGCACCGACGGGGACTGACGGCTTGGGCGCTGAGGGGGGGGGCGGTGCCGGGCCGGGTCCTGGTCCTGGTTGGGAGACGTTGGAACACTTGTTGGGGCCTGGAGTATGGCGGCCCGCCTGACCTCGAGCGACATTTGTAGGCCTGAGGTGGGCTTATGTTTTGATGACATACCTGGCAGGCTCTGTATCATCCTTCCTGCCCAACATTTGCTGCTGTTTCGAGATACAGGCTGAGTGAGAAGAAACTTTGTGCTAGATATGGGCTGAAGGGACCCGTCTCGACTGCCCGCTGCTTGCCCACTGATCGCAGACCCCGGCTTGCCCTGACCCGCTGAGTTTCCCCCCCGCATATCCCTTTTGATGTTTTTGCGGTATCCCCACTAGCAGAGTTGTCCCCCCCTTCCTTTTTGATGTGAGCCCACTGTTGACTTGCTCCCCATTCCTGTATTCTGAGACGCTTTGGGAATTTTTTGCAAACATTCTGATTTTTCTGCTAGCACTCCCCGGCTGGGGCTGATTTTGTTCTTATTTTCCATTCTTGAGCTCTGCTGGAGATGGTGTATCCATTCCCCCCACTTTTTTTTTTTCGTGTTTGGCATTACTGGGTTGCCTGAGGCATGCCACCATGACTTTGTGTCATGATTGGCCCTTAGGATCCCGGGCCCCGTGACATTGTCCCTCCATGGCCTCCTTCAGGAGCGTCACGGAGATGGCCTTTGCCATTCTTCACACTCCCCACCCCCCTTTTTAAATTTATTTTTACTATTATTTGGGTCACCATCTCTTTGGCAGCGTTGTGTATATAACCCCCTCTTCCCTATTTTTTTTCTCTTCTTCTCCCACACCCACCCTTACTTTTATCTACATATGTCTATGTTTATGGATCTTTTATGTCCTATGTAATACATATGTGAGTTTTTCTGGCCCTGCGAGACCACTTATGTTGATTGCTTTATGTTCCTGCTCACAAAATAAAAACCTTGAATTACAAAAAAAATCCGATCTCCACTAAGCCCCTTGGACAGCTCCCCCCCAGGCCACCAGCAACTGTACACAGGTATGCAACACTGACACCAGAGCAGCGTGACCAACACACAGTGAGCAGGTATGGGGAGAGAGTGACTGGAGGTTCGGGGAGAGAGTGACTAGGGGTACTTGGATAGCGAGAGCGTGACTGGGGAAACTGGGAGAGAGCGTGACTGAGGAAACTGGGAGAGAGCGTGACTGGGGGTACTGGGAGAGAGCGAGAGCGCGTGACTGGGGGTACTGGGAGAGAGCAAGAGAGCGTGACTGGGGGTACTGGGAGAGAGCGAGAAAGCGTGACGGGGGTACTGGGAGAGAGCGAGAGAGCGTGACTGGGGGTACTGGGAGAGAGCGTGACTGGGGGTACTGGGAGAGAGCGAGAGAGCGTGACTGGGGGTACTGGGAGAGAGCAAGAGAGCGTGACTGGGGGTACTGGGAGAGAGCAAGAGAGCGTGACTGGGGGTACTGGGAGAGAGCGAGAGAGCGTGACTGGGGGTACGGGGAGAGAGCGAGAGAGCGTGACTGGGGTACTGGGAGAGAGCGAGAGAGCGTGACTGGGGGTACTGAGAGAGAGAGAGAGTGACTGGGGGTACTGGGAGAGAGAGAGTGACTGGGGTACTGGGAGAGAGAGAGTGACTGGGGGTACTGGGAGAGAGAGAGAGTGACGGGGGTACTGGGAGAGAGAGAGTGACTGGGGTACTGGGAGAGAGAGAGTGACTGGGTACTGGAGAGAGAGTGACTGGGTACTGGGAGAGAGAGAGAGAGTGACTGGGGTACTGGGAGAGAGAGACTGTGGGTAGTTGGAGAGAGGGAGAGTGACTGGGGTACTGGGAGAGAGAGAGTGACTGGGGTACTGGAAGAGAGAGAGTGACTGGGGTACTGGAAGAGAGAGAGTGACTGGGGTACTGGGAGAGAGAGAGTGACTGGGGTACTGGGAGAGAGAGAGTGACTGGGGTACTGGGAGAGAGAGTGTGACTGGGGTACTGGGAGAGAGAGAGTGACTGGGGTACTGGGAGAGAGAGAGTGACTGGGGTACTGGGAGAGAGAGAGTGACTGGGGTACTGGAAGAGAGAGAGTGACTGGGGTACTGGAAGAGAGAGCGAGTGACTGGTGGTACTGGGAGAGAGAGAGTGACTGGGGTACTGGAAGAGAGAGAGTGACTGGGGTACTGGAAGAGAGAGTGACTGGGGTACTGGGAGAGAGAGAGTGACTGGGGTACTGGGAGAGAGAGAGTGACTGGGGTACTGGGAGAGAGAGAGTGACTGGGGTACTGGGAGAGAGAGAGAGTGACTGGGGTACTGGAGAGAGAGAGAGTGACTGGGGTACTGGGAGAGAGTGTGACTGGGGTACTGGGAGAAGAGAGTGACTGGGGTACTGGGAGAGAGAGTGACTGGGGTACTGGGAGAGAGAGAGAGTGACTGGGGTACTGGGAGAGAGAGAGAGTGACTGGGGTACTGGGAGAGAGAGAGAGAGAGAGAGAGAGAGTGACTGGGGTACTGGGAGAGAGAGAGAGTGTGACTGGGGTACTGGGAGAGAGAGAGAGTGACTGGGGTACTGGGAGAGAGTGACTGGGGTACTGGGAGAGAGAGAGAGTGACGGGGTACTGGGAGGGAGAGAGAGAGAGTGACTGGGGTACTGGGAGAGAGAGTGACTGGGGTACTGGGAGAGAGAGTGACTGGGGTACTGGGAGAGAGAGAGAGTGACTGGGGTACTGGGAGAGAGAGAGAGTGACTGGGGTACTGGGAGAGAGAGAGAGAGAGTGACTGGGGTACTGGGAGAGAGAGAGAGAGAGTGTGACTGGGGTACTGGGAGAGAGAGAGAGAGTGTGACTGGGGTACTGGGAGAGAGAGAGTCCTCGGGTCCTCCTCCTCCAGGCAGCACCGTAAGGCAAGCATCACCCGGCGTAAATGCCTCTCGTTAGCAGGGCATCCACGTCTTCCCCTTCCAACAGCTGCAAACAGGCCTCCAGGCCTGTAAGGAAGGCGTCTGTACCTCCAACAGGGGGATGGGGTCCGTTCCGCCGTGCATCCGACGGTCCGCTCGTCCCTCCTATCAGGCGTCCATCCAGGGCAGTCGGGAGACATGGGCCCTCCATCTCCGCAGTAAAGCGGTCAGCTCAGCAAGGTCTCGGAGCGCCTCGGGTCAGATAATAGGCCTCAAGATGGCCGCTGGCTCCTCACTCCAGCCACAGCAGCCAGGGTCGTCTCTCGTCCGGAGTGGGGGGGACTAAACAGCCTCCGAACAGTACAGATCCAATGGCCAGCTCCCCAGGCACCTTTATCTGCAAAAATTACCGTGTGGAAAGTCCTCTGAAGGCACCGAAAAAGGAGAGGACATGCGGAGCTCTACCAAAACATGTCCGCTCCTCTGAACAGCCGGCCATGCCCCCACTGCCAAGCACTTTTTAACAGATTTCTGCTAATCAGGTTTTGAAGTTTTACTATAGAACCCAGACAAATTTTAGATCCTTTAGTTCAGCAGACTCGGCGGATTTAAAATACATCATTATTTTGTGTATATCCCATCAGAGTGCATTAACAAAATTCCCCAAAAAAAATTCAAATTTTCATTGAGAATGTGACCTGTGAAGGGACTGGACAGTGGTTGCTCACACAACTGTCCAGCCAGTACAATGACTCTCAATGCAAGCTACATTGAGAGTTACTGGTTGGTTGGGAATGCAGTGAACTGTACCTTCCTGACCTAAAATCCAGAAAGCTTGACCGCAAAAGCTGCTAGACAGGATTTGTGAGTGGAAGAATCAGAAGGTTACACTCGCGGGGGGTACTAAATTGGTCTCTGTGCCAGTGAGTCTTTTAGGCTAGAGAGGAATTAACCACGGTGTTTGAAGTGCCATTTCGAAGTTTCTTTTTTAAAAATTCTACCATCAAGAGGCCTTCTCAATAAATATTTTCAGTCCATACGTCACCTGCACCATCAGTAATCTTTAGCATTACTTGGTGGATGATTGACATTTGTAAGACTTAACTTGTAATTAAACCTTTCATTTGTCTTTGTGTACATTGATACTTTTGGAAGTATAAAAATGTATAAGATCTGCGCCATCTGTGTTGTGGGATAGGGGTTGTTTAGTGCAGGACTGGTATCAGGGAGAGGAGTTTAGTGTAGGTCATGTATCAGAAAGTAAGTGCCTTATGATATCCTGAGACATACCGATTACAGCAGGAAGAAACAAGAGAGCCAGCAGATTATTATGGTCCATCAGATTTATTTCACACATATAAAAAGGTTTAGCAGTTTGTCAAGCAACCCAGTAAAAAAGGCATAAAGGTCTGTATAGATTTGTCTACTGTTAGCTGTAATGAGTATTTCAGAAAAATTGCTGTGTTTGTTAATAATGCAGTAGATAACGTTTATGTTTAAGAATGTAAAGCTCATTATTTTTTAACTCCAGAAAATCACAGTGAGTTACATAAAAAAGACACTTTCACCTATAGGTGATATAAAATAAAACTTCATAAAAATTCATCAATAAAGTTTGGGCCACCATTTGGACAGGGTCCACGACACCGTTGGAGACTCTACAGTACTTGTCAAACTCCGCCACCACTCAACTTATGTGGAATGAGTAGAAAGGTAGGTTTACAGCAACAGAGACCCATTTTAAAAGTCGTTTTAGATTTATACTACATTAGAATGTCTGAGATTGCGACACTGAGAAAGGAATTTTTTTTTATATACGCCCATAGTTCATTTACGGTAACACCTTACTATCACTAAAAAACTAAATAAAAGAAGATGTATAATATACCATAGACAGACAAATGAGGTTTTAGTTTTTTATTGGCGTTTATTTTGTGCCACAGTAAACACAATTTAAATTATTACAGTTTGTTCACCTTCCATCATATGGAGGTACTTGTTATCTTTTTTCCAGTTGAACCAATAGATTGAACCCACAGGTGGGGAGCAAAAAAACTCAAAAAACTAAAACAATATACATGTAGTTCCCCCGTGAAATTTATTTTTACATACTAAAAACATTTAGCCTGCAAACTCATTGGGTGGTATACCCTTTACACCAAGTCCTGTGATCTGCAGAAAAAAAAAAAACAATAAAGGAAATGTGATGAATAACAGAATACCAAAAATAAGGTATAGCTTGGAGTCTAAGTATCATTAACTGGCATCTCAGCTCATTCACAGGAAAATGATGATTGAGTGCAAGAAGAATAAAATTACAAAAATCATGCAATAAATTGAGCTTGTATCTAAATTCCAATGTACCTTGAATATGCCTCCAGATTGCGGTTGGCGTTGCCTCTGTTCTTCATCCATCCCATCACAAGCCGTCGTGACATACATTTCTGAGTAATCTGCTCCTCCAAAGCAGCAGGAGGTGGTTTTGTCTACTGATAGTTTTACAGTTTGGAGTCGCTTTCCTGGTAAAGGACAAGGAGAATTGATGCTTATGGTAGCAGAAAATTTCCTAGTGTTTAGTTTATAGTATGGATATATTCACAAATTTTTGAAGTGGTCATGGTGCCAGAATTCAGTAATTGAATTGATTTCAACATGGCATGTACTTGACTCAACTGCGCCAAAACAGCTGCTCCAGTTTTCCAACAGGAGAATTGCTGTCAATGGCGTTCGGTACAAGTGGGAAGAAGACTTACATACAGCAGAATGGGTGGCTCTTGATTGGTGGATCCACCTTCTTGTCACAGACTTGCCAACTATAGCAGGCCTGAGTTTGGGAGGTTGAGGATGTGGCCATATTGCAATTTGCATCATCACAGACTCTCATGCCCCCAAAAGGGGCAGATCACCTAAACGTGTATGTGGACCCTGATGACTAGCTAGCTGGCAGATCAGCCAATCAGAGCTGCTCATACACAAGCACTGTATTAGTGCTTGTGACAGAATATGCTGTCACTGTGCGACTTCAAGGGGGCTGGGCGCTAGCCTCCTGCACAGAGACTATGGGTCATGAAAGAGACTATTGGGGAAACTGGTGGACCTTTTAAATATATTTGGTTTTCACGGTTTTATATATCTATAAACTAAAGATTTCTGATGTCTATGTGTTATTCCCTTGTGTATTCATTGTATAGTCTCTTCTTGTGTATTTTGCATACATTCCCTCAATTATCTAAGCCTTCCCTGTGTAGTGTAGATCTCTATATTAGTACCTGCTCTCTCTATAAGACATTCCTTTTGTTTTACCTGCCTTCTCCCTCCCCTTCTCCTCCTAGGAAATCCCATTATCCATTGTTTGAAGGTCCTGTGCAGCTATCTGCTTGATTGTATGCAAATGGAGTTGGCGGTTGACGGTATCTGTTACAGTGCTCCTGTATGGACTTTAAAGGCTCTGATTTGCACCATTTAAACCTTTCAGGCCCATGAATTGGCAATTGGAAAATAAAAAAATGAAATCTTTGTGTAACTCAAGACATGAAGCGCATTTAAGTAATTTGGAAAACTACTGTGGTTTCTATCTGAAAAGGTGGTTTCAGGGGGGGCGGAGCTGAATGCAGATGAGAGAAGACGCACATTGCTGAACTCACTCGCTGACATTGTTATTTTCATTGCTACTGGTGTCTCTCCATCTGCTTTGCACCCCATACCTATAGCGGACACTCTCTGGTGGTGGCATCCGGCTGTGGAAGTGGTCGGCGGATCTTCTGGCTGCCACCGTGGCCAAGTTCTGGCTTCAGGCCTAGTGGCGTGGCCTTTTCTGGTAGCCATCTTTGAGGCCTGTACTGTCTCTTCGGGTTGTGGTTCCTTCTGCGTGCCTACCTCTCCCCTCCTTGATGGATGAAGAAGACTGTCGGCCCCTTACGAGGGGCATACTAGCGGAATTGTTGGCGGCCTTTCGAGAGGAGTGGATCCGGACATGACGGGAGGCCGGCTGGGGTTCTCCTGGGACCTCGACTGCGGCAGATGCTGTTGGGCCTAATACAGAGGTGGAGGAGTTGCGGCCTTGCGACATGATTGCTGTGAGCGGCTGGAACCCCGGAGATCCGAGAGAGGTGGCTACTTCTCTGATCGAGTGGCCTTTAGTTGTGTGCCCTGACCCTCCGGCGATCTTACCTGTCACGGAGCTGGATGTCCAGATCGTTGATTGCTGCGGTCCGGCGGAGCCCTTCGATCCTCTGCTGCCTTTTGTGTTGCCGGGGCAGCATAGCGGCTGCATGCAGCTCCCGGCCTTCCAGAGGGATGGAGGTCGATTTGCAGATTTCGGCAATGCGGATGTGCCTCCTGAACCACCCCCTGGCCGAGTTGCTGCTTCTGACCCGATGGTTCTCCTGGATGGCTCGTACTGGTCACCACTGCGCCTCCCTCTAGATGTATCGGGGGCTATGTTCGCCCCCCCCCCACTCTGGGACACTGGCTGAGACTCTGACTCGATAGGTCTCGGTGTTACTAGGGACCTTTGGAGGACTTACATCGGAAGGGTCCCCCCTCGATGACACCTTTCACTGATGTCTGAGAATCTCACCCCCCCGGTTCCTATTTAATTGACGACTTCGAAGCTGATAAACCCCCCCCAGAAGACACCCTCCCCCACTGAAGTCTGAGACCTTCACCCCCCTCTCCCCTTTTGAACGATGACATTTTATGTGACATATGGAAATTACCTGCAGTGTTTTAGGGCTGGAAGCTGATTGTCTATTAGTCTATTAGCGCACAGGGATCCCCTTATCTCCCCTTTCCCCCCCTGTGTGGACACACCCTGGGAGAGCCGCTAGGACAGCTACCTAGGCCATGGCTGTTCTCTTGGCCCCAGGTCTCCCGGCCTAGTGGCCTCTTCCAAACAGTGTCCCATTTTTTTCTAGGTCTACTACGACCACTTCAGTGCACATCATTTTTAAAGTAATGTGCACCATGTAAATCTCAGAGCTCCACAGCAATAAAGCTCACACTAATGTGCACTGTGTATGAGCGAATCATAGGAGAGGCCCTGGCCCTTGCCAAGCTGCCCAGGTGAGGCCGCGGCCAGCTGCGTGTGGGCCCCCCCTGAACTCACGGGCCCGGGTGCAGTGGCACTCTGCACCCCTGGTAGTTACAACTCATACACGCCCTGGTAATCTCCCGACTCGACTATTGCAATAATCTCTTATCTGGCCTCCCTCTGTCCCGCCTCTCCCCCCTACAATCCATCCTGAACGCCTCTGCCAGGCTAATTCACATCACCCGCCGCTCTGTCTCTGCCACTCCCCTCTGCGAGTCCCTTCACTGGCTCCCCATCCACTGCAGAATTAAGTTCAAAATCCTTATCCTTACCTACAAAACCCTCACTAACTCAGCTCCCCACTACCTGTCCTCACTAATCACCAAATACACCCAGCCTGCTCCCTAAGGTCAAACAGTGACCTGCGCCTAGCTTCTCCCCGCATCACCTCTTCCCATGATAGACTGCAGGATTTCTCACGCGCAGCCCCCACTCTCTGGAACGCTCTCCCTCGTACTGTCAGACTTTCCCCTAACTTCTCTTCCTTCAAACGCTCCCTATTTAGGGAAGCCTACCACCCAACTCACTGACGCAACCATCAATCACTCTCACCTTGCAGTCCTCTCCTCCTGTTTCCAACCCCAACCCTCCTAGATTGTGAGTTCCTACGGGAATAGGGCCCTCATCTCCTCCTGTACTGTTTGTCAAATGTTGTTCAATGTATTGTATTGTAACCCTGTCTATACTGTGCCTATTGTACAGCGCTGCGGAATATGCTGGCGCTTTATAAATAAAGAATAATAATAATTACGCCCCTGACCTCGGTGTTTTCGCTATAAGTCAAACAGTGGTAACACTGTGTCACAATACAAAAATTTTCTGCCAACTAAAAGAATCAATATTTATTTCAATATTTATCAACAGCTTAATAAATGTATGGAACAATATAAGCAATAGCAAGCAATAACACCTGGTTTATTTTTTTATTAATATATGGGTAAGGCATGATCACCCAAAATGATTTATAAAATTGATGGGTCAAACATGAGACTGGTATTAAGTGTAAATATTTTTGTGCTGTCACCTAAATAGGGCGAAGCAGGACAAAGATCATGCCGGGTCATGGTTTGTCTGTGCACACAAGGAATCTGCATTACCTATGGAGCCATTGCTCACCTGTCTGTGGGTCAATACGGATCACCCGTCCTCCATTGTAACAGGCCACCCAGAGTTTGCCTTCTGCATCAATGCACATCCCGTCCGGTATCCCTTCACCTTCCTCCAACTTGTACACATGCCTGCGGTTTGCTGGGGACAATAGGTAAAAGGTCTGAATCAAACCCAAATGGATTCGTAAGCAAAAGATCTACAAATATGGATTTGAAGCAGAGAAGCTGACTGTGAGGGTTATATTTCTATCATGAAGTCCAGGACACAGAATATTTTACTGTCAGAGAGGATACCCAATTACAGTTATTCATAAAAGCACCAACATAGTCCACAGTGATGTACAAATAGACATGAATATAAAACAACACATGGTAAAGGAAGACACAGCTGAAATGAAGCCACAGGCATTCATCATTACGGTAACATAGATCACATGGCTACACAGCAAACTGTAGCTACTTAAAAAAAAAAAACCACACTAGATACTGGGACCATTTCATGTATTCTAAATATTGTGCTCTCGCTTCCCCCGGCAGGTGTCCCAAAAAACGCTGATTTGTTTTTCTATTCCAAATGGGAAATACTGCCACCCCCACCCCGAAGCTGTCAATCAGCCTGTGCTGATCAGCCTTCTGGGATTTGGGTAAAGACTGTACATCTCTGCGTTTCTGATTAGCCAGTGACTCTAAAGTTGCTCCCATCAATGCTTGGAAGAGGTGCTCCACTGCTCCACCTCCCCCTCTGTTTTAATCCTAGAGTGTCCTTATATCCTCAATCACAATATCTACTCTCAATCTTATCTAGGTGCTGATCTTCTGAACAGATTTTCTATAAATTCTACTTTTAGGAAGCTGTGCACCGAGTACAATGTCAACTTCCTGCCTTTTACAATTTGATGTAAAATGTTTTATTCCAACGTGGTCATTTTAAATGCAGCAGAGTATCTTATCTATTAGTATAATATAGATTGCAAGGCAAGGAATAGCGACAGTCTGGAAACGCATGCATTCCTCCTCCCCACTGTACATACAATGGATAAACTAATACGGGAAAAGGTTTAATTCTTTTAATTCGCACATAATTGCTGTTTCTAATTTGCTACCTAAGAAACAGGTAGAGATACTTAAAAAAGATGTTACTGTTTGTATACAATTACTATTGTATTGCAATTTGCAATGATAATTATACAAGGTTTGATTTCTTTACATTTGTTATTATAAAGAATTAAAAGGTGAAAGTGGTTTTAGGTTTGTGAAATAGAATGCTACCAATATAAAAAATTACTTGTCACTTTATCCAGTAATTTACCTAGAAGCCACTCACAATGTCAGGATAACAATTCACATCAGTGACAGGGTGGTTAGGGACATGGTGATAAACCTGATCACAAATTCATCAGCAGGCAGATGGAAAAAGCCTTTTATTCCTCTCTGTATAGGGTTAATTCCCAGCTGCATGTTTATTGAGCCTACCAGCCCTTTATAGATCGTATTTGGCCGAGACCAGCAGAGGAAGAGCAAGCCCTCTGAATCCTAAGAGGAAGTTAATAAACGCGCTTTCTTTTTTCTGTTTATTGCTTTAACAGGTAATCAGCTTAGCTGCCCAATATTGGTAGTAAGGGGAGACCTATTGTTTAGTTAGAGACTAAATGAAGGAGTAGGGTTTGATTTGTGCTTATTTTTTTCCATTTGGAAACGCTTTCTAGGAAAAATAAAGCAAGCCTTAAAACCTTAAGGCTAGGGTCAGACTAACGCATCTTTCGCGTTGTCCGTGAAAAAATGCGTTCGAATGAATGGACGCATTTTTTCACGGAATACGCGATAGCGGTCATACGATGCGCATTTTCATCCGTGATTTTGTACGGATCATCAATAAAACACTTTTTGTGTCTGGACGTTATGTTAGCCGGACATTAGCAGCGTCTGACGTCTCCCAATCACGCAAACGCGCCGCTAGTGGACGCAGCGCACTCTGTACGTCAGTACTAGCGGTTTGACGTTCTCGAAAAAATGCGTTCGTTTGCCACTTGCGTTGCGCGGCCGCACTTTTGTGCGGCCGTTCTTCATATGCTGCCCGGCATTGGACATCATTTGCTGCTAGCACGGCCGTGATTTAGTGCGGTTAAACGCACGTTGAAACTGCTTTCATCTGACCTTAGCCTAAATGGTCTCTGTAGTGGCTAGATCACGCATCTTATGTTTTAGAAGGAAAGTGAAGAAAGAGAAACGAAAAGGGGAAGGGATCTGATGAGATAGAAAAAAATGGAATAATGCACTGACCAAACACAGCGATATTAACAGATTTATTTCCCTAGTAAAGTAATGAAGAATACATACAGCTTTTTCCTGTTCTCACATCATAGTCCAAAGCATCCACGGCATAGGAAAGGCTGTCTATATAGTAAAGGGTTTTATGATCCAGGGACCAGTCTACACCATTGGAAATGTCCACCATGTCAAAGTGCTTCAATACAGTGTGGTCTGGAAAGAGAGTGTAAAGCGAGCCCTGGTTTCGCTCTACAACTGCTGGACGAATTTCCTGAGACATGGTACCTGGGGATCACAAATCAAGAACATATAATTTACTAGAATAGGAGAGATCTCATTAGACTATACTTTGAAAATGGAATGGTATATGTAAATTGTCAACGGTGGTAAAGGATAAATATCACACCCCCCACACCTCAAAAGTCCTTCCTAAAAACTGAATTCCATGTAAAATATAAAGAGATTAAAAGACAAGAATATATTTCTGGATTACCATGAAAAAGTAGGATTTATCTGGTAATATTTTATTTTCTTCCAAAACTCCCTTGAGAACTAGTACACTGTTTAATTATGATAGGATAAGATTCCTCGTTTTTTGTTTTTTTATTATTATTTTTTTTTTGTGTGTTTGTTTATGGGTTTTATTTCTTTTCCCGTACTAGTCGGGATTGTATGTTAGTTTGTTATAGAAATAGGAAATTGTATGGTGGAACCTTTATCTATTTAATTAACTGCTTTATATTGTATATTATTTGTATATGGATATGTGTTGCTTTAAATAAAGAATTTTAAAAAAAAACGATTTTTTATTTTCAATCAGAAAAGCTGTAATGTTATGCATGGAATACAGTATATGCTCAATGTACAAAGAGCCAACGCGGTTGGTATCAGAACATCCAAAACACGATTAAAAAAAAAAAAAAAGGCGAAGAGCTGTTCACAAATCCGCAATGCAGTACCTGCGAGAAAACGTCCATTTGGGTCAACTTTGCCATCATTAAAGCGGTTGTTGGGTTTGTCCTCATCAACACAAGCCAAGGTTGTTACTTTTTTGTCTTTCCAATCAAGAGCAGAAAACGAGGTACCCATGGCAAGAACATAACCGCCAGACTTCCTAAGGCCAAGAGAGCCAACGGGTGCTTCTGTAGATCAGCGATAAATTGGAAAATTTCAGAGTGAAAAGACAGGTAATAAATCTACTTTTTAAGGAGAACGAAGAACGGTTTTACGGCCGTATTGACTATTAAGCACATAATGGGTTTTAACCCTCCTCAGAACAATGGAAGGCAGTTGATATTTTATGACCTCTCTCTCAAGCCTTCGGTGCTGCAGTGAGAAAGAATAAATAAGCCAGGGTCTAGCTCTCTACTAGGACACTACTGCATAACAAGAGACGCGCCACTGGTTTTTATATCTAATATATACAGTTGTGTTCAAAATTATTCAACCCCCAATGCTGTAAAGGGTTTTAGGGAATTTAGTGTACATTTGTAATTGTATTCAGAATGAAATCCTACAAGGACTTTTTAAAGAACCATATGCAACTAAAATGACATAAATTGGTTTTGTAATACAGTAGTAAATGTTTCTTTTGTGAATTCTTCATTGACACAATTATTCAACCCCTTAAAGACTACCACTCTGAAGAACAGAGGTTCATTCAAGTGTTTTCAATCAGGTATTGAAAACACCTGTGGATGTCACGGAGCAGCAATAAAGCATAATAAGCACCAATTAGGCAGCTTTAAAATGACTGTGATACTCAGCTCCTTCTAGACATTTACTGGTGTGGTTACAAACATGGTGAAGTCAAGAGAATGGTCCAGGAAGACAAGAGAAGAGGTGATTACTCTTCACAGGAAGGGCAATGGCTATAAGAAGATTGCAAAGATGTTAAACATACCAAGAGAGACCATAGGAAGCATCATTCGCAAATTCAAGGCAAAGGGCACTGTTGAAACGCTACCTGGTCGTGGCAGAAAGAAGATGCTGACTTCGACTGCTGTGCGCTACTTGAAGCGTAGAGTGGAGACAAGTCCCCGTGTGACTGCTGAGGAACTGAGAAAAGATTTGTCAGGTGTGGGTACTGAAGTTTCAGCTCAGACAATACGGTGCACACTGCGTAATGAAGGCCCCCATGCCAGAACTCCCAGGCGCACCCCCTTGCTGTCTCCAAAGAATAAGAAGAGTCGACAGCAGTATGCCAAAAGTCATGTGGACAAACCACAGAAGTTTTGGGATAGTGTTCTGTGGACTGATGAAACAAAATTAGAACTGTTTGGCCCCATGGATCAACGATATGTTTGAAGGAGGAAGAACAAGGCCTATGAAGAAAAGAACACCTTGCCTACTGTGAAGCATGGTGGGGGGTCAATCATGCTTTGGGGCTGTTTTGCTTCTGCAGGTACAGGGAAGCTTCAGCGTGTGCAAGGTACCATGAATTCTCTTCAGTACCAGGAGATATTGGATGACAATGTGATGCAGTCCGTCACAAACCTGAGGCTTGGGAGACGTTGGACCTTTCAACAGGACAATGATCCCAAGCATACCACCAAGTCCACTAGAGCATGGTTGCAGATTAAAGGCTGGAACATTTTGGAGTGGCCATCGCAGTCACCAGACTTAAATCCGATTGAGAACCCCCTGGTGGTACTTAAAGAAAGCAGTTGCAGTGCGCAAGCCTAAGAATGTGACTGAACTGGAGGCTTTTGCCCATGACGAATGGGCGAAGATACCCGTAGATCGTTGCAAGACACTTGTGTCAAGCTATGCTTCACGTTTAAAAGCTGTTATAACTGTAAAAGGATGTTGTACTAAGTACTAAGATTGAATGTCACTTGGGGGTTGAATAAAACTGATAATGATGTGAGCACAGAAAAGACATTTGTGGTTATTTCATTATAAATGTTATGTTATATTTGTCTGACCTACACGTGCCTCTTTGATTTAATTGTAAGCAAGATGAGTGAATGATCAAAATCAATGTCAAACTGGCCAAAACACTCAATTTCAGTGGGGGTTGAATAATTTTGAACACAACTGTATATATATAACGAATAAAGTGTTGTGCTAGATTTGTTTTGTAGAGGAATATTTAAAAACAAACAGTTATACTACTGTGAACCAAGGAAAAGCTGTGCAGATGGGAAGCCGAGGGACCACTGCTTCTTACGGCTTATAGGGTCACACACTGCTCACAGGAGGATAGAGGGAATACACACCACACACTTTTTTGTAATTTTAAAAAGGATCATTGTGAAGTGTCCAGTACACAGAAAAACAACATCCAGATTTAAAGGTTCAAACATACCTACAGATACACTCTCGGTTTGTTTAGTTTTGGGGCTCCATCGACAAACTTTCTGTCCTGTGATGTCAACATATACCAGGACCCCTTCCTTTTCTTCCCATACCGGAGACTCACCAATCCTGTACCGCTCGTTCACAACGCACTCAATATTGATGGAAGTCATGGTTCTGGGTGCAAAACATTATTAAAAAGGTTACATCATTGCAGCAAGTAAGGCAAGATGGGGAAAATAAAACATAATGCAGTTAAGCCGATCTCCAAGAGTGGATTCACTGCACGGATGAGGTTTGAAAAGCAGACAGCATAATGTAGAGATTCATTAATGATAGCTTACTGGAAAAGCAGCCCAGAAAGCCGATGTGTTGTACATTGTAGCCTGTGATCTCTGTATCACATGGTACAACTTGCGTGAAGTTTGACAGCACATTTCCTCCTGTAGCACTGAAAGATCACGTGAAGGATTCATGTGACCTAGACTTCAGCAAACTTCATTCAGGGGAGGGAAGTGGTGTCTGGCTCCACAGCAATCCTTGCGGAATACATGACAGACTCAATCTGTCAAAGGTCTTTATTTAAACCTCAAATAACGATTCTATCTAGTTCGTAATCTTGAATCACAGTACCGCCGTAAACACTTGATCATTGCCACGTAAAAATATTGGTATTTGGCGCTGTATAAAGTAAGATTTTATATTTAGAAGATTATGGGGAAATACACAAAATATATATCAAAATTATCAGCGTCATATTTTATGTATAACTGTATAAACCTTTGAGCAACAATATTGAGAGAGGGTTTAAATGAATGTCAGTCTATAGCTGTCCTATGAATTAAAGGGAACAGACATTATCCTCCTCAAAAGGGATCTCTGATGGTCGTGTGGAATATAGACGTTTTATAATTTTAAGTGAGAACTGGGTGAATTAATGGAGCTGGAAATGCAACCAGTTCAATTGTATCCAAGGGTCAAGTCCTGCAGGAACACATGGGGACGCAGTTCTCTCACTGGTTTAGCAGCAGGAACATAGTTCCCCATTGGCTGATATCCTGGGAAGCTGTAATACCTTTCTATATAGACACAATTTTATAAAACCGTCTATATTTAAGGGTTTTTCCTGGATTTAAGTATATTGGGAAGGCATGGGAATAACGGTTACTCAGTGTTTGCCAGAGGAATGGCAGTCTCATGCATAAAGATGTGCTGCAGCTGCTGCGGCTCCCAGTTATCTTTGAGTCCAGAATATATAGAAATGTTGGAGAGTTCCCAAACTTAATTTTTTTTTAGGACTTGACCCCTGATTTAGCATAATTTTTTTTTTTTGAGAAAGTATTTTACCAGGAAGGATACATTGAGATTTCTCTCGTTTTCAAGTATGTCCCAAGGACACTTACTGGAGAGGTGCTCGCTGGGATCAAACCCATGACTCCACAGGCTCTCTTCATGCAGAGCAGTGACTTTACCTCTACTCCACCCAGCCGGTAATTAGGAGGCATCACATTTTTTTCCTCACCATACTTTGTTTTCCCATGTTGATAGTAGTGCGGGAAAAGTGCTGCCACTCCATAGACTGAAATTCTCAGAGATTGCAGGATCAACCTAATACTGTATCTGTCAGTTCATCTATTGACCGGTTCAATATATTTGCTGCATTGCTCACATAAACACATGAAAACACTATCAAATCACATAAAACAATGGCAGCATAATAATAATGATTGGTAGAATATAGAACACCTGATGACATGTGTGTGTCATGTAACACACAGACAGACCTGGAGCATAGGATACTTTACCTACAGAAAGCTGGCTCAGATTGGCTCTTGTGGCTGGCGGCAGAGCCGACCGTCTGATAGCAATAGGTTTATATATTTGTTTGTTAATATTTAACTCTAGCAGTTAACTCACCTTTGATATGTCCTGGACACACCGCAGCCATATTTTACTGACCTAGGCTTTTCTTGGCTAATCATCCCAAACTCTTCAGCTTCATTCAGCACTTTCTCTGTTAGAGGAGACCAAGTGGGCTGCCTGCTGACAAGAGGGACTGAGAGACCGATTAACTGCAGCACAAACAGGAACTATTGTCTTACCAGGGTCACAGCCAAGTGGCTACAATTATTTACTGGCTTATTTTAAAGCGACACTACCACTTGTATAAGCTGTAACTAGATTAATTGTGCATTACAAATAAAACCACCTTATGGAACACATGTTGCTGATTTTTTTTCTTTGAAGTAATGGTATGAAAAATAAAAATAAAATTTGGATTATTATGTCCCGTTTCCATTTTGTGGATTTTTCCCATGATGCAACATTTACTAAAATCTGGGCAAAAGCTTTACTTAACAGTATTTAATGGTTTACTGCTGTTTGCTAAATGTGATGGAGGAGGCTATTGTTCTCCAAGATAACGGAGAGAAGCGCTTGCAGCTGAAAAATAAAACGGAGCGTAAAAAGACTTCTAATCTACCCCCCCGTGATGTCCTTTGAATACATACCACACAAAACAATGTGGGCTGCCTGACCCACAGACTCCATTATATGGCCATTGCCCCACAGTGAGGAGCAACTGATGTGGGGCAGCAGTTTACAACACAAAAGATCACAAAACGGATTTACCCAGTGACACAGTAAAATATTGATTAACATACAAGATAAAAACAAAGTACATGTGAGATATCAGCAACGTAAAACAAAATAAGAACATTTCATTTTTTGGTGGTAGTGGCTGTGACGGATTGCTGCGACTCAGGATGAGTAGATCTGCCTTGAACTCCTTCCTTGCCTTGGAGAGCCATGGGGTGGCAGGCCAGCCAAGACATCCTCCCTGGATACGGCAAAGTCGGCTGCTCGCTGATCTGCTATCTGAAGCCAGTAAAGCTGCTACTTGGACTGCATCAATCTGCTGCTCGCCTATGCCTGGATCAGAAAAAATAGCTGTTAATTTTCTCCCAGTCACTTGCTGAGGCAGAGTGTAGGTTGAAGGAAAATCAGTGTGTGTTTATTGAAGAGAAAATACATTGTCCCCATCCTGCCTGCCCTCAGACATCCCAGCACCAAGGCTCCACTGCCTCCAGCCATAGCCCAGTTTCTATCCGTTAACATGGGTCACCCCCCCCCCGCCATTACAGCCAGCCCAGTGAATTATCAAACAAAGAGCGCTACCTCCCCGGGGCGAGCCCTGTTTGAGGGGATGGTTAATTGGTCGCTCGCTCCGGCTCAGGGTCCCTCAGACAGCCTGGATTCCCGACTTTCAGTTTCAACGGTAATTTGGGGTGATCCATCTGGAGCGGAAGCACAACCCGGGTACTGCCATATAGTCTCTGGTTCCCTGGCTACTTCTGCCCTGATTCATGCGTGGGGAAAATTGAGCGGTGAGCTGTAGAAGTCCGGTGGCTGTTGTAGTGTACACGGGCAGCAGAGCGGCTGCACTCCCCACAGGAGGAGGCTGGATGATGGGGTTCCCGCTAGTGCTCGCCCTCAGGAATCAATCCATAGCAGGCTCTTGATTTTAGGGACACACTGGCCAAAAAGCACCCAGGTAGAGTGTATAGTGGCTGGGCACTCAGGTTTAAAGTCTGGCGGGCAATTGCCAGGTCACGTTGGTTCGATGCAAACAGGCAGGGAGAAGGAGAAATAAAATTTCTGGGTGAGCAGGAAGCATTGGGGACCAACACCAAACACATGGACACAATCTCCACACACATCAAGGAAACAAAATCTCACAATGTAGGAATTAAATATTAACAGCAAAAGGGATAGAACAGACAAAACAGCAGCCGGGCCATCTCATAGGGAAAGATACACTTAAGTACATGAGCTGATGCAATGTTGCAACGTAGTGGCTGCATGCAATATCGGTGTGAAACATTGCAGGGGAAAAAACAATTACAAAGCATGGAACATTTACAATAATTCTAAACGGGAATTCGTACCTATAAATAAAAGGGGGAACATAACAAAATTAAATTAAACTAAACTATAGTGGCGGCTATTAGGGATGAGCCGAACACCCCCATGTTCGGTTCGCATTCGAACAATTTCAAAAGTTCGAACTCGAACCGAACTCAATGCAAGTCAATGGGACTCAAAAGTTTGATTTTTAGAGTGCCCTCCAAGAGGGCATATATGCAAGATATTTTCCATAAAAGGTGTATGGGGGTCCGGGTAGTGCCCTGGGGGACAGGAAACAAGGACAAAACGTTTTAAAAAAAGACGTTTTTAAAAGGGACAGTGAGTTTTCCATAAAATAAGGGTTAAAAATAAAAACGAAAAATTCCTTCAAATATCATGCCTAGGAGGTCCCCATAACCTGCCCGTGAAGTGGTGGATTTGTAGGATGTATAGAAACATCGCCATCAGAGACCCACACACGACACCTAGTCACCCTTAATGGGTTAAAATGCACAGGGACTGGCTACTATCCTGTTAGATGAGGGAATGTATTATATGTATAAAGCAAGGTATATATGACAATGAATAGTCAGAGACTCTAGGGACTCAGCTTGTACACTTTATGATAGACATTTTCACGTTGTGTTGTGTTACTAATGCAGAAGCAGCAAGCCCTTCCACCACGCTTGCACCAAAACTATAGATCTAACACAATAATAATTGTATGCTCACATAGGCCCTTCGAGAGAGGTACATGACATACAAATACTGGAATATTACGTTTAAATCTAAGGAGTGTGATAAAGATTTTATTAAGCCCTTGATGACAAATGACGTAACATCTACATCATTAATGATTGGCTTTACAGAGCCCTGGTCCTTAAGGGGTTAAACAGCATATCAGAGAGGATCATATAGTAGAAATGAACACTTCTTAGAATTCAGAAGTACAGTGTTCATACATGTGCAGGATCCACACCCAGTCTGCAGGCAATGTATCAAATTCATGAGACCAGACTAATTAGAAGCACATGTTATTTCCAAACACTAATTAACACCTGTTGTTTACGCCGTTTGAGAGCCCTGCTGTAAGCACATGTCATTTAGAGGTGAGAATCTTTGCATCTAGACATTAGGCAGACTGTAAAGCATGCTTTCCTTGTAAGCTAGAAAATCCACATCACCCATTGCAGCATTTTAAAGATGAAACACACAGGCGGCGCAAAAAATCCTATGCAAGCCTCATGCACTCTAAGCACATGTAATTTTGAGGTGTGAAAGTTTCATAAAAATGTACACATGTGCAAATATTTTAAATAAAGCCAGAATAATTTTATGACAGTCACATTTGTCTGACAAACAGATAATACATTACGCTGCAGCATGTGTTGACATATGTTGGTAGATGTATGTAATGTGTGTTAGGTGTATGTAACATATTTATGCTATTATACATACCGCTTCTTGACGACGTACACAGTCTGTCCATTGCCTCCCACCACGTTGACTGCGTCTGTAATCATCGCCCACATGCATGCCTTCTTGCCCTGGGTAGTTTTTTAATGCAATATCTAATAAACCGTTGCTTATATTCTGCAGTAAAGAGTCTATTTCTCGATTTTTTTTGTATTTTTTAAGCATTTTTTATACTTTTTTCAAAATGTTTTTTTTTCGATCTTGAACCGAACACGCCAAAAAGTTTGAAGTTCACGAACTTTCGAACTGCCAATGTTCGAGTCGAACTCCGAACTGATGGAACCGAACAGCTCATCCCTAGCGGCTACCTCATCACAGCGGCCCTTTAAATTAATGCCAATGATCCCCCTGAGGCCACTTGACTGTGATCCATTTATGTATAATTTGGTTTTCTCGTAAGACAAATATCTGGTACTCACCCAAAAAAGTAGTCAATGAGGTAAGGTCCCAGTGCTGAGGTCCACAAGCGGACTTGTAGCAAGATATAGACAGAAAGTTGAACTTGAAGTCTTCTCAAATGCGATAGACAACCCAATTTGTAGTCATTTGTAATGTCTAAGAGTCCTTGAAAATTACTATTAGTTCACGTAAGTTTATATATCTCAAAAGCTTATGAAGAGTTTGCTACTTTACACGTGTTCTTTCTACCTAGATTTTGATATATACATTCACAGTACACTAATAAACACAGAATTAATAACACATCAGGATCACAAGAAGTCCAGGTTCCTAAGGTCTGTCTTTATGGGATTAACCTGGATAAACCAGCACCACCATTCACTAGTCACATGGTTTACAGGTGCTCCATGGAAGCCCCTACTTGGCATGGGCTGCAGAGAAGACAGTTTGTTCCAGGAAATGGGTTAATCTCAAAGACTGTGAAAGGCTGAACCTGATGGACGCATGTCTTTTTTTAGCCTATGTATCGATGACAGACTTTAGGTTGCCTTGGATTGGGACCCGCTGTGATGGAGTACAATGACATTATGGCGGTCTTAAATATCTTGTGCTCCCAATGTGTGACTAAATCTCCATTATGAATATACCCTCAGCTGGGTTTTTAAAGTCTCATAGTACATTTAAGTGGAGTGCTCTGTATATTGTGTTCACTGATCTCAGTAGCACCCTTACACATGAAATACATGTTAAGGTTTGAGTGCAATCTCACCCAGTTTTGTGTATTACATATACATGCTGTACATACAAACTTGTCCCTATATCAGTCTGCCCAGATATATCACCTTGGACAGGATTTCCGGTCAAATGTAAACTTAACCATAGCTCTGGTAATATCTTCAATCCCATACACTTTAATTGCTCTGCTAGGTTTATCAAAGCTTTTAAGCTCTCTTGCTCTCTGCTTAGGTCTACATCGCATTTGGAATCAAGTCGCATGTGTATCTCTTGATCACACACTTATACCTGTATGCAAATAAGCATTCATTAACAACCAGCAGAGTCTCATCCACAGGACAGCTGGAGCAGCGCCCAACCAGTGAGTATATCCCGAGTCAAAGTGTAAACTTACAAAATAATGGTTTACCATAGCCTGTTAAAAACAATTTACACATGACTTAGAATATAGCCCCAGTCCCAAAAAAACAACAGAAAGGACTCAGTGACACGAAATAGAATAGTACTGTATATGTATATGTAGCGCTGTTTAAAACTCTGTTGCTGCATTGCTCAGTTTTGGCCACCAGAGGGAGACAAGAGCAATGTAAACTATACTGGACACAATGGGACTACGTTTTCCAGCATGCTTTGGGGCAGAGACAGGAAGTGGGTGGGGAAGGAGGAGAGGACATTCGCAGCCTCGTGGAAGGAGAGCCAGGGTGAGCCGAGGTGTGAACAGAGTAAGACGCACGGGAGACTGTGAGCGATAGTTACCAGGCCGGAGAGCAGGCGCTGCCTTGCCGATGCTGGGGATCGATACAGTGACTTGCCAGAGACCTAGTAATCCACCGCTGAGAGGTTTGCACAGACACAGAGTTCCAGATTGGACCCCGAGTTAGGAGACCGCGATGATCCACTGGGAGTGCAGGCGGTAGGCCGTAGATCCTGTTAAACAAGATGGACAAGCAGGAGAAGTGGATCCGGTGGCACAGAGTCCCAGTGTAATTCAGCGGAGTGGCGTCCTTGATCGGGCAGCGGAACAGATTGTCTGGCGGATGGGTGAGAGGCCTTCCAGGCCACAGTCAGAGTTTATGAAGCACACTGCATTATTGCTTAAATCTACAGGGCCCCAACGTGACTAGTCGAAGATTTATTAAATCCATTCACTGGCCAGTCGAATATAGTACCCGGGTACCTGGAGCTCACACACACACACACACACTTTTTGGGACATAACCTGCACGAGACTTACACTCCAGAAACGAAGGGGTTAAACTTTTCTTTTACCGCTGCGCGTTTCTCGCATTACGAAATCCTGTTTTCTATATACCGTGCTTACATTATATATGCCGCTTTATTGAGACCAGTAAAGTATATAATTTATAAAATCCACAACAGTGCTGGTGTATATTTATTCCCTAGTGCAGAGAGACTAACCCGAGGTTAAATTCAGCAGCTCCTCCGGGAGTGAGCACTACACGTGGGGGCTCGTCCGGGATACAGTCTCTAGAAAAACGCATTTAAAGGGTTAAATATGGATCCAGACACTGCTGCCAAATGGTGTGAGGAGCAAAGTAGTCAGTCATGCATAGTCATGGATATTCCTGCAGACACTTGGGCCGAAGATCAGATTCGCCAGGCCATGGCAGCGATGACACCAGATCATCGGGGGTTAATCCTGGACATTAAAGCGAACCCAGATACCTCTCACACGTATGTTCTTTTTGAGTGGAGAAAGGGTGTTCCAGTGTGTTTTCAGGGCGCGAGCGTGAAGCTGACCGATGAGGTGGAAGTTTAACTGATTCAGCCAAGTGCGCCACGTGGTGATCCCGCGAGTGTTCCCGCGCCCAGTCCGCTGGCCATGATCGGGCCTGAATTTATAGTGGCTATTGGAGATTTGCTGGCTAAATGTCAAAGAACAAGCCCTCCACACACTCATTTTGGTTATCGACGGTTGAGAAATTTTACAGGAAACGTACCAACTCCGGCGAGAGAAGAAACCTTCGAAGAATGGGTAGAACAGGCGATGCAGGCTCTGGATGAGTGGGACGTCCCTGAAGCGCAGAAGAAGCAAAGAACTACTGAGAGCTTGAAGGGACCTGCGTCAGAGGCTGTCAGAAACCTAAAATTGAGTAAACAAGACTGCACTGCTTTAGATTACCTAAACGTATTACAGGAAGTCTTTGGGCGAACAGAAAAGGCTGCTGAGCTCATGTACCAGTATGAACATACCTACCAGCGAAAAGGTGAGAAAATGACTGAATATATGAGGCGCCTAGATAAGATTTTGCACCAGATACTTTAGATAAAATCCGAATGCAGCAGATATTGAGGGGTGCTCAACCTCTAGATCCTGTAATGCTACAGCTGAGAACCAGAGAAGGTAACCAAGAGTTGAAATACCTGGAACTGATTCGAGCTGTGAGAGAGGAAGAGGCTCTGCTAGAAGAAAAGTCTGGAGGAGAAAGGAGAGGAGAAAGAGCTTACGCACAACCAGTAAGGCATAACGAATATCTGCAAACTGAAGATGATTCGTTGGACGCCTATGGATCTGAAGTTGACGGACAAGAGCATCTGTTAGTTCCTATATCCACAGAGAGTACTGCCAAAGAACCAACCCTCCCTGCATATAGTGAGTTACATAAAACTGTTAAGGTACAAGAAACATAGAAACATAGAAACATAGTAAAATGTCGGCAGATAAGAACCATTCGGCCCATCTAGTCTGCCCAATTACATGGATACTTTACCTGGATTTATCTTTTGTTTAGGATAGCCTTATGCCTATCCCATGCCTGCTTAAATTCAAATACTGTTTTGGCCTCTACCACTTCAACTGGAAGACTGTTCCATGTATCCACCACCCTCTCAGTAAAATAATGCTTCCTGATGTTACTTTTAAACCTTTGCCCCTCTAATCTAAGACTATGTCCTCTTGTTTTGCTACTTTGTTTCCTTTTAAATATACTCCCTTCCTCTACCTTGTGGATTCCCTTTACGTATTTAAATGTTTCTATCATATCTCCTCTGTCTCGTCTTTTTTCCAAGCTGTACATGTTAAGATCATTAAGCCTTTCCTGGTAACTTTTCTCCTTCAAGCCATACACCATTTTAGTAGCCCTTCTCTGAACTCTCTCTAAGATGTCTATATCCTTCTGGAGATACGGTCTCCAGTACTGCACACAGTACTCCATGTGAGGTCTCACCAGTGCTCTGTACAGTGGCATGAGCACTTCCCTTTTCCTACTGCTAATACCTCTCCCTACACAACCAAGCATTCTGCTAGCATTTCCTGCTGCTCTATTACATTGACTACTTACCTTTAGATCCTCTGAAATAATAACCCCTAAATCCCTTTCCTCAGATGTTGAGGTTAGGACTGTATCAAATATTCTATATTCAGCCCTTGGGTTTTTACGTCCCAGGTGCATTATCTTGCACTTATCCACGTTAAAACTCAATTGCCACAGCTCCGACCATTTTTTTAGTTTACCTAAATCATTTGGCTGATCCCTCCAGGAATGTCAACCCTGTTGCAAATCTTTGTGTCATCAGCAAAAAGACATACTTTTCCATTAATACCTTCTGCAATATCACTAATAAAAATATTAAATAGAATGGATCCAAGTACTGACCCCTGAGGTACCCCACTGGTAACAAGACCTTGCGCCGAATAAACTCCATTTACCACAACCCTCTGTTGCCTGTCACTCAGCCACTGCCTAATCCATTCAACAATATTGGAATCCAAGCTCAAAGATTGCAATTTATTGATAAGCCTTCTATGCGGAACAGTATCAAAAGCCTTACTGAAATCTAAATAAGCAATGTCTACTGCACCACCTGTGTCTATTATTTTTGTTACCCAATCAAAAAAATCAATAAGATTAGTTTGGCATGATCTCCCTGAGGTAAACCCATGTTGTTTCTGATCCTGTAATCTATGTGTTTTTAGATGTTCAACAATCCTTTCCTTTAACATGGTTTCCATTAATTTCCCCACTACTGACGTAAGACTAACTGGCCTATAGTTCCCAGATTCCTCCCGACTACCCTTCTTGTGAATGGGCACAACATTTGCTAATTTCCAGTCTTCTGGGACGACTCCCGTTAGCAAGGATTGGTTAAATAAATCTGTTAACGGTTTTGCTATTACATCACTGAGCTCTTTTAATAATTTAGGGTGGATCCCATCAGGCCCCATTGACTTATTTGTCTTTACTTTAGACAGCTGCTGTAGAACCTCCTCCTCTGTAAACTGATATGTAATTGTCTCGTTAGTGTTTCCTCCTAACTGAGGTCCCTTTCCTTCCTTTTCTTCTGCAAAGACTGAACAAAAATATTCATTGAGGCAGTCAGCGAGACTTTTATCCTCTTCTACATACCTTTCTTCCTTTGTTTTTAATCTAACTAATCCTTGTTTTACTTTTCTTTTCTCGTTTATGTATCTAAAAAATGTTTTGTCCCCCTTTTTTACTGACTGAGATATTTTCTCTTCTGCGTGTGCTTTGGAAGCTCTTATAAATTGCTTTGCCTCTTTCTGCCTAATCTTATAGGTTTGCCTATCTTCTTCACTCTGAGTTGTTTTATAATTATTGAATGCTGTCTTTTTGTTCTTCACTATTTTGGCCACTTCTGCAGAGTACCACAGTGGTTTCTTCCCTTTTTTGTTTTTGCTAACAAGTCGAATGCAATTGCCTGTGGCCTTCAATAATGTTTCCTTTAAATAATCCCATTTCTCAAGCTCAAGCTGAGCTGAAACAAGCACACACTGATCTGTGCCGAGTACTTTTGAAGGTGGCAGAGACACAGACTGATATGCAGAAGTTCCTTACTGATATGCGGACAACTGGAGTTGCTGTGGTGTCTGGCCAGGGTCCTTCAACCGAGTCACCACAAGCAAGTGCGTCTCCGTCTTCAAAGAAGAGATGTTTTAGTTGTGGGGAAATGGGTCATTTCCGAGCACAATGCAAAAGCCTGAAGGAAATAGGGTAGAAGAGTTCCTAAAAGCCTTGGAAGGGCTGCTTTCTACCTCACAGGCGGGAAACGCCAGAGGGACCAAGTGAAGGAGCAAACTAGGTGCCCAATGGTCGAAAACCGCTCCAAAAATCAAGCCAGAACTGAAAGGCCGAGAGGGCCCAGAGTTTTGCCAACTGCTGAGCCTACCAGGACTGAAAGAGTTACTCCCTTAGCATCCGGTCCTACGTCATGGGGAAGCAATGCACATCCAAAACCTACATGGGCCAAGAAGAAGGCCAGGGTACAGCAAACTGGGTCTAAATTTCCTGCTGCTACAACAAAGTTTCCTGACCAGCTGATAGAGGGAGTCTACACCAAAGCTCTGTTGGACTCAGGGGCTCAAGTGACATTGATCTACCGAGACTTCTATGAGAAGCACATACCTCTACAGAAATTAAAGGACCTTGAGATCTGGGGTATCGGAACTGAGAAACTTCCCTATGACGGATATCTACAGGTGAAGTTAGAGATTGGGGGTTGTGATGCATTGGCCATTGTGTGTCCTCGGCCTTCAGGGGCTAACAGAAGTTCGTTGATAGTGGGGACGAATACTGATCTGGTGCGACGTCTCCTGACTCCTATAGTATTGGAAGAAGGTTCTACCAGGGGAGTACACCCGATGTTGCGTCCAGTCTATGAGCGAATGGTCGAACAGAAGGCACCTGCCGAAGTGGGGCGCCTGTGGAGATTGGGAGGAACAGAGAAGGTTCTGCAATCAGGAGAAGTGGCGAGTTTCCGGGCCTCAGTCAAGTTGAACGGATCACAACCGGGTCCCTATGTGGTACTGGAAACTGATTTCAATCATGGGAGTGAAGCCGGAGTAGAAGTAATCCCTGAAATAATCTCCACAAGAGCTTTGAAACGAACACGAGGAAGAGTCTCAGTTAGTGTATGTAATGTGTCTGATTCTCCAGTGATTCTGAAAGCACGAATGCCTATCGGGCAAGTAGCGTCCGCTACGCCTCTCTCCCCTACCGATCTAGGAGGGGGAGTGAATAAAGAAATTCCAGCTGAAAAGGTTCTATCCTAAGGACGCTCCCATCTCATCTGAATGGAAGAAACGCCTTCAGTCCCAGATCCTAAAGTGGAGGGACTTGTTCTCGAAGGACGAGTTCGACATGGGCCTAGCTAAGAGTACTGAGCATCGCATTCGACTACAGGAAGATAAGCCGTTTCGAGAAAGGTCAAGATGAGTTCCGCTGGGAGACTTGGATGATCTACGAGAACAGCTGAATGAACTGCAAAGAACTAAGGTGATTCAAGAGTCCAGGAGTCCTTATGCATCTCCAATAGTGATGGTCCGGAAGAAGAATGGCTCTATCCATCTATGTATAGACTATCGCACGCTAAATCAGAACCATTCCGGATCAATATGCCACTCCTCGGATAGAAGATGCCTTACAGTGTTTGTCTGGAGCAAAATGGTTTAGTGTACTAGACCTGCGAAGTGGGTATCATCAGATACCAATGCATCCTGAAGACAAAGAAAAGACTGCGTTCATCTGCCCACTGGGGTTCTTTGAGTTCAACAGAATGCCTCAAGGCCTCACGGGGGCTCCAGCCACGTTCCAACGGTTAATGGAGAAGACAGTCGGGGACATGAATCTGATCGAAGTGTTAGTGTATCTGGATGACATTATTGTGTTCGGGAAGACTTTGGAAGAACATGAGCAACGGTTGGAGAAGGTCTTGAAGCGGCTCCATGAAGAGGGGTTGAAACGGTCTCTAGAGAAGTGTCAATTCGGTTTACCTTCTGTTACGTATCTGGGACATGTTGTTTCAGCAGAAGGCGTTTCGACGGATCCTCGAAAGTTGGAAGCCCTAGCTTCCTGGCCTAGACCCCGAAATGTTACTGAACTTAGAGCTTTCTTGGGGTTCTGCTCCTATTACCGAAGATTCGTAGGAGGATTTGCCAAGATAGCTCAACCACTGAACAAGCTCCTACAGAAGGAAGACGCAGAAGAAGGCCACAAGGCCTCTGATCAAAATTCATCGGCTCCAGGGCCAAGGAAGGCTCGAGAATCCATCCAAGAAGAATGGACTAATCCTATGCGAAGGTGCTTTCGTGAAGCTGAAAGAGAGTCTAACTCGAGCTCCTGTCCTAGTTTACGCTGATCCTCATAAGCCGTACGAATTGCATGTGGATGCCAGCAGAGAAGGTCTAGGGGGAGTTCTACACCAGGAATATGGTGGATTGTTGAGGCCTGTAGCGTATGTGAGTCGAAGTCTTACGCCTTCAGAAAAGAACTATCCTACCCACAAGTTGGAGTTCCTAGCCTTGAAATGGGCGGTAGTAGACAAGCTGAAAGATTATCTGTACGGAGCCGAATTTGTGATAAAGACTGATAACAATCCACTTACCTACGTCCTTACTACTGCAAAGCTGGATGCAACGGGACATCGGTTGTTGGCCGCTTGTCGGGATTTCGGTTCAGCCTGAAGTACCGCCCTGGAGTGAATAATCGAGATGCCGATGCTTTGTCAAGAAGACCCTACACTACAGAATGGACTCAGTTAACTCCAGATGGGGTGCAAGCTTTATGTCAAGGAGCGGAGCGCCGGGTCAAGGGAGGGATCGAGGCAGAAGCCATAGGAGTTATGGCTACGGCTGTTCCAGAGTTCTATTGTAATCCTACGCAGCTGAGGGATGAAAGTTTGCCTACCTTCTCGAAACAGGACTTGAGAGTCGATCAGGCTAGAGACCCTTTGATTGCATTAACCGTGAAGGCCCTAACCGCGAACCAACGGGAAATTCTACTGACAAATTCCCCAGAAGGAGCCCGATTGGTATACAAAGAGTGGGAACGGTTGAAGATGTTGGATGGGTGGTCTACCGAAGGGGCCCCTCAAACAATGCTGAAGAGACCCAACAATTGTTCCTTCCCACCAAACATAGAGGGTGTGCTGCGGTCATTACACGATGACCATGGACATTTGGGTGCAGAGAGAACTTTTAAGCTAGTGAGAGACAGATTTTATTGGCCCTGTATGAGATCTGAAGTTGAAAGTTACTGTCATTCGTGTTTGAGGTGCATCCAGAGGAAAACCCTACCAACCCGAACCGCTCCAATGAGCCACCTGCAAAGTCAAGGACCCATGGATTTGGTGTGCATTGATTTCCTGTGCTTAGAGCCGGATGCTAGTGGGCAGGGAAATATTCTAGTAGTGACTGATCATTTCACGCGTTATGCCCAAGCTTTTTCTACGAAAGACCAACGTGCTCCTACGGTGGCAAAGGTTTTAATGGAAAAGTTTTTAGTTCACTATGGTCTACCAAGGAGAAAACACTCGGATCAGGGCAGAGACTTTGAGAGCAGGCTTGTTGGGCAATTGCTGGAACTACTAGGGATTCAGAAGACCCGAACTACACCATATCACCCTCAAGGTGATGCTCAACCAGAAAGGTTTAATCGCACGCTGCTCAATATGTTGGGGACATTGTCGAACAAAGAGAAGCAGAGCTGGAGTCGTCACATAGCTACGCTGGTACATGCGTACAACAGTACGGAGAGTGACGCTACTGGATACTCACAGTACCGTCTTATGTTCGGAAGAGACGCTCGACTGCAGGTTGATTTGGCGTTTGGGATATCTCTGGATCAGACGTCTGTAGCCTCTCATAGAAATTACGTGGATAGACTTCGGAAAAATTTGGCCTCTGCGTTTGAACAGGCCCGTTTGACCTCAGGAAACAGGGAACAGACTTGAGAGTTCGGATACAGGATCTACAACCCGGTGATAGGGTTTTGTTGAAGAACTTGGGTGCTTCTGCAAGGCATAAGTTGGCGGATAGATGGAGTTCTCAAGTCTACATTGTCTGCAAGCAACTGCCGGGTTTGCCAGTTTACCAAATCCGACTGGATGGAAAGGCTGGGCCTCTTAAGAACTGGCATCGAAATCATCTGTTACCTTTGAGGGAGGCTGTAAGGATACCAGTTGGAGACGAACTTTCTCTATTGAACCCGCCTGCTCCATGCTCGGCTCCCGTTACTCGGTCTCAGCAGACACGGGTTGTCGAAGAGAGTGAAGAGGATAGTGAGGAAGGAAGTTTATGTCTGGACTGGGTGCGCTCGCCAGAACCTGAAGAGGTCATTCCAGTTCCCGAACGGTGGGAAAGTAACCTGAGGCCTGAGGCTCCTGAATTTCAATTGGAAGTTCCCGAAACTTTAGAAGTTTCTGTAGTTCCTGAAGACGCGTCCTATGATTACAGTTCTATGCCTTCACTGGAAGGATCATACTCTGAAGAGATGCCTGTTCCAGTTGTGGACGAAAGAATTGAACCCATACCTGTAGTACTTCCACCTGAAGAGGAGCTGATTGAGCCCAAATCCAAACGTTCTATCCGACCCCCCCAGAGACTTACCTACGAGTCACCAGGACATAGCACTGAAGAGGCTGTCACCACAGTGCGAAGGTTGCCTGAAGTGTCTGCTATGTTAGCGGAGATAGTCAGGAGCATGAGTCAACTTGAGGACGTATATCTGACCCATTGTATGTTTGCTGATGAACCTGTATACATTGCCTAATGTTATGTAATTGTTATACCTCCTCGGAGAGACCCAAGAGTTCTAGGAGGGGGAGAGTGTAGCGCTGTTTAAAACTCTGTTGCTGCATTGCTCAGTTTTGGCCACCAGAGGGAGACAAGCGCAATGTAAACTATACTGGACACAATGGGACTACGTTTTCCAGCATGCTTTGGGGCAGAGACAGGAAGTGGATGGGGAAGGAGGAGAGGACATCCACAGCCTCATGGAAGGAGAGCCAGGGTGAGCCGAGGGGTGAACAGAGTAAGACGCACGTGAGACTATGAGCGATTGTTACCAGGCCGGAGAGCAGGCGCTGCCTTGCCGATGCAGGGGATCGATACAGTGACTTGCCAGAGACCTAGTAATCCACCGCTGAGAGGTTTGCACAGAGTTCCAGATTGGACCCCGAGTTAGGACCGCGATGATCCACTGGGAGTGCAGGCGGTAGGCCGTAGATCCTGTTAAACAAGACGGACAAGCAGGAGAAGTGGATCCGGTGGCACAGAGTCTCAGTGTAATTCAGCGGAGCGGCGTCCTTGATCGGGCAGTGGAACAGATTGTCTGGCGGATGGGTGAGAGGCCTTCCAGGCCACAGTCAGAGTTTAACCAAGCACGCTGCAGTATTGCTTAAATCTACAGGGCCCCAACGTGACTAGTCGAAGATTTATTAAATCCATTCACTGGCCAGTCGAATATAGTACCCGGGTACCTGAGCTCACACACACACACTATTTGGGACATAACCTGCACGGGACTTACACTCCAGAAACGAAGGGGTTAAACTTTTCTTTTACCGCTGTGCGTTTCTCGCATTACGAAATCCTGTTTTCTATATACCGTGCTTACATTATATATGCCGCTTTATTGAGACCAGTAAAGTATATAATTTATAAAAGCCACAACAGTGTGTCACGTTCTGTGCTGGCAAATCTGTCTTCCTGCCCTCTGTATTTGCATATTGTGTTTTTTCCCTTGTGTTTCTGTTGCTGCCAATTCCTGGGTGGCCTCCCAGGGGTTAATTGGTGTTTTGTGTGCTGCTCACCTGTTGACCCTTGCCTTGATTCCCCTGCCTATATTAGAGCAATGTACCTATAGGACATTGCTGGGTCATTTTTCTTTGCCTGGTCTCCTTGCCACTTGTGTCCTGAGAGCTCCTTGCTGTGTTCCTGATATCCTCCGTTTGTTCATCCTTGTTCAGTTTTTGTCTCTTTTATTTCTGTTCCAGTTTATGTCAGTTCCTTCTGTGTATTTAGTTCTGTCTATTGCTGTATTTTGTTTTGCTGTTTATGTTCCATTCAGATTCCCCGGTTACTGATTTTGGCTTGGCTGACTTCCCTTCTGGTTCCTATTCCTATATTCTGTATGACGTACTCTCTCTGGTTATGACCTTTGGCTTTCCTCTTTATGACTACTCTATTGTATATTCCTTGTCTGTACCGTTTCCAGGAAACCCTGTCATCTGTATACAACAAAAGACGCTGTACGGCTTCAAGGTAATACTTTCCTTTAGATTAGATCCGGCTATCCTAAAGACCGGTCTTTCAGTGCAGGGAATCTTTGGTATTGCCGTACAGAGGTCTTTTGTTAACCCTTTGTTGCTTTCACCTGTCCTTGCAGTTTACCCTGCATCTCTGCCCATAGGGGCTTCTCTCAGGAACCTGGTCCTCACCTTGCTGCGAGTTATATTCTTAGGGATATACAGACCGACCACTTCCAAGGATCGGAGGGCAAGTATAGGGTGGTGCGTGCCTGGTGGTACTGCCACCGTGACACAGTGCTGGTGTATATTTATTCCCTAGTGCGGAGAGACTAACCCGAGGTTAAATTCAGCGGCTCCTCCGGGAGTGAGCGCTACATATATATCTAAAAAAAAAAAAAAGCAACCGTATGGAATATATTTGAGATCCATTATTTGGAATCGGCCCTCAGATTATATATAGATGCTTCCTCTACCTTGTGAAGAGGTTTCTGATACGGCTTAATAACTTTGCATTTCAATCTGACCATCATAACACCCGCAAGCCTTTCACAGCCTCACACTAGGAGGGGGGGGGGGTACAGGGATGGACAGTGACCCTGTCAGAGTTTACTATTGATTTGTTGCTGCCCAATTGTCAATAACCTGAAAAAGTTGGGGGGGGGAAAGGGTGTTACTGTTATTTCAATAGACTTTTCTGTAGTTTGATGAATTGAAATGGACATTGATATAGGCATGGTTTATTAAATAAATTTAAAAAAAAGTGTTAAACTTTAACAATTTAGATTTAATCCAATTTGTTGTCATAGTTAAACAACAATCCATAGCTGATGGATGGAAAAACCTTCATAATTCATAGTGGAACAAAACACGATTTCAGGTCATAAGCCAAACATTAAATAAAATTCCCTTATAACATTTAATGGTTGTCTCACCTCTTATCTGACTTTTAACTAGAGCTTGGAAATCAAACTTTGTCCTTGTCTTGACTGCTTATGTGCGCCATCTTTAAGACTCCTTACAAGCAGATTTTTGCTTTTTATTCAGAGTGGACACGCTTAACCGTTCAGCTCCCCTCCCAACTAAACATTTCAAAACTGTCACCCCCAAAAGACAGGGGTTATGAAATTTTAATGCAACTATTAAAAGGTGGAGTCCACACTTTATCGGAGGTAAATAGTTTTTTTCTTTTTTTGCAAAAAACAGGACTTCTGACCCAGGATTCATTGCAAAATACCAGCTCAGGTTGAGATGAGATAGATATGTTGTACTAGCTCGTTCTTCTCCAGCTTGCTGGAAATAAGTCCTATACAAAAAGTGTAACTGTTTAAGCCACTATTCAGACGACGGTTGCCACTCTTACGTCAACAGTCCAGGCATGTACTGGCCATTGGGAGATTTTTTTTAAAATTTATTTTTAGAAAGGATTTTACCAGGAAGGGTACATTGAGATTTCTCTCATTTTCAAGTATGTCCTGGGTGGCGAGTATGTACCGTTAGGTGTCTTGCCCAAGGACACTTGCTGGAGAGGTGCTCGCTGGGATCGAACCCATGACTCCACAGGCTCTCTACATGCAGAGCAGTGAGGTTACCTCTACTCCACCCAGCCGGTAGATTCCTGGTGCGATGATGGCTTAGTGGGCCGGCTTGCACAACCCTTAACCCCTTGGCTATGGAAGAAGTCATGGGGATTGCTCGCAGCATGCGTAGGACGTCCCGCACACATCACAGGTTCCCAGCAGCCTTGGGGGAGACCTCTGTGAGTCGGGGGGGTTCCCGCAAAAGGTCTCCCCTTGGGACCTCCCCACCTACTGATGTCATCGGGTACGTGCGTGATTGCTTCACAAAAGGGGCTTCCCTATGCAAGAGATACAGGGGTCCTTTGGACACCCTTATTTCTGCAAACGAAGCAGCTAGCAGCTAGAGGGTCGTGCATGGCATCTTTGGAAAGGCCAGAGCATGTTATGTTTAATTTTTTTATAAAACTAATTTTAAATGCAGCACTATTGTTCACTTTTCAATTATATAGTGAACAATGATGCAATGATGAAGTGCACTAACTCACCTTCTCATTTCCCACGAGGTTAGCAAATGTGAAGGCGATGGCACAATGCAACATTATGCATTGGTTCATCAAAAACCTTAACTGGCACGCTGCAGCGAAGGGGAGCACGAGGCCTTATACAACCCTGGTCTTTGGTTGTTACACCGCACAAGGTCAAGTGAGGTGTCATCGGGAACGTTAGTGTCTGGCCCTTCCAACAATACCAAGCATGACCATGCAATTTGTAGAAATTGAAAAAATATTAAATGCAATACTCCCCACCCCCCACATTTCTAAGGCAGTGGCATGATGTGCTTTTAAAAGTAAAAAAAACAATGCTACGGTTCCGCAGAAGCCCTGTAACACTCAGCGGCTATTTTGAGGCATTAGTGACTCTTCTTGCTCGAACATGTGCTGTGACCCCTGCACGGGCTAGGAGGCCTGGGATACGAGCCAGGAAGGAGCCATGGCCAGGACCTATTTGGTTAAGTTTTATTTCCCAAGCGCTGGGGGTGAGCTTGACAAGCAGACTCCGGACACTTTGAATGCAGGAAATTAAATGTATTATAAATACACAGCACACTGAAACAGGAAAAAATAACAACAAGCAGAGGATGGTGAGCTATGCAGTCAGAAGTTGTCTGGAGAATCCACTTGAAGCAGCAAGAGCCTGGGTAGCAATACCTTGATTGATTGAAGGTCCTTTATAGCTGGCAAAGGATGGAGGTCTGGTAGCTACGAAAGTCTCCAGACCCCGGTGGATAGTGGGCCACGTAGTTAGGAAGCTGCAGACTCCACTGGAAACAGCACCAAGATCTATGGCAGCAGTGAATCACAGGTAAGGTGGAAATCTGGAACTCAGGAAAATCTCCAGGCCCACTGGATAGTGTGCTACGTAGTATAGGTTCAGAAATACAGGAACCAGGATCTAAGGCTGGGTGCACACTAGCCTTTTCTTCTGCGCACTCAGTGGTGTATTTAGGTTTTGTGCTGCCCTAGGCCTGACTAAACTCGTGCACCTCCTAATTTAAATTTGACACACCCCTTCCTATCAAGGGCACACCTCTTCCTGGTTAATCCCCACCCTTCCTCTTTAAGCTCCACCTTTTCCTCTCTTTATATTAAAAGTGGATACCAAGTGCCTACTTGTATATTTTGTATACCATTTCAAATGTATCTATTGAGATAAAGAAAATTATGACATGTTTAAATTCAAGCATTTTTACAAAGAACAGCCACGCATGTCAAGTATACTGGATCACAGCCGCTCTAATTGGTTGAACAATAAAATCCACAGAAACGTGCACTGCATATGAGCGTATCACAGAGCTGCACAGCAATAAAACCCACAGAAAGGTGCAGTGTGTATGAGCATATCACAGAACTGCACAGCAATAAAACTCACAGTAATGTGCAGTGTGTATGAGCGTATCCCAGAGCTCCAGGGCAATAAAACTCACAGTAATATGCAGTGTTTATCACAGAATCCACAGCAATAAATCTCCCAGCAATGCAATGTGTGGTGTGTGTCAGCGTATCAGAATCCACAGCAATAAAACTCCCAGCAATGCAATGTGTCAGAATCCACTGCAGTAAAACTCCCAGCAAACCGAGTGTATATGAGCACACAGCAGTGGGGTGCCACTGCCAGAGGGTGCACTGTAGCTTTGATTCCCTTCCCGGTGGGTGTTCAGTACAGAATAGAGTCTGTGTTAACGAAAGGGCAGGCAGCTGCGCGCGTGCGTTTCACGTGGTTCAGCCAGTCATGTGGTACTGAGACTCAGAGAAATGGCAGTGAAATGCCCTGATGTTCGGTGGTTTCAATCAACAGGTTTATTCAGGCGAACCCCATAGGTTTCAATGTTAAAAATATTCCCGTTTTTATGCAATATCTAATAAATCATTTATTATTTTAATCTGCAGTAAAAAGTCTTTACTTATTGATTTTTTTTAGTACCTTTTAGTCATTTTTCAGATTTTTTTGGGCAAAATCCCCCCCCCTTTTTTTTTTAATAGCAGTTTTTCTTTTTTCTGTAACAGAACTTTTTATTATCAATCATAGGATCTTATATGTAAATTCCAGACATTTTCGTTCAGTAGTTCTTTTGAAAACAGCAGGCCACGGGTTTGCGGTGGCAGTATTCAGCGGCCGACTCCATGCACTTTGGGGGCCCTGCGGTGAATGGTAAATTCACTGCAGGGTGGGGAGATTTTATTCTCCTAAGTGCAGGGAACTACAGAACACCAAAAAGTTGGCGTCATTTTAGTGCTCTGTGAGTAACCCATTTACATAGTTACATAGTTATATAGGCTGAAAAAAGACATGCGTCCATCGGGTTCAGCCTCTCCCACATAACCTACTGCTGTTGATCCAAAAGAAGGCAAAAAACCCAGTCTGAATGCTTGCCAATATGCAACATACTGGGAAAAAATTCCTTCTTGACCCCAGAATGGCAGTCCGATTTCTCCTTGGATCAAGAAGCTTTTACCCACATATTAAATATTATAACCCTTAATATTCTGTGTCTGCAGGAAGTCATCCAGTCGTTTTTTAAAAGTCTGTACAGACTCTGACCCAACCACCTCAACAGGCAGAGAATTCCACAGCTTTATTGTTCTCACCGTAAAATAACCCTTCCTATGCTTTAAGCTAAATTTTCTTTCTTCCAGTCTAAATGGATGACCCCTTGTCCTATGTATAGTCCTGTTAATGAATAGATTATCAGACAATGGATGATAATGGCCCCGTATATATTTAGTGGTGAGGTTTTTTGCTGCCCCCTGGAAAGTGAAATTGAAAGTGTAAATTAGTGAAATCTCAATGTATCCTTCCTGGTAAAATACTTTATATATATTTTTAAGGGGTGGGGCCACCCAGTGCGGGCCGCCGCCCCCTGGAAAGTGCCGCCCTAGGCCTGGGCCTAGTCGGCCTAGGCCAAAATACACCAGTGTGCGCACTAGTGTGTGTTATGATGCTCTTTATGACGTCCGTTGTAGCATATAATTACGCGGATAGAGAAGAACACACATAGTACGTGCACAACGCATAACGCGCACTGAAGACGTCCGTCATGGAAACACCAAGGCTTTTGCGCTAGGATTGACGCCGTATAGACGACGTTGGCCACGTGCTGAACATCAAATGAGCGCGCCTGCGCACTTGAACTCAAATTCAGTTTTTACGACGTGCGTCAAAATGAACGCATCATCTGGCGTCTACCATCTCTTCCGTCATAAAGTGCGTCTTTTTTTTTTTTTTTTTTTTTTTTTGTATTTAAAATTTTTATTTTGTAAAGAAATAAAGGCCACAAATTGACCGTCTTAGTCAGCCACGCAGGGCCGAGTAGCAAATTCTCATAAGAAATATGGATAACATAAAAAGGAGGGGGTGTCATATAAAAAGTCAGCAAAAATATTGTAAAACAAAAGGGGTTTGTAGCAAAATTCGTCAAAAAATATTTCGGCGAGATCCAAATAACAGAGAGAAAAAAAAAAGGGGGGGGGGAGAGGTGAAAGTGTCTCAGATCTATCCCCAACCAGGGAATATCAGCAAGAAAAAAAAAAGAGAGTTAGGTCGAGAGCGTCTCTGAATTAAAGAGGAATAAGTTCAAAAGGTGAGTTAATACAATGACGAACAGCAAAAGTCCTCCATAAACGTAGGATAGGAGTCCCGAATATCCAACTGGGCATCTCAGCCAACGGAAAAAAGGGGATAAGGGGAGAGCAAATATCTCGGTGGGGGAGATCCATCAACTGATCATGGGCTGCCGGACTCTCAAGCGTCAGGGTCAAGGGTGAAAGACAGCAGGCACTCAGCCCGGATCCAGAGAGGGTGAAGCAGAAGCACAAACCACTACAGACTCGAGACCTCTGGGAATTCCCAGGGAGGCAAAAAACGGCCACACTTCATCCGGGGTGCCAAAAATATACGGCACATTGTCGAGTGTACAGAGCAGGGTGCCAGCCGCTCCCCATCTGTATCGGACCCCCTTAGCCCGAAGGCAAGCTGCCACCTCCCTGAACCTCCGACGCGCCGCCAATGTCAGGAAGGGCAGATCATTATACAGAGACACCACGGAGGATTCAAAGTCAATAAAACCCTTCGCCGAAGGCAGCGACATCAGTTTAAGTTTCATGGGAATCTCCCGCGCCATCGCGATAATATCTCGTGGCGCCGTCTCCGGGGCTGCCGTCGATTTCCGGACACGCATTGCCATACCAAAAGTCTCTGGGGTGTTAGGAGGGAGCTTCAGCAGGTGGCCTGCTAAGCGGTTGGCATATGCCAGCGTCGCCTCTGGCAGCACTGACTCCGGGACCCCCCGAATACGGATGTTACGCCGGCGGTGTCGGGCGTCTAACGACTCCACTGTACGCGACAAATTCTCCACCTGCAGGTAAGATGAGTTTGCACGGTCTCTACCGTCGCCGTTCGTGCCCGGATGTCCACTATATGTTCCTGTACCAGGGTCACCTCAGCTTTAACCCCCGCCACGTCAGAACTCCACAATGCCCGCATGTCGTTCATCATTCTTTTGATGTCGCCTTTAGTCGCCAGTTGAACGTCTTCCCCTGGTGTAGTTGCTAGGAAAGCGGACGAGGCTGTCTGAACAGCTGCAGCATCGGGGGAAACAGAGAGCGCCGCCCGTCGGCGGGCCGCCTTATTCGCCTTTTTTGTAGAGGCCTTCCTGGCCTTCTGGTCCTGGAACGAAGTCGCCGAGGAGGGCAGGTCGGCCTCATCACCGCTCCCTCTCGACCAGGTGAAGCCATCCTCGTCAGAGGAACCGTAACCTGGAGGCAAGGTGGGGGAAGGGAGACCTGCAGCGCACATTCGCCCACCACCTAAAGAGTCTCGGATGTCGCGTTGGCCCGGATTCAGTACTGAGCCATCCCGCTTCGCATTCTTCTTACCCATCCGTACAATAACCCGGACCAGGGTATGTCTCCTTGCAGCTGGCGTAACAGCAACAAATCGCAGAATCTCCTTAGGCTCCCAAAATGGCCGCCCCTTCTAGGCCGTCGTCTCCGGTCAAGAGCTCCCACAATCACCTCTCGACTCAGCGCAAGGTCTCACCGTGTCTCCCGCGGGTCAGCAAGCTCTGATGAACCAGGCTCTCCCAAGGATCCACCAAGGATATGTTCCACACCGCTCGCCCGCGGGCCGGAGGTATACTAGGCCGCAAAGATGGCCGCCAGTCCGTAGCGAGGACGACTCTCACGTGGCCCTCACCGCTCCCGCAGGTCCGGAGGGGGGGGGGAAGAACGAGCAGGCTCCGGAGTATAGCACCCGATGGCCAGCAGCACGCAAGGAGAAAAAGGAGAGGAACCGGAGACCCAAGTTGCCCAGAAACGCTGTATTTGTCGAGGATATATCGGAGCTCCAGGCATACACGTCCTCTCTCGATCGCTGCCGGCCACGCCCCCCAAGTGCGTCCTTTTTAACGCACGCTAGTGCGCAGAAGAAAATGCTAGTGTGCACCCGGCATTAGGCAGCGTGGATGGAATACACTAGTAACTGCAGGCAAGATGATAAGCAGAGCACAACAGAAACAAAAAAAAAAGCAGAACTAACAGAACTTAGAGAGACCAGAACTAGAGAGATCAGAGTAAAGGGACAACTGGACACTAACAAGAGGGAGCTCACAGGACCTCTGACAGGTACGGGGAAGGAAACAGAACAGACCAGAATGAAAGAGCAAGGAGGAAGGGGCGAGATCTGGTTAAATGGTAGGCGCACATGTGTGCAATCAGACACAGCTAGGAAAGGGAAAAGCAGGAGTCCAGAGACGGAGAAAGAAGAGGGAATAGGAGAAATGGCATAGAGCCCAAAAAGGGGAACGGGACAAATGGGAGACGGATAACAAGACTAACAGGAGGAAAGGGTGACCATGACTATGGTGCCAGCGGACTCCAGGACTGTGGCATGACAGATTCGCCTGACTGCAGCGGAGCACTGAATTGTCCCAGCCAGGATTGGGACCCACGGCCGGACAGTGCGGCACACTACCAGACCGTTGGAACGTCTTTGTGGACTCACCGTCCGACGCCTTCTGCAGCAATTTGTTTGCTGCTTCCAACGCCTGGTACCCTGCTGCTACCTGCAGGCTTGGGACCCTTTGCTACCCGTCTCTTACTGCCCGGGTAGGGTCTGACGCCTAGTTTGCAGCCTGCCATTGTCGGCCACGTTGGAACCTATCACCTCGAGCTGACCGGGCGCATGGAACCCGGCCACTTAAGCGGCACCCTTCGCAGATTATGGGGGGAAAAAAAAACAGGGAAGAAATCATTTCTGCCGCAGGACCCCCGGCAGCGGGACATCTGCTAATTGCTGGGTGAAGACTGGAGACAGCGGTGTCAAGGCTCCCCCACAGGCTGAGCCCTCTTCAGATAAACCTTTCTGGCCGGAGGCCGAGCTGGCTCCTTGGAGTGAGCCTCGGATGCAGGCATCTGGTAAGGTGCGTTCGGGGGCTGCTACAGTGACCTCTCATGTACTGGACTGAGCCATGGTGACCTCGCAGATCTTACCTGTGGCTGCAGGGGACGGTCTGCTGCCCTCCATTCAACGTATGTTTGAGGCAACTCGCATTCTTTGGTGCTCGGACTTTGAGTCCCTGAAGGCCAGAGTGGAGTCAGTCACTGGTCGAGTTGCTGATGTTGAGATGAAGGTGGAGACCTCTGTGATGGCACAGGCTCTGCTCGCGACCCGGCTGGAGTCGCTACAAGCCCGAGTTGATGTCCTATCTGGGGCTGTTGAAGCTCTTGAATCATGTCACTGCCGCCGAAATGTACTGATCCGGGAGATCCAAGTCAGTCCCTGCAGACTCCCTACTGGATTACGCTAATAAATTGGCAGCTTATGTCTTTGACTCAGCTGCGAGAGCACCAGCAGTCTTCTGCGCAATTGTAAAGCAGCGATGGCGCCAGTGGTTACCCCTCATGAGGTGATCGCCATAGACGGCGATGTTGCTGCCAAGCGGCGCCTGATTTCGGCCCCTGTTGTACGGGCTATCCTTCTCTTTGAAGGCTCCACTCTGTCTTTATTTATTTAATGACTTACCATTTGTGACATTGTTGTCTTAGAGGCATTTTCGGGAGGTGACCGCCTTTTTGAAGAGCAAATGGGTTAGGTACCGATGGGGGCGGCAGGATCTTTAAGTGTTACTCATGATAAATTTTTGTCAATCGGTTGTTACCCAGAAGGAGGCTTAGCCACTTCTTTGATCCCTGGGCCTCTCGTCCGCTGACAGGCCTAAGGGCTCACGTTTACTTACCTCCCACCCCAGTTAGCTGTCTGGGTCATATTTTTTCCATCCTGAAAGCTGGTTTTTTCAACCAGTGTGTGTGTGTGACAGTCCCTCCCCTTTTGGAATTTTCAGGATCTTTTGGGGAACGCCACCACGTCCGGATTTGTCTGAGTCCCAGGGCCTGGTGTCATTTGTTTCCTATGGACTCACAGAACTGTGCCCGGGACGGCACCGTTTTGACTTAATATTAAAAAAAGTAATTGAGTCATTTATTATTAGCGGAGGACCCTTGATTTTTATTTTTGCGTCTGTTTCCTTTTTTCTGATGCCTTGGATTTTTCTTCTATTTTGGGTGAAGATGCCATCCGGCCCTGGATGACTTTTTGAATCCTGCTCATTGTGCTTCCCTTTTGTGCTTTTATGTGTCAGCCCTGCGAGGCCGAGTTTATGTTTCTGACGGTTGAATTATGGCCTTCTTTCAAACATACAATTTTCTCTTTTTTTTTATAGTTTCCTCATTTTTTTAATAGATTAGAGACACACGAGTATCTAGGATTTTTTTAAAAAAATTTTTTAGAATCAACAAACTCCGATCATAGTACAATATGAACATGCACATCCCCACTTAAGAAGTCATCCCTCCCATCCCATAACCTCAAGGTAGGACCACATTAAACGGTTGGTAGCACATCAGAAAATTCGAAGAGTGCCTGAGTGGTATGTCTTAAGGGAGGGGATGACAGGGACCTAGTCAGATACCAATTAGTAAATTCAAAATCTCACTTTCAGTTTTGCAATGACATCTTCCGGCAAACATGACATAAAATGCTCCCATTTTTCAAAAAATTTTTGTACTTTATCATCTTTGTGCAGTGCAGACTGCACCCAATCATATTGAAAAATAGCATAAAAGCGGGAATAAAATAGAACGTGGGGGGAGAGGTGGCAATCCAGTTCCCCAAAATGGCCTTTTTAGCTACTGCGGATAGCACTCCCAATAGGGCTCTTTGATTCCTGTCCAACCCACGTCTTTCGCTGTCTGATAAGAGGTTAAACAAAGCCCAGTCTGGGGTGGTAGGTACCGCTATATGTAGGATCTTAACTCCAAATCTCCGTATGGAGTTCCAAAATGTTGACACTAATGGGCAGGACCACAAGCAATGGAAAAGATCCGCGTTAGCCTGCATACACTTGAGACATTGACCAGAACTGAGGGGTGTGATACGGGCCAATATAGGCGCCATGTAATAATTTTCAAAAACATTTTTCATCATATTGAGCCGAGGGGACCAGTTTACATAAATTATTAGTGGCTGAGATTAAGGTAAAGGGCGATTGTTTGGGAAGCTGAACACACCAGGCCGCTAAGCCCGTGGCCGCTACAGACCAGTCAAATTGAGGCCTAAGCAGCGCATGAAATGACGCTGTGGACGGGCCTATGGACGCCTGAGTATCAAAGGGATTGGAAAAGTCCTGTGGTTTTAAAGCATTTAACGGTGTGGATACAAATGCCGATAGCTGCATATAATATACTGAGTGGAGGGGGGCAGGGGCCGTTAATGCACACAGATCTCTATAGGATATAAAAGGGAGTGAGCTGGTCGGGACAACAGATGACCTATCTGGGTTATACGTTTATTCGCCAGGACTCGAAATGCAGAGGCCGCCGAGCCGGTCTGAAAAGTGGGGTTGCATAGTAATGGTTGGAAAACCGAAGATTTCCAGGACAAGCCCAGCAGTTTGCGAGCTCGATACCACGCCTCTCGGCCCGTAAAAAGCAGGGGATTAGATCTCTGGGTTGGAGGGATCATGGAAAGGGGGGAGTGAAGGAAAGCCAGTGGGGATAAAGGGAGAGACATGGCACGATCCAAGGCACAATCCATGTACCTAGATGTGTCCGTGATCCAGTCCGCCACAATTCGGTGCAGGGCTGCAATATAAGAATACATGTCTGGTAAATTCAACCCCCCCCCCCATATTATAAGGAAGCTGGAGTTTACGTAGCGCTATGCGTGGTCTACCCCCACTCCAAATGAATCTGGCAAACAATGCATGAATATGCGCAAGATCCTTACTTTTGAGGAGTAATGGGAGCATTTGTATCGGGTATAGTAGACGTGGGAATGCGACCATTTTAATAAGGCTGCACCTCCCCAAGTAAGACAGCGGGAGTTTTGCCCAGGAGGCTAACAGGTGCTTAAGTGGAGTCAGGAGAGGAGGGATGTTAACCTCATATAGTCTTGTGATATCTGTCTGTATTAAATCACACCTAGACAGAGCCGTAGCTAGCTCCTTTTGCACCCGAGGCAAGAACAGAAAATTGTGCCCCCAACATGTTATTTTTACATAGGCTATTTTGAGGAACGTAGGCAATTAATAACATGAAATTTAATAACATTAGAACTGTTTTCAAGTGGGGGATCTTTTATTTTATATGGGGACGTTTAGTCGGGTGGGGGGGGGGAAGAAACACACACACACACACTCTCACGTCAGCACAGGGGGGGGGGGGAACACACACACACATTCTCTTATTAGCAAAGGGGGGGGAATCACACACACACTCACCCTCCTGTCAGCACGGGGAAGAAACACACACACATACACACTCACTCTCCTGTCAGCACCGGGGGGTGGGGGGGGGGGAGAGAAACACACACACACTCACTCTCCTGTCAGCAAGGGGGGGGGAGAAACACACACTCACTCTGTCAGCGGGGGGGGGACACACACTCACTCTGTCAGCAAGGTGGGAAAACACACTCACTCTCCTGTCAGCAGGGGGGGGGGGGAACACACACTCTCAATCACTCTATCAGCACAAGGGGGGGGGAGAAACACACACAGACACACTCACTTTCCTGAGCAAGGGGGGGGGAGAGAAACACACACACACTCTGCTCCTGTGGTGAGGTTTGCATCTTTACAACTCCTGCAAGCACCGATGTACCGGCAGCCCGAGACTCTGCAGGGACAGACACTGAGTTGAAGGCAAGGCAGCACACAGGGCAGATGAGGCAGCTGGAGGAGACCTGGGACCTCTGGCACTGTGACCACTGACCTGGATGCCAGCTTGAATTGCATTCCCTGACAAGCAGGGGGAGTCCGTGACCGCCCCTCCCCCACGCGGGTGACTCATCTCTCTGCATTAGATTAGTATAGTCTGGGTGATCCTTCTTGTGCCTACCTGTAAACTGACACACATGGTGGTACTGGCTGGGCCCCTGTGATCTGCAGCCCTCAGACAGAACACCAGCAGCAGGCCCAGGGTGCGACTCAATGGGAGGAGATCTCACCTTCCCACGGCTCCCGGTAAGTCACTTCCTCTTCCGGGACTCGTGCATCACACAGACCACCCAGGAAGCTGCGTGCAGCCCCTAGAGACATGTGACTCTGAGTCCTGCTGCCTAAGAAAAAAAAAAAAAAAAAAACACACACAGAGCAGCCACCGTGTAACGGCCCCAGCGGCCGAAAAAGTTAAGCAGGCTGCGAGGAGCTGCTGGCACTGGCTGCACCTCCTCACAGCTGCGCCCGAGGCGAGTGCCTCACTCGCCTCGCCCTTCCTACGGCCCTGCACCTAGATATTTAAAAGCCCCCGTTTGGCACCAGCGGAGAGGACTGCATTGCCTGGTTAAACTTTCGCAATCTGGACCCAATGGTATCGCTAAAGTTTTATCAGAATTAATCTTAAATCCCGATGCTAGGTGAAATTCTTCCAAATGAGTCAAGAGAGTCGAGAGCGCCTTGTCAGGGCAGGACAGGAAGAGAAGCAAATCATCTGCAAAAGCAACTATTCGGACCTCCTGGGAGCCTATTTGTATCGCACTAAAATCTGGGCATGTTTGAAAAATTCTCAAGAGTGGTTCTAATGCTAAATTAAATAGGAGGGGGGAGAGAGGGCAGCCCTGACGTGTGCCCCGTTCCAGGATGAAAGGGGTAGAATTAAAGCCATTAGTCGTGATGGTAGCGGAAGGAGCATCATATAAAGCATTGAATAAATTAAGTATTGGGACACCGAAGGAATGATATTTCAAGAATCGTCTTAGATAGGACCACGAGATGCGGTCAAAAGCCTTATTGGCATCGCAGCTGAGGAGTAAATCCAATGATTGAGTGCGGCTATTTGACGACCAGATTGCAGCCAGGGCTTTTCTGACATTTTGTGTGGAGTGGCGGCCCATCAAAAAACCCTGTTTGAGCGGGTGAGATAAACTAAGTTAGCGGGGCCTGCAGACGCCGAGCTATTATAGCCGACAACAATTTCAAATCAGTATTTATTTAAACAGGGAAATTGGATGATAGGACGTTATTAGTAAAGGGTCTTTGTTTGGTTTAGGAATCATTATCATCCGGGACGCATTAAAGGAAGGTGGTGGGGCCTTTCCCTGCAGTATATTGTTGAATAAGGTAGTGAGATGGGGAACAAGATGGCCCTCCAGCATTTTAGAATATTCAGCCGAGAAGCCATCCGGGCCCGGAGTTTTGTGGGAACGAAGGCGAGAAATGGCTGCCAAGATGTCGTTTGAGCTAATTGGGGCATTTGTTTATCCCTCGTCTCAGGATCTAGTTCCGGCATCCCTGCTGATACAAAAAATTTAGCCTGGACCTTCCATTCATCAAGTTCAGCTTTATAAACCGTCTCAAAGTAGTCGCGGAAAAACCTATTGATGTCCGTTGTGTCAGTGAACACTTCACCAGTGGGGGTCTTAATCCTAGTTATAGCAGGGACCGATGGGCGGTGCAATTTCAGTAGATTAGCCAGGAGTTTCCATGGTTTGTTACCCCAGCGGAAAAAACGATTCTTCTGATGGAGCCAGGAATATTGGGCCTTCTCCTCGACTAACACTGTATAGCAGCTTTTGTCCGCCTTATACTGTTCTGATGTGATAGGGGTAGGGTGAGCAACATGAGTTCTAGAAGAATTAACTAGGGAGGAGTGCGCCTCTAGCAGCCTTCTGTTAACCTCTTTACGTTTACGGGACATATATTCAATTATGCAACCCCTCATGACCGGTTTAGCTGCCTCCCAAACCAAATTAACATCATCCACGTGTTCCAAGTTATCGTCCAGGTAGTTCCAGCTAAGTTCTAGGTGTGCTCTGAAGTCGTTGGAATGAAGGAGAGTAGTGGTAAAGCGCCAATTCCGGGAGCGTGGGAGGGGAGTTTTAAGCTGTAGATCTACCGTGACAGGTGCGTGGTCGGAAATGTGTATCATTGTTATCGCTGCGTCAACTATGGTGTGGTAGAAAGTCGAGGACAGTAGGAACATGTCTATATGGGAAAAGGAATCATGGGGGTGAGAGTAGAAAGAGTAGTCTCTACCTTCAGGATTGACATAACGCCAGGCGTCAAACAAGGCTAAGTGGTCTTTTAAAAAAATGGGGCCAGCTGAAGCCCGTGAGGGTGCTGGACGAGAGCCTACATGGGAGCGGTCCAGGACGGAGTCCAAAACCGCATTAAAATCCCCACCTATTATGCAATGTGTATTGAAGGAGAGTCGCGTAGAGATCGGAAAAGAATTGTAAGTGAGGAGGGTGAGGGGCATATACGTTCACTAGTAAATAAGTCTCTCCTAGAACCGACATCAATACAATAGAGAAACGGCCTTGGATGTCATTAGCTTCGTCAAGGACTATGAATGGAAGAGATTTATTTAAGAGGATAGCGGTACCCCTTTTTTGTTCGGGAAAGGGGCGGAAGTTTGATAACCATCTCCGAGCTCCCTGGATTGGGTATCAGGGGGAAAACCAGTGGGTCTCCTGCAGGAAGACCACGTCGGGTTTTAACGTGACTAAGTGAGCAAGTATTTTTTTCCGTTTGATGGGAGAGTTCAGACCCTCCACATTCCAGGAGAGGAGTCTGAGGGAGGTTTTAAGAGTCGGCAGCTCAAGAGATGTCATGGGAGGGTCTCGAAATGACGGGGCACCAGATAGCCACTTCTAAATGGGGGGGACCAGGGTCGTCCCAGCTACAGCCCTGGAGCCCGGTGAGGGGAACGTGTGGTAAATCTGTTATCTTGATTCTGAGCGTTAATAACTTTTTTCTTTTAAACGGAACCAGAACACATAAAGGGGGTCTAGAAATGATCCTTTTGTCTAACGGGACCCAGAGAGCAGATGTGGCCAAAAGCCACCAGTCATCTAACCACAATAAACTTGACCAAGGGTTAGAGGGAAACATTAGTTGCATCATAACAAACCAGAACCACGCCATAGTTTGAAGAACCGTAGGTAGAATGAATGTCCAGCTACAACCATGTCAAGGCTTTCCTGTGCGTATTCTCGTAGATGGCGTACATGGAGGACGAGGCAAATTTGCCCTCTCCTGGAGTTGGCCTGGAAGGAGATGTAACGGTTAGCCCCTGCTTGGGCCATCGTGGTGGCTTGGATCATGAGATGAAGCCCTTAAGGACAGACGGATTTCTCCAAAACCAAGGAGCACCAAAAAACAGAACAGAATTGCCACTAAGCTCCGAAGGCTTCAAGACCGACAGACAACTTAGGACACTCAGAAACACTTGACAATCCGTGAAGGGAGCAGGCTGCAGGACAGTAAACAAAACAGACAGACTATACTAAAAGAGGTCCTTATAAGCGGCCTCTGAATATAATACTAAACTAAGACAGACAAGGTACATAAAACATGAAACATACAAGAATCGTCAATCAGGCAGAGGTTGGCAACAGATCAGAAATATACGGTACCAGGGGGGAGTAGAAGGGATAGTCAAAAATAAAGCCGAGGTCAAAACCAGAAAACACTTGAACAGGAATGCTTTGCAGCAACTCAGGAAACACGAACCAGACAGAACCACCATCAAACTCCACAAACAGTCAATGAGGCCCTGTGCTGCTGGGAAGATATAGGGAGTGGGTCTGTGTGATTGGGCCATGTGACCCCAGACCAGGAGATCACAACAGAACCCCAGATCAGCCCTAAACAGCACAGCCAGACACACCATAGGGGAAAAACAAACATGAAGACCCTTCAACCACCAGGGGGCAAGGCCGAGCCGAGACGTGACAGGAGAGCCTGGCTTGCCTCGGCAGGGGAATCAAAATAATGGGTCGCTCCATTAAAATTTACTCTCAGGCGAGCCGGATATAACAGCGAAAAACGTATGTCCTTTGCCACCAATTCCGAGCATAAGGGCGAGAACGCCCTTCGTTTCTGAGACACAGAGGCCGAAAAGTCCTGAAACAGTCTAAGAGGGGCTCCATTATAATCCAAGGCGTTGGCCTTATGAAAGGCTTGTAATAGTTTCGATTTGTCAACAAAGTTGAGAAGTCTCATGAGGACAACGCGAGGGCGTCCCGATTGCGGGTTTAGATCAGGGCCCACCCTGTGCACTCGCTCTACAGCCAAGGGTAGGTCAAGGGCATCCATACCCAGTTGAGTAGGTAACCAGTTGGAAGCCCATTCTTGTAGGGCTCGCCCCTTCACCGTCTCCGGGAGGCCAATCACTCACAGATTATTGCGACGGCTTCGATTCTCCAAGTCGTCCAATTTTTCCAATAACCGGATTGTTGAGCGTCCATTTGTGCCTTCAATGGATGAACATCATCTTCAAGGGTCGAGACACTTTCCTCGACTTCAGTAAGCCGTTGTGCTTGTGACGTCAACTGCGACAACACGGATTCAATGGTTGTGGAGCGTCGTCTGAGTTTTTCATCGAGCAAGGGGGACAACACCGTTGAGATGTCCACCATACAGACTCGGGAGTCTTGTCGACTGTCGCCATAGGAAGGAGAGGCTGATTGCGATAAATCCAGTTGGGGAGTCGGAGAGGGTCATAGGCAGAGAGGGTGGCAGAGTCAACCGTTGAGGTGGCTTTGAGGTTACTTTCGATGTCGATTTATCCGAAGTTTTTTGTTTGTTTTGCTGGAAGACACAAATTTCTCCATGGTGGAGAAGAGGTTAGGCAATCTAAAGCTGATCCCCAGGGATGTCTGTGGAATTTGGAGCAATAACAGGATAAGTCCTCAACTGTGCAAGGAGAGGAAGAAAAGTAGGGTACCGACACCCCCTAACCAGAGGGGACTTAGAAAAATTTAGAGACAGGATTAGAGCCTCCTCCAGGGGTCCAGGGACCAAGGCGCTGCCTCGTCGAAGGTCACCTAGTATGCGTCCGTGCCTCAGGTTACAGCACGGCTGGCAGGAGAAATTCCAGGGATGTGAGTTCGGGACGCGAGAGCTAGCGCCCCGGCCACAAGGCAACCCAAAAGACGTCTAGTGCGTGGGTTGTAGCACCGCACAGCAGGAATGGGGAAATAATTAGTCAAGGTCGCCCCCTAATCAAAAGGGGACTCAGAAAAATTAGGGAAACTTGCCCTCTATTGAAAGAGGACTGCAATATGAAAAAGGACGCCCCTTAACTAAAAGGGACTGAAAAATTGTGTTTTCTTTTATGTTTCCTTTGTTAAACTTGCCCTCTAGTGAAAAGAGGACTGAAAAATTTAGCTCTACCGAGGTTAAAAAATTGCAAAGAGAACCCTGTGATCTAGCGCCTCGGAATTCTCAGGATAGAAAAAATAAGGAGGGTTGCCCCAGGCAATCCCTGGGACACAAAAATTGAGCTCGGGGCCTGCAGCCGTCAGAGTAATCCTCTGTAGGTAGCTTGAAAGTGTCAGGGTGCCATCACCGGCGGCCTAGAAAGGTAGAGCTGCAAATGTCCCCAGTATAGGACGTGTATTCCAATTCAACACCCCGTGGCCAGGCTTCGGAAGGGACCAGATACCACCCCTCGCTGGTTCTATCTCCGCGCTGTCACTGGCTCCTGATAAGCTTCGTCCTGCTCCCGGTGCACCCGATGGCAGGCTGGGTTGCCGCGGCAGATACACTCCAGGCTCCACGCTGGAAGGCCGGAGCGCCACCATGTGGTTTCGGCAAAATGGCGGCCATCAACGTCCGACCTGCTCTCTTGGCAGCTTGCAGTAGGGGCTCTCACCTCTGAAGTAGAGAGGTAATGGTCGTCTCCGCCGGAGGGTCAGGTCCCGTTCACTGGACAAGGGGGGGCTAGCGGTGAGGCCCAGGCGTCACCATGCTGCGCGGGAAGATGGCGGCAGTCGACGATTATCCTGCGTTCCTGGTGGCTCACGAGGGGGACTCGCACCTCGGCGGCAGGAGGTCTGCGATCGTCGCGGTGTGGTTACCTGGCTCGGTCACACTGTTCAATGTGACGTAATTGAGGTATTGGGTTCCACAGTCCTGGACCTGTACGGCCCAGGATAGGCGACCGAGATTCAGCCCAGTGATTCCGGGGGTGTAAGAGCTGCGCCTCCGAGACCTGTCGGAATCTTAGCGAATTTAGCAGCAAAAGATAAAATGAGCTTCAGCCTGGTAAAAGAGCCGTGAGAGGCACTTAATTCCCGAAGCCAGCGGGTTAATTGGCAACTCTAGGCAGAGCTCACAGTAAAAGCGGCCATTCATTCGGCCCGCCTCCCGGAAGTCATCTAGAATTTTCTTTTAGAAAATTTTAAATGAAGGTTAGACCAGTGGCATTGGTTTTATTTCTAATTTCCCACGCCAAGACCAAATGGAGCAAAGCATTATTACGCATTGGTCCATCTAAAACACTAGAGGGAGACAGAGCCAGAGACATTGTGGACTATGTTGTGCCAAGAGACTCCATCTCCCAGAGACCTTTGCAAAGGGAACAGGAAGTGGGCGTGCGGTGCCAAGAGAGACATCCGAAGCCTCGTGCAAGACAGGGACAGAGCGACGAAAGGACCCTGTAGGGGATCGCAACCAGGCCGGAGTGTGGACACTGCCATATCTGGTGCAGGAGATCGGGGACGGAGATTGTGCTGTCACCTACTACATTCCGCCGAGCAACTGTGTTGGCTACCGAGTTCCAGAAGAACCCCAAGTGAGGAGGCCACGAGGATCGAGTGGGAGTGCAGGCGGTGGATCAATTACGGTAGCGGAGAACGGCGATCGGGAGAGCAGATTCGTTGGCACTGGGTTCCAATCCCGGAGATCCTTGGTCGAGTCATAGGTTCTGGACAATTGTTCGTGGATGGGTGAGAGGTCTCAAGGCCTACAGTTCCGAAACGAAAGTGCGCACTTGGTTAATTGCTTCAATCCACGGGGCCCCAACGTTGACTAGTCGAAGATAACTTTGCTCATTCACTGGCCAGTTGAATATAGTACCCGGGTACCCTAAAACACCACTTTGAGCCTTTTTGAACGGGACTTAAACTCGCAAACTGAGGGGTATTAACCGTTTCATTTCCGCCACGTGTTTTCCCGCGTTGCACATTCCTGTTATTTTCCTTCAACGTCGTACATGTGTATTATATGCCACGTTATTGATCCAGTAAAGTATATAAAACTAGAAAATCCACAACAGTGCTGGTGCATAGTGCGGTGCTGGTGGGGTTTATTCAGCGGCTCCTCCGGGGGTGAGTGCTACACCTTTTTTTGGGCGTGGTTGCATAATTGAAGTGGGATGGTCTGGATTAAGTCCAGGGCGACTTTTTGTCCCAGTCCAGCCCTGCTACAGCCACAAACAATGATTCAAGCTATGGATTTTAAGTCACAGGTCTTCCAAGAGTAAACTATTTTTGCAGTTTAACTATGGAAGGAGATTAAAGGGTAGCAATGAGGTGGTAGTTGAGTGAAACCAGTGCAAAAGGTTAATTCAGACATTTTGGATAATATTTAACCTTAACAGTTGATAAATGAATGAATAATGCTGGATAGGAGTTATATCAAAAGAGAGGATACTGTGATGTCCATGTATGAAATCCAAAATCAAATTGTGGATTTGGCAAACACACCGAGGGGTTGGTCACCAAGAAACACGTTTTCCATGGTTTCAAACTTAAACTAAGGCAGGAGAAGCTTCATCTTGAATGTCTGCCACGGTTTAAAATTCCCTTTTGTGAAATGCTGAGGTTTGCTGCAGTTGCAACAACAGATTTTCAACTTGGTTCGCAAAAACATCAAACGCTGACGCTTAGTGAATATTCCCCACAGTGTGTGGTAAATCATTAGAGGAGTAGCTGGAAGTGATTTTTGAAGAACTTAAAAAAAAAAAAAAAAAGTATAGACTTCCTACTCTGTTTCATTAGAAGGTGAAAGGCAGTATTTGGAGTCTAAAGGTAACTTTTAAACATACTCCGTTAACAGGATTTTGATTAATAAGCTACTCGGAATCACTTGGGTTTTTCAAACTAATACTTTGCATGTTAAAAATTGTACAAAATATGCAAAAGAACTGTAACCCAAGACACAGTATCACAGCTTATCATTCAGCTTTGAATATCTACCCAACACACTGATCAGCCACAACATTAAAACCCACTGACATTTATTATATGGCTACAATGGCACCTGTCAAAGGGTGGTATAATAGTAGGAAGCCGTACCTGCTGAAAGAGGAAGGGGAAGAAAGTCCCATCCATACTGGCACTTAGGGGAACAAGCAAAAGTATCTGAATGCCATGACAGGGGCCAAATATTAAGTCTAGATGACTGGGTCTGAGCATCACCAAAACTGTGACTGTGTGACTGTGACTGTGAGTGTGTGTGTCTCTGTGTGTGCGTGTGTGTTGTTTCCAATATTTAGTGGTTAGTACCTACCAAAAGGGATTCACAACAATCTGAACAGCTTTAGGGTCATGGGCTCCCAAGACTCATTGATGCATGCGTGGAGTGAAGGCTAGCAACTTTGGTGCCGAAGACATACTGTAGCTCAAGTTGCTGGCTATGATAGAATGGTGCAAGGGTGTATTTGTAATGTACCACCTACCTCAAGATTGTTACAGCCATGTAAACCCTTCTTGCCGATGGTGTTCCCTGATGGCAGTGTCCTCTTTCAGCTGGATAATTCTCCCCCGGTCAAACTGCAAGAATTGTTCAGGAATGGAGGCAGAAAATGACAAAGATTTCAGAATGTTTCCCTGGCCTCCACATTCTCCAGATCTCAACCGGTTTCAGCACATCTCAAATGCCCAAACAACAAATTCAATCCACAAATGCCCCACCTTGCAGGATTTAAAAGATCTGCTGCTTATGTATTGGTGCCAGATACAACAGGACATGTTCAGCGGTCTTATGGAGTCCATGCCTTGACACAGAGGTCCTTTGGCAGCATGAGAGACCTAAACAATATTTGACAGTTGGCTTTAATATTCTGGCAGATCGGTATATATTCAACAGTCGAGCATGGCTATCAGTGGGCCTCGACCAACCCCTTCACTTGAAAGCTAGAGATAACACAAGTCTTCAAAAGGGCATCATCAGGTTCCATTAGTGTTATCTTGATCTGTAGCCGAGCGGGACAAAAGCAAAGTGGAGGACTAAAAGTGAGATAAAAAGCCTCCACACTATAATAAGTGTGTTTAATATTGCAGAAGCCACTTGCACATCATAGCAATTCAAAGAATTGCATCCCAGAGCTCCTGTGCCACATTCCCCATATGCAGCAAGGAATTCTGGGTAGGATATGCAAATGACCTCTGTCTCACTTTTATACATCCTGGATCTGTGATTACACAGAGCCCTAAAATCAATGCTATGCCACACTGTGGCTTTGTAGCAAAGATAAGGTTATGCAATGGGTCAAAGCCACTCCCAGTGTGGCATAGCATTGATTTTAGGGTTCTGTGTAATAACAGATCCAGGATGTATAAAAGTGAGACAGAGGTCATTTGCATATCCTACCCAGAATTCCTTGCTGCATATGGGGAATGTGGCACAGGAGCTCTGGGATGCAATTCTTTGAATTGCTATGATGTGCAGGTGGCTTCTGCAATATTACATTATATATATATATATTTTAGCTCCTAGCCGTTTGAGGGATATCCTCTGTACCCCTTTCTTCAATGCTGCTGCATTAGTGAATGTTGATCTTTGTCTCTTTTTTTTTTTACATAACAGAAACCTGACATTTTACCAGGGGTGTGTAGACTTTGGCTATCCACTGTATAGGTTTACCAGTGGTGGATTGAAACCACCTCCTGGAAGTATTGTGTACCTCTGCATTTGTTTTAGGATTTTATCTATCACGTGGTGTGGATCTGTATTCCAGCGCGAATATTCTGAACTGCAGTACCCCCCCCCCCTTCTGAAACAAGAGTCTAACCCTTTGTGAGGAGTTATTCATGTCAGCAATTGTGACCTGCAGATGTTTTAGCACTACATCTTCAAGGAGGACTTTCCATTTGACAGTATTTGGCCTGTCCCCATAACTAAGGGTCATGCTCTGGCTTGCAGGAAGCAAGCAGGTCATACCCAGAGGATGAGAGAAATGCTGTTTTGGAAAGAAATTTGAAAAGTTACCACCGTCACCTGCTCTACCAAGATCAGGTGTATTATCTTTAAAGCATATGCTGGTGCCCCAATATCCAGTATACTCGATCTGGTCCAATGCAAAGGAATGTCATTTGCAAATAGGCTATAGAACGTTCCCCTAAAGTTCTACCTTTGCATTGACAGTTAAAGTACCAAAACAGTTTCGACAGGTTGCAATTTTATTTATTTTTTTGTCAAGAAAACACCAGATCCCAAGCTGTACTGCGAAGCGACTTTTGGCCAGCAGATGGCTCCATCTGTCAAATAATGCATACCTTTTGAAATGATCATTCGCATTTTCCATTTATGTCTGCCGAAGTTTGTTTTCCATATATCCACTGGGTCCTGGCAGTGATCTTATGGAACACGTTGTAGTGAAGGGGTTGTAAGGTTGAAATTGAAACTGGGTACAGCGAGGGTTTAGGCTAGGGTCAGATGAACGCATTTTTCATGTCGTCCGGGAAAAAGTGCGTTCGAACGAATGGATGTATTTTTTCACAGAATACACGATAGCGGTCGTACATTGTGCATTTTCGTCCGTGATTTTGTACGGATCATCAATAAAACCCTTTTTGCGTCTGGACGTTATGTTGGCTGGACATTAGCAGCGCCTGACGTCTCCTAATCACGCACACATGCCGCTAGCAGACGCAGTACTAGCGGTATCACGTTCTCGAAAAAATGCATTTGTTTGCCGCTTGTGTTGCGCAGCCACACTTTCGTGCGGCCGTACTTTGTATATTGCCCGTCATTTGCTGCTACTACAGCCGTGATAAAGTGCGGCTGCACGCATGTTCACACCGCGTTCGTCTGACCCCAGCCTTAGCCCCTCAGTTTACGCACTCATTTTAACCCTGGCGTGTCCTTTGAATACAGCAGTGAGGGTTAATGGGAAAAAAAACAACAAATAAAACGTAAATACGTAGCTTGCTAGTGAAGACTCCTAAGGGATGGCTCCTCTTCATCGGCCGACAGGTGCCGTCGCGTGGCACTAATTTTGAGCCCTCCCCGCAGACGGCTTGATTTCAGGCCGTCCCTCTGCAGCCAATGACGCGCGCCACGAGTCAGCACGCGCAGGCTTCGGGGAGGGGCTGAGGCGGTCCCATTAAAAGACAGTGGGGCATACATGTACGCCCCGCGTCTTCAAAGCCCGCCCTCCGCCAGGACGTCATGGAACGTCCTGTGGCGTTAACGGGTTAAGCTTGCAGACAGAAAAGGATACAAGAAAGGACACCCCCCCTCCAATTATTATATTGTTTAAGAACGAGGCTGAAACAAAATAAAGACTAGTTTGCCAGTTACATAATTTAATGAAAAAAGTACTTGTAAAACAGGGACATCAGAAAAAGGCTCAGTCCATCTTTGAAAATTGATTTTATATACATATTTATATAGAGGTGTAGAAATAAAATAAAAACACGAGCAAAAACAAAAAAGTACGTTTAACACTGAATGACGTTACAGTTGACAGGGCTCATTCATTAAAACAGACATAATGCATTAAAAGAGCAATGCTGTATTAAATTCCCAGAATCCTGCTGTGGTCGCAAAAGAACATCCTATATCAATGTTTCTATACAGACTAAATGACTCTTTATGCCGGTTCATACCATGTAGCACCACTGTGTCATAAACACAGACAGTAAAATGGTTAATACACTTGGTATATAAGCATTATATTCCAGTGACTGCCGCTCTGTATTAAACAATGTGAAAGCCTGTGGGCCCTTTCCAACACGTCAAACATAACACAGTTATGGAACATAAATATATATAAATTTTTCTGTTAGGTACTTTGGGAAAATCATACCTAAAACATACATAAAATTTACCTTTACAAAAGGTGTATTTTTCTTGACACTTTGTTCCATTTTTTTGCAAGCCCATTTGCCATGTTCAGATGTTCAAGGGTAAGAGATTGAAAAACTCCAGTTCTAAAAACCACAACAGCATTTGAAAACAGACAAATAGACCTGATTTTCCCACTGCTTGCGATGAGGGTAACAGTAGGTTTTTACAACATACCACTCTGACTGGCGAGCAAGCTCACATGGAGGATTTTCCATGTATAAAGGGCAGCTAAAAGAAAGGCACAAATGCCGCATACAAATGGACAATGTATAAAATGATATTTACGTGCTTTGTAATGCCACGATGAAACGCGCAAAAACAATATTGTGTAAGGGACCAAAAGAACTATATTTGGGATTTTTCCCCTCCCTGCGAATTGAGGCAACGATGTTCCACGCCACGTGCTTCTTAACACTTTCACCACCAGATACGTGTAAACGATATTGCAATTATTAAAATTAGCACATAAACCCCCATTTGCATACATTTAATGATTAGTGCGCTCCAGAGGAAAAACTAAATTCTACGAAACCTCACCCTGGTCACCCTGTATGACTGGACTGTAAAGAAGCTGCAAATAGCTGCCCTATCCTCTCTGCAAAAAAAAAAAAAAAAACTTTACTGCTGTATTACAACAGTCAGGGATTTGGCAGAATACATGGAGAGCTCGGGGAGGGGAGGGGGGGGGCACTCCAGTCTGTACAGGGATAATATTCAGGAGTTTCTAAGGAATGAAAATCCCTGTATAGCACAGAAGCAATCTGTTACTGTAATTCCCATATACAGGCATTATGCCACAGATATTTTATATTCTATTGGTATTTTATGGAAGCTGCATTGCTAAATCTCATAATATTCACTACAAATCCACAAACGCAGGAGATCACATTTATCTTTATCACTGTTAATTATTTGACACAAAAGGCCATTTCTGCCTGTGTGCCAATACAGAGCCCATGTGAAATTGTGCAAGATAAGGGACACCATCGAGCGCTTACATCCTTTCACTCTAGCAATATTTCTGAAAAAGGATGACATGAAAATGTACCTATGAGCAAGTTTACATTAGTTTAATATTTTAACCATCTCAGAATAAAGATCTCTGTGCAAAACTGCTAATTTTACCCTATAATAAATTGCTAACTTTGCATCCCATGTTTCACCTAACGATACATACTCGCCACCCAGGACATACTTGAAAACGAGAGAAATCTCAATGTATCCTTCCTGGTAAAATATATATTTTTTTTTGGGAAAGTGTTATATTAGATTTTTAACCAAAAGTGCTTGGTAGCAACAGGGTTATGGGAGGCTGCAGAGTGGGGCTGTGTTTTCGAAACTTCCAAAAAAAAAAAAAAAAAAAAAAAAAAGCCTTAGTTTCTCAAATGAAAGAACATTAACACATGGAGGCTAGAACCAGTGCCAGTGGCGGCGTGCACAAATATACTGTAATTATTGTCAGACAATTATGGGCTTTAAAGAGAAAAAAACACGGTTACGACTCTTCAGATGGCTGTTACCATCTCCTCTGAGGGAGGAAAAGTACAAATTAAGGGAATGATTTAGAATACAGTGATATAAAAGTGAATTAGGCATTCTAGGGCAGAAATATCTAGTCCGTTCCCTCTTGGCAACATCTCCTCACAAGTCAACATTATGTGACTAAGCAGTCAAGGTCACTCAGTTTATAAATAAATGGTACATAGCCAAAAAAAGAGAAGTTACTAGAAATTAACCATTTAAACCTCAATTTGTGTATTGCTGCTAGAACCAAAACATTCTAAAAATGTAGGCAGCAGAAAAAAAAAATCTAAAAAGGAGGAATGTATTTTTATCTCTGGATGTTTATTTACGCAGGAGGAAGGGGCACAAAAAACAAATGCCAAAACACTGAATGTTAAGCAACAAGGAGGAGTCTCAGTAAAGGAACAAACATAACCCAGGTAGGAATTCAATGGTTTAATAGTTAGCAATTGTTAATTATCACTGCCTTACTGTAATTTACCAGAGATTTCATTCAAAGGCTTTATTTATGGTTTTTATGCAAATCGGTTTGTAGGGATGAATCACCTGTTTAAGGTTTTAAGAGTTTGTTACTTGTAACAGATTTTTGCAGAATAAAATCTAGCACTGGATTCGATTTTACAGACTTATCTATGACTTAAGGGAAGCAAAGTTTCACATTATCTAATGTTCATGTCGATATCGTGCTTGATATCAACCAAGAAGATGTGAGTAGTCAAGGCAAATGTTGAATCTGAAATGTAGTAAAATTCAAAGCCACCTCTTACACTTAGTATTCTGAATTGCAGGGATTGACAAATTATGTCAAGGTATGAGTGACATAAACCTGACATGGACCTTTTGCAGTGCTACCCCAGGACTTGTCAAGGCATTACAGCGTGTAGGCAACTATCTTCTACCATAGCAATCGCAACCGCCGCCCCCCCCCCCAGATGTTGATAGCCTACAATTCCCAGACTTCTTTGAACGCTAAAGAAGATCAGAGAATCATGAGTGCTGTAGTTTAGAAACATCTGGGGGCCCAGAGTTTGGGATCCCTGTTCTACAAGCTGTCTATGTCCATTTAAGACACCGATTAACGTGGTTAATGTTAGCCAAAAACACTCATTAGAAAGAGTGAGGCATGTAGAGTTGATCATTGTTTTTTAGTGCAAATATGGGAGACTACTCTTGTTGAGCTTCAATAAATAACTGGCAAGTACTTATGAAAACAGAGGCTTATGAATGGATGGATGGAACACACATGCTGTAAACACGTCTTTATAAACAGAAAGAGACAATGGCCACAACAAACCATTAATAAATAGCAATAAAACATGAAAAAAGAAACATAAAAAGTACTCTCCAAATCTTGTACGATTGTCCCCAATAAAATTCTGCAACTGTTAGGTCTCTTTACTAAGGAAATCCCTATCATTACCTAAGGGGGTGTTAGTGTTTCTTCAAGATGCACATAGCTGGTAATTTAACAAGGTGACATGCTACTAGACTGTATAGCTATATGTATATACATAGTAGACCTCACCCAAACGTCTATGTGTTCACATGGTGACCAGAACAATATTCAGTATCATTACTGTACGGACACTTTGTCTCAACCAGAAAAACAAAAAGACAATAATAAGCAAGCTCAGATAAATCCAGTTCATCCAAAATATTTGCAGCCTCGCCCCCCCCCCCCTGTCACAAATCAGTGTCGACATCTGAAGCGCAACGATAGGCTGGAGGAATAATACATTTTCACTTATTTTCTTGGAAAATAAGTACAGTGTATTTTTGGATAGACTGGACTTACCTTGAGCTACATTTTTTTCTCTCCTCTTTAGGAAGACTTGACAACCTTTTGTCCAAAAATAAAAAATATATATAAATCATGTAATCAAGTAAATGTGAAAGCAAACAAGAAAGAAACACAGGTAACATTGTAGTGTGTCATGTGTTGAGGCTTGCCCGGTGCCGATGGCCACCAAGTAGGTTGTTACCTTGGTTCACCGTACTCATCTGTTGTGCTGAAGACGGCAGTGTATCTGAAGACCGTTACAACCACTCGACCTTGTAAACAGGATTCACATATTGGCATCTGGTACTTGACAGGATAAAATATATTTACAAGAGCATTGCACGACAACGGTACACTACTGTCAAGACAAAATCATTGAAGCAGAATATTTACATGTACGAGGGATGCTTTATTTCCCCCACCATACGGACTAAAAAACTAGATGTTCAGGATGACCAGGAGTTATTTGGAAGGGCTGCCTCATAAACCTAGGAAATCTAAAAAAGGATTTGAAGGAAAGACGGATTTCTATTTGCTCAGTAGTGAAACATCTTTGCATAATGAGGCTGCAGTTTGAATTTTATGGCGGTACAAAGTAATGAAAGTTTAAATCGCGTGTGTAATGGAATGGTGTGTGTACAACTCCACAAGTGTCGCACACTTCTAGAACTCCAACGGTTTAACAGAAGAGGGCAAATTGTTCTCCTGTATTTTCTAGTCGATAGAGCTCCCAATACTTGGAATAAACGATATAACAATGATCACTGTAACTTCTACCATGTGTCTAACCTGTGCAGCTCTTCCATCCACCTACTAGAATTTATTAAACCAAACTGGGGAAAACAAAAAAAAAAAAAGAACCAAATTCAAATGTAACATCCACATGTAACCGATGTCAGGTTTCATTGCATTACCCCCACTTTTTGGCATATAAATATGGGCAAGCTCAAAGTCTGAGGTGGTACAAAGGATATTGGTTTCTGTAATCACCTTTGTACCGAACTGTTAGCTATAGTGTTCTTTTTGCTTCTACTGCGACTGTTTCTGCAAGTGTCGGTTTTCTGACTTTCTTGAGTACTGCTGCTCCTCCGGAGCCGGATGTGGTCCTTATTTTCATCACTTTCAGCTTCAGAGTCACTTAATTCCAGGTCAGGGCAGTAGCCGTCGTTGTCCTGGTAAGGAGCACCAGATGCTTGACAGTCAAATGACTGCTTGTTCCACAAACGCTCTTTTGTAGGAAGTCTCCTCTGAGGCTTTTCAGTGCTCCGGAGATCTTCAGTGGTCCTTACCAAGTTGTTGGTAGCCTCTTTGAAAGACCTGCTGAAGTGTTCCATGGTTGACTTTCGAAAGCTGCTCTGGTTTGCCATGTGGCTAATCAGCATGGAGTTGTGCTCATGGGATGTCTGGCTGGAGTTATCCCTGTTCGTTATTTTGTCCTCACCTAGACCTAGCATACCATTCGACTTATTCATCCTCAGATCATGTTGAACCTTTCCACTGCCATTTGACGACTGCCCATGCATGACAGCTTGTAATGACAATGGTTTCCCTGACGTAAGGAACATTGATGCCTGTGGACTCTCTGGGTCTTGGGTCTGTGAACACTGTACCCCTCCGATCAGACCATTATTCCTTTGCTCAGAGTGGTACCTGGAGTAGTGCTGATTGCAATTGGACTCCTGCTGGGACTCTTTCCTGCCAAAAGGATAAGAGCTATTGTTTTTGTCTGCACGCACTCTGTTCCTGGTTTTCTCTGAGCTGTTTTTGCAATCTCCGCTTGTGGATTTTGGCATTTTCAACTTTAAAGTGATTCGCGGAGGAGGGTAGAAAAGTGTATTTTCCAGTGCACTTGATAAGGGTTGTCCTGCAGTGATAAGACGAAAACAAAGGATGAATACATTTCTGATATCTTGATTATGTTAACATACAAAAATTCACTGGTCAAGTCACCTGGGGAGAGTAAAAGCTCTGGTGAGTCAATCTGAAACTGTATGGAAAAATCTGACATGCAATACGCAGTTTGGACACAGTGGCACTGTTCTACAGCTGTCTGCTTCAATGAAAGGGCAGCAAAACAGGGGAGGGTGGCGAGGGAAAGACACGTTTAGGATTGTAGGGAAAACGTTAAATTACACTCCTAAGAATGCAGGAACAGATTTAACGGTATGTTTGGAGTTCAGAGACAAGAATGGGGTGACAAAATGTAGGTTGAAGATCAGAAATAGAATAAGAACAGGTTTAGGGGGTCAGTGAAAGCATTAGGGACCGGTTTAGGGGTACAGAGGTAGGTTTAGAAATGCAGGGACAGTTCTGGGGGTGTATGACTAGGTTCAAGAATACAGAGACAGGTCTAGGGCCAGCATTAGAAGTGCGTGAATGGGTTTTGTGTAATTTAAGTGTGGAGGGACTCATTTAAGATTGCACCTTCAGGACTGAGGTAGGAACAGGTGAAATAGAGATTGGTTTGTGAGTGCAGGGACAATATTAGGTGAAGACAATCAGTGGGCAGTAACAGCAACAGATAGTAGACATGACCTTGTCTCGTCTGTCAAAATCATCGGCGGCAAATGCTTTATTCTGGCTAGTAGCATATTTCACAAAATTGCGAGCCCTGACATTTATATATAAGCTTATGTAGCGCTCTGTTAAAAATCTTGCTGTGGCAGTACCTATTTTTTGGCCACAAGATGGAGACTATCGCGATCAGAGATACTGGACGTTGGGACTACAATGCCCGGCATGCTTTGCAAGAAGACAGGAAGTGGGTGGGGACTGGAGACTTACATCCTCTGCCTCGTGGAGAAAGTTCCAGAGCGCGCCAGGGAAGCAGAGAAAGCAGACGCACCGAGGAGATCGCGGGAGAATCTAGGCCCAAAGCCCGAGGAGACCTGTTGTTCCGGTTTGGGTCACCTAGCCTGAGGAGAAGGAGACTCGCCAGAGCCCAGACACTGCTGCAGACCGGCGAATCGAACGGAGAGCAGGCGGTGAGCTGGACAAGCTGCATAATGTTAGACAACGGATCCGGCCGCTAGTATCCCCAGTCAAAATCCGGAGGAGAGACGTCCTGGGTCAGCGGAGCCTAAAGCCTGCGTCGGATGGGTGAGAGGCCTCCAAGGCTGTTTGTGATTAAAGGTCAAGCTGCTGTTTTCTCTTTAAAGTCCACAGGGCCCCAACTGACTAGTCGAAGATTTTTCTTAAATAAACTCACTGGCCAGTTGAACAGTACCCGGGTACCACACACACACATATACACCTTTCACCTTCTGGGACTTAACTTGTGCAGGACTCCATTTCTTTTATGAATCGGAACAGGGGTTAAAAATAAAAGATACGTTCCGAATATATTTTTCCTCTTTTTCCGTTGCGCGTTTACCGTAATGCGAAGGGATTGTATGTTTGGGGTTTTGCTACGTGTCCCTTTTTCTGAACTATCGGGAAATTGCATTGCTTTTATGTTCGGTCGCGAATATTTTATTTTCCAAAATACGAAGCCTCGTGTTTCGTTTCTTTTCCGCTGCGCGTTTTACCGTGATACAAAAATACTGTAATAATACTTGTGAATACCGTGTTTCAACATCTGCTCAAATATTTTAGTAAACTATTTAAATGATAAAAACTCACAACTGTGTTGGAGTATATTTATTCCCTAGTGCGGGGAGACTGACCCGTGGTTCATTTTCAGCGGCTCCTCCGGGAGTGAGCGCTACACTTACATAAACTGCCTGCGAGCACAGCATGACGTATCTGTATTAAAAGAGCCTTTAGAAGTTTTAATATTAAGACAATAGGATGGAGACCTCTGTAAATGGAAAGTAACATTTGCTCCTCTTGCCTCTTCTGAAGAACTGGCCTAGGGACTCTACAAACGCCCGCAGTAATCAGTGCATATTCTACCACTGCTATTCTTTGACATCCTGTCAACTCACACAATTGTTTATTGCTGCCATTTTCAACCAAAGTATTCAAGCGAGTTAGTGCTACATGCAGTGACATGACGAGAAGGGTCGGAAGGACACAGATCATTTAAAAAGCATTTCCAGGGTGTAAAGGCAACAGGAGGAGACAATCATGGGATAATTACGGTTAGGTCCATAAACGTTCTCGCAGTAAGCAATGCATAATAACCAAGCACACATAAGAGCAAATTGTAACACATGTAATTGCTTGACTTTCAATCTCAAATCAAGCAGAAATGATTTCCCTTTTATAGGAGCACTTATTGCATCTGGTCACTACATACAGGGAGCTATTTGGAGCTTACCAGTAAGAACAGCAGGATCACCAGATCCCCAAACTGGTCAGTTGCTAAACAACCTGGCATTTTAAGAAACAGCAACTCCTGAAATTTACTGAACTGTTATTTTTTGTTTAGACTAGAGTTATGGAGAAATATTATTTCTTCTGTGAATCCATACAAACTAACCATGCAGATTTTATTAGTATGAAAAATAGAGGTAGAATGACTTCGTAAGTAAAAACATAAAACGTGATATGCATTGAGAGACAAATTATCAGAAGAAAGCCTACGGCAAGTCAGGAAAGGAAAAACTCCTAAGAGCTGAAACACTGACACTGGTAAGACAAATCTGCATGGAGTGAACTTAAATGCTCTTTGGATACTCTTCCCCCACCACGTTTTAAAGACCTGGATTAGCTACACATATTGCAATTTATGTGGATTCCCGTCTACCCTCAATGCTGCTTGCATTACCTGCTGCCACCTCCTGGTTAACCAGCTGTACTTGCAAGTTGAAAAGCTGTTCATGGATTTTGCTGTGGGACAACTTAATTTTCTCTCTCCTGTTCACCATGTAGCACAGATTCCTCACCTGAATAGGAAGGAAAAGAAATCTAGTTCTGCAAACAGGGAACCAGCAGTCATATTACATATATATATATATATATTTCTTTTTCTATGTTTCTATTAGTCTTAGATTAGAGGGGCAAAGGTTTAAAAGTAACATCAGGAAGCATTATTTTACTGAGAGGGTGGTGGATACATGGAACAGTCTTCCAGTAGAAGTGGTAGAGGCCAAAACAGTAATTGAATTTAAGCAAGCATGGGATAGGCATAAGGCTATCCTAAACAAAAGATAAATCCAGGTAAAGTATCCATGTAATTGGGCAGACTAGATGGGCCGAAAGGTTCTTATCTGCCGACATTTTTCTATGTTTCTATATATATATTTTACCAAGAGCAATACGAAGACACCTGTATGAAATCCTAGAAATTGTCTACTTAAGCTCGTATACAGCCAGAGGTTTTCAAAAAGTCAGATAAAGGTCTCTCTGCATGGAATGTTACAGGGTACTTACTCGTTCCAGGTCTTGCCGCAGATGCATAAACATCCTCATGCGGGTATGAATACTGTCTTCCTTGGGCTGCATCAAGCCGTTCTGCTCCTCCTCTTTAGGAGGCAACAGCGGTTTGTTGAAATTACTTTTCCGCTTCAGCTTCCAGAAGGAGTAAATCAAGTCCACGGCGACTTTGGGTAGGCCCAGTTCGGATGCTACGTCCTCTACTTTCACCATCGTATAAAAGTCCTCCTCTAGTTCTTTTAGTTTCTGTGCCCGAAGGCTGATTTTCTCGCTCTCCGTCTGCTTGTTTTCAATGTGCACCTTTGGAGGCTCTTCTTGCTCTGCAGAGGTGCTCTGTTTGTTCTTGCTATGCTTCAGACAATAGGATTTAAATTTAACTTCGTCCCCCTCGTCCAGTATGGTTTTCATATCCAGGTTGTGCTCAAAGGCGCAAGTGACATGGAATGCGGTTATACAGCTTTTAATGGAGCACTGAGTGGGTAGAACGAGACAAATCAGCAAGCAAGATCAATTACCACTGTCAAAATAACGACATTAAAGAAGTGAATAACACCACCAATTACGGTTGAAAATAAAGGATTCTGAATGAGACTTTATGCAAAAGGACGCATTGAGACGCTGTTAGCATTCTCATGTGTACACTAGATTTATCATTCATTTACAGTAATGATTTCTGACCAGGCTGACAAAAACCGAACCCATAAATCTATTCCCAGATTAACAATTTCTACAATAAAATAGTCTGCGAGTCGTCTTATCTTTTTTTGACAGGATCACATAAGATCTTAAACTTACCTGAATACAGGCTCCAGTCTTCATTTTACAAAGGCTGCAGACTAAAGCCCACCGGCTTGGAGGAATGTGGGAAACTTTAGTAATTGGCTCCATTCTTTCAGGACAGGCAATGCTGACCTACAACACAGCAGTAGAAAATCACTTCTAGCGAGAATACACCCCCCCCCCATATAATACTCGCCAACGGCATAATACCAAAAGCAAAGAACAACACAATCTGCACGGCATATACAGAAGTGAACGGAGAATCCTTTGGGCACCATTCCATAGTTGGTGCTAATATAGGGCTATATTACAAAGCTGGTGCTAACTTAACCAGAGCTGTTGTAAACTTAAAACCTCCATAGGCTATAATGGCTCTGGGAAGTTTACAACATCTCTGGTTAAGTTAGCACCAAGTATGTAATATGGCCCATAGTGTCTCAATATGTAATTGTTAGCTCTAGGACAGGGATGGCCCAAGTGCCCAAACTGGATCGCTGGACCAACTTGTGTCTCAAAGTGCCAACCCTGCAATTAAACCTGAATACTGAGGGGTTTATTTTAGAAAAACACCTCATGCGACTGTTTGAATTATGTGCTCAGGTCTTAGGCTAGGGTCAGACTAACGCATTTTTCACGTTGTCCGTGAAAAAGTGTGTTCGAACGAATGGACGTATTTTTTCACGGAATACGCAATAGCTGTCATACGATGCGCAGTTTCATCCGTGATTTTGTACGGATCATCAATAAAACACTTTTTGGGTCTGGACGTTATGTTGGCCGGACATTAGCAGCGTCTGACGTCTCCCAATCACGCACACACGCCGCTAGCAGACGCAGCGCACTCTGTACGTCAGTACTAGTGGTTTCACGTTCTCGAAAAAATGCGTTTGTTTGCCGCTTGCGTTGCGCGGCCGCACTTTTGTGCGACCGTACTTCGTATATTGGCCGTCATTGCCCGGCATCTGCTGCTAGCACGGCCGTGATTATGTGCGGCTGCACGCGCGTTCGCACTGCCTCAGTCTGACCCTAGCCTTAGAGGAAAAATACAAGACAAGACATTTTACACATCTGCATGTAATCATCATTCCTATGTTGACAAACAAGATGCTCAGACTTGGGCAGATGAATATGGAACTGCTAAAAACAGACATCAGACCTCAGACACATGTATCCCCAGACACCAGACACGTGTATACCGCAGACCAGCAAGGGAAGTGTTGGTGCAGGCTACAGGGTGCGGTCGCAACTCCACGTGTCATCTGCCAGGAAAGGGCATATGTGGCAAACGTCCAGCGCCCGCTCTGACAACAGAAGGGGCTGGCTGCAATTTTAGATTCTCCACCCACCGGGCCTAGGTAGGCCGCAGTGCACAGCAGTGAAGCAAGCTTATGGCTCACGTACCAGCACAGAGGACCATGCGTGCAAGCTGTGGCACATGTGCCATATGTTTGCCATCGATATTCCGATCTTGACGCTACAGTTAGGTTAAAAAGTTGTGTGCATCGCAGTTTACTGTACTTAAGAGTTTCCTATATTTAACATGGGGAGTGCAATCTAATTTTAGCGTCTCAGCAAGTGAGGCAATACAAAGTGCTTGAGCAAATTACTGTAGGGACGAGCAACAAAAATTTTAAACCCCTCTTAAAAACTGGTGCTAAATTATTCTGCAAATGCAAAATCACTCAACACAATCCAACCCCCCACCCCCTAAAAATCCCACACTTGCCTCTCATCTCGCGGCAAAAAGGGTAGTCCAATTCGACTCTTCTCACCTACGTGGCGCTGGACGATCTCGAAAGGGCAAGGTCATGCAGACCTCGCTGCCCTGAAGCGCAAACCTCCATGGAGTCCTATGGACTCCAGGAGCGGACATTCGCAGTGGCATGGAAGTGCTACTGTGGGTATCAGGCAGGATAGCGCTGCATTCCAGGGTGAGGAGCTGAGATAACATTGTATTCTGGGAAAGTGCCAACATTGAGATTATGGAATAATCTCATTTTCCTGCTAACCGTCGGTAAATTAGCGTCAAGAATAGAATAATGTCCTTTATGTTTTACAGAAGAAAAAAAGAAAGTTTGAGCACATTTGATGTGAATGTGTAAGTGTTAAATCAAGTTATTTTAGTCATAGAAATTTCCCAGTAATAAAATAAAAATTGTCTGAAATTCACAATGCAAGTGTTTGGCCATATTCCTGCATTCTCTAGATTAGTTTGAGGATATATCACCGTCCAAATAAAGCTCTGAAGCACCTTCTCAACATTAAATTTTAAATCTAGGCATCCAAAAAAGCAGCAAAAACAGGAAAGAGTGTTTGCATCAGAACCACTACAAAGATTTAATGTGGTTATAATGTTAGGAGTGTCCTTTAATAGAAATATCAGACACTCGAGTGGAGACCGTTAAAAGCAATTCAAAAATAAAATGAGAAATAAAAATAATCTTACCTCTGGTATCCAGAGAGCGCAGCTGACGTGAGCCCACTTTGTTCCTGTTCTTGTAGCTTTCATGGCTCCTCCTGTCTTTGGACATAAGATACACTGAGGGTTGATCCCGAGCACACACGTGCGACACAGCCAACTGCCTTCAGGCACCTTCAAGATACCATAACATGCCTTCCAGGAAAAAACAAAAAAAGGTGTGCATCAATCATTAGGCAATGAAAATCTAAAGACTGAGGTGTTTCGGTTGGAGACTCCATTACTTAATACAAAATACAATAAGGGTTTTATCAAATACTCAAATAGTTCCAGACTGTCAACCAATTCAGGAGCACGAGTCAACAATTTGTTACATGATTTTCCGAGTCACCTGTAACTCGGCATATAGAGAATTGAACCCTTTGCATATATAATACGGACACACATAAGTGACATACAAAAATGTCAATTTGTAATCTAACTGCCAGGGTGATTACTCATCCCTGCTGACCCATCACCTGGCTATGCCACCCATTCCACACAATGGTTCCCCCCTCCCTTTACGTGTTTAGTCTGTATGAAGTACTGTGTTATGTACAGTACTTATTTTACTTTATACTCTGCATACCCTTTAGCTATTATTTCATCCATTCATCCCCCAGTATCACAGGATAAGGTGTACCAGCTCTCCCTATACCTCAAAAATCATCTAATTTTCTATCCGTACCACCCTCCACCTCGTATCCACTAATTTTGTGGAGCCCTGTGATACACAGCTAGAGATGTAAAATTTCCGGAAATTTTGAAGCCGTGGGAAAAAAAATTAAATAAATTTTTCCCCCCGTTTTGTTCTGAAAAAAGTGGAAATATGCACCATGGAGCAGGTTTACAAATTTAAAATTAATTTTGTCTCACTTGAATTTTCTTTTCATAATTTGATCTTTTGTTTCAAATGGATAAACAAGCAAGGACTGTATATGATAGTATGAGAAGTAACAAGTAACCAGCCCTCTGTTTCCTAAAGAGCAACAATAAAAGCAAGAAACTAGCAACATAAAAACAAATATATATATATATATATTTCTATATCAAACTTGCCCCTTAGCACCAATAGCAAAAGGAAGTAACTGCATTATTTGTGCCTGTAAGATCTGGATACATCAATATTTAAGCTCCATGTTGAGGTTTAACTTTCGAGCTGTGCTTTAAAAAAAGAGAAAAGGAAACAAGACACAACATATACAATACATGCAATTTAATTTCATTTTCTGATCAATCATTTTCTGTTTCTTTTTCCTCTCCTCCATATTTGTCATTTTTCTCACTGACTTCTAAAAACGTAAGGTTTGCACGGATTGAAACAAGTGTTTCTCCTGCCACAGGTTAGTTTGCTTCTTGATTTGGTATGAATATTAGCAAACGTAGAGCGGATTCTTTCACAGCAGCAGCAGAAGATGCAGAATCTGCAGAATATGCAGGAAGCGAAATGCAAGAGGTGTCAGAGGTTGTATTGTACAGAGACCTTGCCACCGTGTTGCAGGAGGGATACGATTTGCAGAATCCCAGACTATACTGGAGAAAAACTAGATCACAATGATCCAAAGCCAAGTGAGAAAAAATAAAATAAAGTTTTATTCAATTCAGGTCAAAAAACACACAACCAAGAAAATAAATTATATATAAAAACAGGTAACACCAGACCTCAAACCATGGATCAGCAAAAGGATAAAAACAAGGAGCACCTAACTGTGAACGGGATCACCACATCATAGAAAATGTCTAACCTTATATCCTACTAACACTCAATATCACCTAGGTGCAGATCTGTCCTGGTAATTCATTATACCAATACACATATGTACCAATTCTTATAGGTCAGCCAATAAAGTGACTTAGCCCAGGTCTGACATAAAGTCACTGATATTTTCCTGTAATAGCTTGATTTTATGAAGCAATATTCTTGTTACAGTTTGCGTGTACCGATTGTAAAATGAGGCAATAGGGTGCACGCAGTAACAGATTGCAACAGTAATGTACCCAACCTATCTAGGTGGTTAGGTTGGGTGAGGTAATTACCCGGATCCAATATTAATCACATGCCATTCTCCAATTACCCTGCTCGTTTGAGTGGGGTTGATGTACTGGAGAGAGCATTAACAGGGATCAAATCGGGACAAATTTAACCTCTTAATTGTCAATTAAGGCCTGAGAAGACAGAAACCATCAACTGTATGCCAACAAGCACTGTAAAGGAGGTACAAGATGGCGCTCCCAATCATGCTAAACTGAAGCCTTTTCCCTGTAGTGCCCCCTAGAGGCTGTAATGTATATTTTTGTTGTCTGAGTTTTGCATTGAGACGTGTTACTTGAATTGTATTCAGGATTTGCTTGTCTTCAGCCGAGAGAAATTGTAATGATTTAAGACTTTAAATAAAGTCTCAGAAGTTTTTCATTAAGGTCTTAATGTTATGATATGGTATTAAATCTTTATTAGATATATTATTGTAAAAGAACACATCACACACTTTTTTCCCCCAGAATAAAAATTGGCTTTGGGGAAAAAAAAAAAAAAAAAAAGGTTTTCCCAATTTTTCCAGGCCTTCCCATCTCTATACACAGCACATATTACTGTGAGACTTATTGCTGTGGAGTTGTACCCCTCTATGACGAAGTCCCTTTATTATTTAAATGTATCCTCCTTACATTTACAACCCCTCCATTCCCACTGTCAATTTTAAAACTACTCAGGCACACATTTTAACACACCCTGTCACACACTTGCCCTCCCCGTCACCTTTAAGCATTCCTATTCCATTAAGTGAAGCTGTGGTTTCAATCCAAAATTCAAGATGTGCTTACACTTTTAAAAAAGGGCCAGATTCCACTTGCATGGGACACCAAAATATGGGGATAGCTATGTGCCCATAACTGGGTGTCGATGGTGCTCCAATTCATTTAAATCTGAAGTGTACCCCTCCCCTTTTTAACATGACTTCTTTATTACGTTGTGGTATGAAACCGAAATGATTAATTTACATATACAAATGAAATACTAATCTGATTCGGTTACATATTATGTTACAGTAATTTGTACACACCTGGTGCACGCAGATGTTACATCTATCACAAAACACCATGTCGTTCCCTTCCTCGCTGTCAGGGGAGCGGCACACATCGCAGATAACGTCTTCGTCATACTCTATACCAAGCCCCTCTTCTGTCTCGATGGCGTGGCTCATGTTCTCATGGCACTGACGCTCCAACACTTCCAGAGTCTTTTCCATAGTGCCTTCATCAACAGGAGAGCATCCTGCAACACCATGAGCAAATTGAATTTTCAGAGTCAGAAGATATAAATAGGTGTTTGTGTATATAAATTATCTTCACAAGCCTACATGTTAGACTGAAAAAAGACATGTGTCCATCGAGTTCAGCCTTTTATAATCATTACCGCGGTTACTGTAACCAAGGACTTAAAGAATATTATACTGCACATACTGTGCTTTTCATTCTAAACAATTATTATAGGTATTTGGTGAGGTACTATTATTCCTGCTTTCTTATTACCCATATCAGTCAGCTCTATGTTGCATTCTTGTAGCCAGAAGAGGTCCAGATCATCCAGGTCATATCTGCACATGTTCTCTGCCAGCTCAAGGATATTGATGTATCCTGGTTCTGATGGCTCCTGGCTGGAACAGTGAATATATTTTCGTGGACGTGAATACAGAACCTCCTTCACTTTTTCAGCAGTGACACTGATAAAAAATAAATGCATGAAATAATATAATGGTTTTAACAGCCATGAAGAATGTGTTATGTAAGGAAAACATGGTTTGCAGACTCGATAATAAGCACAGAAAGCAAAAAAAGGCAGTAACCCTTGGCGTATAAGTGAGCCCACAAGTGTAACCCTTTTTCTTTATACGAGTAGAAGGGCATAATAGTGACAAACATTTCGGGATAAGGACCCTCTATCTCAATGCATTATTTGCTGCACGGAGACGGGTGCCCTTACCCTGAAATGTTTTACCAAACTCTGAAACATATGTGCTACTATTATGCTCTTCTGTAAATAAAACATGTGGGCCAATGTAAACACTGACGGCTTCCGTCTTTTCTGTGCTTGTACATATAGGGGTTATGGACCATAGCTTAGGGCACTATAGCAGCTAATTGCAATAGTTTTCTTTGCATACTATCCAGACCCTGCCCCCCAAACTTCACATTTTGTCAGCTTGGTAAAAAGTATGGAAAGACATTCAGAAATAAACTTATGCCAGTTTTTCCTTTAGGAAAAAAAAAAAAAAAAAAAAGGGGGCCACTATGACCCTCCTATATGCAGATGATGATCAATTGAAAAGAAATCTCACCGGAGAGATGGTTGAGGGATTGTATCTGGATTGGCAGGTACCTGGACCCCCTTCTCCCATTCCTGCTTCCAAGTGTCTGCAAAATGATAATATTCCTCCACGTTCACATGTTGAGAGTCTGGAATCTTCATGGCACTAATAAGATCTTTCCGGAATACCTAAGAGCACAATCAGCAATGCAAATATAACCGATCTCGAAGCCAGAAAACAACTCAAAGCGTGGTTTATAAACCACCAAAAAAAAAATATATAAAAAAAAAAACAGCATGGAAGAAAGGTTAAAAAGGGGGGTTATAATCTACCAATTGAAAGTCATGTAACCAAAATAATTAGTTCTTGTAGTTCAAATATTAATAGGGCCACAACATATTGAATAATCAACAGCTAAACTAGGACTGAAACAACAACAAAAAAAATTGATTAATCTACGTCTAATAGATAATGAAATAGTTGTCAAATATTAATGAATCTGTTGGTCAATTAATCTGCTGGGTCCCTTCCCACACTCCGGGCTCTTGCTTAAAGTCACTCCATCCAAACTCCGATCCCTCCCAACTCCGTTTGTTCATGAAATTATTTTAAAAGCGACACTGTGCACCCTAATCTTTCTCATTAAAGTGGTCAGTCTGCGTGCCCCCCTCCCTTTCTTCGTAGACTCTTTTGTTGCTGACATGTCTGAATGCTCATTGTAGCGTTCCTTTGGATAGAAAGCAGACATGGGCTTGAGCCGCGCACTCAGCATCAATTCATCACTTTGACCAGGTGCTCACATACCATGTGTGTGAGAAATCCATAATTTACGTGAGATACGCAATTTGTATATGTACATATGAAAGTTATGTACACTAAGCAAATTGCGCAAGAAAATAATGGAGGGGTGGGTGGAGGGGTTTATTTTCCCCCATAGTGTTCCTTTTAAAGTAAAAAATATATAATTATTCGATGGATTAGTCAAAAGAAAAAAAAAAAACAATTGCCCAACGAATCAATTATGAAAATAAATGTTAGTTGTATCCCTAATATTACAATAACCTGCTTGTGCAAGACGCTGAAATGAAAGGCTCGTAGCTTTGGCAGACAAGGTGTTAAAGCTCCGGCTGAAATCCCAGCAGAGAAGTAAAAACGCTCTCAGTAGGTGGTCTAGCTATCTGGGTCTTTGTAGTCACTAATTTATGCGAAACATACGATTATTCTTAAAGATGCAGGCTTCAGTCTGTAATATTACACTGACCTACTTAAATTCTTAAAAACATTGAATGCAAAATTGCAACTAAGGTTGAAGCTCGCAAACGAATCACAAACGTGAGCGAGCCATTATCTGTTTGCGGATCAACAGCTTTATTCCAACAGAGACACTGTATGAGCAGTCAGAGTGTCAATATAAGTGTTGCTTATGGCTCCCATACGATGTATAGGAGCATTAAACCGACTGTAACCTTCATCAATAGAGGTTTGTGTTATACAATTTCTATAGATTGTAGATTTTTAGATCTCAAAATGAGATTCGGCTGGAAGATGTAGAAAAGGACACTGAAATATTTAAAAGGTGGGCAGGAGAAGATACAAAATTACAAGGGGGGGGGGGGGGGAAAGAGAGAGGAAAAAAAAATAAAACTAGTTACACAGTATCCATATGTGATCAGCCATTATGCAATCCTACAGCTCCGACCAGCCCTCTTACTGCTCAGATGTCACGGAGCCATCAAATTAAAAAAGGAGCTCACCATATCATTTCTATGTAAAGTTTAAAACTGGAATGTTACTAATCCTCCAGGTTTCCTACAATGTAATGATGTAAAGCTGCGCTGGAATGAGAAGGCAATAAAAACATCCGGATTTTAAAACCTGGTGTTGAAGGTGATTTTTTTCTATTTAATTGAGCAGCAAGATATCACAAGTCCTAACTGTGCGTGAAGCAACGGGTGCAAATGCTTTCAATTGGTTTTACAAAAAAGGTTTCTCAACTTGAATGAGAATCAATAAAACCCTCTTTTCCAAACGTAGAATGACATGCCAAAGAATGCTTACAATCCCTTCCATTTTTTATTACTATTCTTATCACATGAGCATTGCCTTGTCAATCACTTTAAGGCTGTGATCTCCTTAAAAAAAAATTTCAGCAACAAAATACATTATTTTCATTAAATAACGAGGCTGCTCTGAGAGGAAGTCATAAATACCCCGAGGCAGCTACTGATTGTTGCTGGGGAGGGGGGAATGACAGGAAAAGTGTCACCAGAATGACGCAAGCTGGAAGTGTCATCAGAACACACCAAGTCTCGCCTGGAAAGAAGGAGCTGTAGAAAGTCAACGCCAGAATGATGCTCAGAGGAAATGTCAAAAGACATGGCAGGAACAGAAAAAAAGGGAATCGTGAGAAGAAGAATCAGGTAGGACGTAACCCAAAGATGCATCCCTAGATTGCAAGTTCATTTGAGCAGAGCTCTCTAGATCCCATCTGGTATCCAATTAGTTTAAATTATCCATTCTATATTTCAGAATTCAATAAACCTCTTCTAGACCTTAAATGAAACATCCCCAGCCATCATGAAACTAGAAACTATGCAACGAGGATGACAGGATTCTTTAGGATTTACCTCTGCAGATTTCTTTCCTTCATCTGGTGCATTTTGGGATTTGCCCTTGTTCTGGAAGGAGGAGGAGAACGATGTGGAAGGACCTGCAAATACAAGATATGAAATATAAGCATATGAAACAGGTATAGAGCCATCACTTCACTCTAGTAATAAGCTATAGGGGTTATTCACAAAGGACAGAAAGGCGCTCGGCTGTTGCTCACGGGACCAGCAAAACCTTTACTGTTTCCAAGATAATCACAGGACTACGTGCATCAATACCTATAAATATTATTGTATGGAAAGAGGGACACTGAACCATATTATGGGATTATAGTCGTCACAGTGCTCCTTTAAAGTCTTCAAACCCTCTACACCTCTTTTTTAGATTGTAATACTAATTTTGGTTATTCTCCAATCCATTTTGAAAAGCGTTGCAGTAACTGTTGGCGATCTATAAATGATAATAATCCATTCCACTTTCATTTATTCAATGACATCATTGCATTTCAAATCTAGACTAAGTCCTCATGGGAATAGGGGCCTCAATTCCTCCTGTATCCGTTGAAATATTGACCTACCTTTTCAGTTTCCTGTCGAATTGTGTTTTCTTTACCCATTGTACAGCGCTGCAGAGTATGTCGGCTCATAACTCCATAGAATAATATTAGATAGCAATATATAACTTTGTGGATCTTAAAATCCTGATTTTCGTCCGCAGAACTGATCAGGGTCGTGCAGTATCCATTCAGGACAGGCCAATGCAACGTCCTAATTTGCTACTGCAGAACCTGGGCTTGACTGGCAGCTCCCTCACAAACGGGAATCCCAGGGCACAGTTATTGAGTTGTGGTACCTTCCCTGCTTGCTTGAGGGTCATTAAGCCAACAGGGTGTGAATTCAGAGTCCACTGGACTCCAGCTGGAAGGCTTGGAGCATCGTCCCCGGTTCCTCCATGACTCTCAGACAGGTAAGGGAGACACTGAGTCAATGCAGAGCCTTTAGTACTCCACCTGGGAGGCTCGATACCTGGCTTGTGTCCAACTCTGGGGACAGATCGGCTTGAAGAAAAAAAAATATGATCCCTGAAAAAATGCTGTGATTGGGTCCCCATCCTTGGGATCGGATTGACAAATCCATAATAGGGAATTTTATGTATATAACTAAAATAATGAGATGTGAGGGCTGGGTTGAGGGGGGGGGGGGGGGAGTGTTTCTTGGAGAGTTAGCAATCATCTGATGACGTCATTAACTATCCTGTGATTTGTTAAACCTGTAAAGCCTGACCAATGAAATACTCAAATTCTATTTTTTTTCTTTTGTGAACTACTTACAATTTACATTTTTTCTACAAATTGTGTAAAGGTGCGATAATGTATCAAACATGATACACGACTTTATAGGGTTAATGAAAGTGCAGAAGCGTCACTAGGTAATGCAGGGGTGAAATTCACCAGGAGAAGTTTCTGTTCAAGAGAAATTTAAAAAACAGTTGCAGTAGTTGGAGTTATTTACCAACATAATTCCCCGTGGAGGCATTGATTAGAAACATAGGCGTTTCACGGAAGGAAACGTCAAACAGCGGAAGGAGGATGTTCATTAAAGTCCCTTTTGAGAAACTCAAACGTTGTCATTGCAACAACAGTAAACTACGGTGGTTAGTAAGAAACCCTTTACATTTCTGGGTTACCCTATAGTAACCTATATACAAGATTTTGCCCGACGCCTAAAAATCAGCATTCGGTTCACATATTAGTCAAGTGTTGCTAGAGATTATTGGAAACAAGCCTACTGTATGCATTCCGAGGTACCACCAGGATTTAGAGGTTACCTTCTGTATTCCTACATGGTGCAGTGAACACCAAAACCAAGATCAGTAGATAGAAAAGAAGTTGACTACACATCGCTCCCTGTAATGCTTCAGAGTTCAGTGTTTGTTTGGAGTTGTTGCTGGAATTTTAAATGATGCATCATTTAGGTTTTGTGCTTACATTTTAATGCTAGGTGCCATTTAAGAACTATTCTTCAAAGATCCTTCCCAAAAAAGTGATTATACTCACTCTCATTGTCTGAGCTGTCGCTGCTGCTGAGATGCCTGTGCCGTTTCATCTTGACACATCCTTAAAAAGGAAACAAACATTATAGACAGGTAGCCATTAGAGCCGGAGACAATTTACAAACAGCAAACATTTGTGCTCGCAGATCAATCCATAAACCTACATCATGTGGCCCTATTCCACCAAGCGGTTATGATTAATGAGATGTTAAGAATGTCCACAACTGGTAATAACTCCCATTCTATGTCAGCTGCTCCCTATGGGGAAATGACACCACATGTAGACTTTTCATAGGAAGTGTTAATTTGCAGGCATCCCGAGAATAACCAACATTGGCAAGGACGCTCATTATTCTCGTCTGGAGCATTTAAGAAAAAAAATATATACCGTCTCTGAAAACTTAATATGTGCAAAATCACAGAACAAGGAAAAAAAAATTTACATAGCATGAACCAACGTCCACTCTCATTGCAAACAGAAAGACAGCGGGTACAAATAGTTACCAGTGTTCTTCTGCCATACATGGGATCTTGCAGAGAGCTCGCGTGTCTACATGGAGTCATATGGACTCCTGGCTGCTGCCAGTAAGTGTTGGTGGCTGCTAATTATTTGGAGTTGTCACCTAACTAATGTTTAAAGCTCTTGCCACATTTTTCCATTAACCACTCCCCATTACAGGCTCAGCTGGAACAGGTCCCCATGTGTTCCAAAATACAAAAAATTGTGTCAGTAAAGATAAACAGTTTTTAAGTGTTATGAAGATTTTTATGGGTGATGCAAGGGTGGCTAGTGGACAATGTAATGGTTATGAATCCATTTATTGTTAGAGCTACAGGTCTAGATAGTAGAATCTATGTTCTTCGCGCCAAACAATATTTCTAAAATAGTATCTCCCCTCAGAGCCTGGTGTTAAGGTACACCTACATCTATAAAAGCAAAAACTCTTATCCCAAGCAATCGATTGCGTCCCTTGGCTGCATGCAGTGCAACATGGCAATAAAGAGTCCGGCTTGTGTCAATGGAATTCTATGGACTCCTATCCTAGAAGGAATATCAGCGTCTAAGTGCGGCGCCGCTGGCAGTAGATGTGAGCGGCTTAGTGATGTAGTGGCTCAGTTGTAACAAAGTCAGAAAACACTATGGGTTATTGGATCACAAAGGTACTTTAGCGGCTCCCTGTTATTGATAAGGTCAGAACAGGAGAAGAGTATCAATACAATGTTGTATTTTAGTGAATGATGCTTTGTTGACTTTGTGTGAGTGTGTCAAACGTGTGAGTTTGAATCCGTCAGTCTGAAGTTATGTAATGTTCAGTCACATTCCCTTCATCCCATATTGGTCTTTTATTTGTGTGTACATGTGCTTGTCAATGCATGGGGTACAATTGTGTGGGGTTTGTGTGTTCTATGGGGCTCAAGGAGGCCGCAAAGTGCTTTTGTATAAATGTAGGAGGCCAATGTAATAGATTATCTTGACACTCTCCACTTCTGTCCCTTTTAGGTCCTTATGCCGTATCCCTCTCTTTGCCCCTAGTGCCTTTGAAATCCCTCCATGTCTTGTGCACTCTGCTCATTGACATCAGTGCTGATCAGTAAAGACACATGAATGTTGCCAGACAGCAAGACACTTGTCAACCAGAATGGATTGGAGATCATTTGGAAACCGTCAGCCGGAAATCCAGAGGAAGAGAGCTCGGCTTGATGCTGCAAATGCAGCATCTCGGCAGAAAACAAGGAGTGAGGCCGCAGCATGAGCGACGTCACCTCAGTCACACCCAATATTGAGGCCTACTGCTGATGACAAGACACCATGTGGAAGGTAAAAAATAAGAAATCCAATTCCACTACATGTGGAATACTCTGTAAAATTCTAAAACATTCAGCATTATTGCTACAATAAAAGGACAACTGTAAACTAAAATTAATAAATCTTTAATGAAAAGATCACATTGCCAACTGGGGATCTTGGACGTATAGTATGCTTTTTTGTGTGACAGCTGTGGCACAGGAAACACTATGTAAGTGGAAGGAAGAATGGATTGAAATGTAAGACATGAAGACCTCAAGAAGCTAAGGGTGACATGAATCTGAATACCGTAGATACTCGAGTATAGCGCGACCTGAATATAACGCAATGGATAGAGATTTATTATGGAAATGAGAGAATACTCGAATAGAACACGAGAAACAAAATTTTACTGTACTGTAAACAATTAAAATCCTTCCAAGTTCTCTTAAAACAGTTGCGACCCCTCAGGTCACGGTGCTCTGCTCTAGAATGATTGCAGTTGTACTAAGTATGAAGCCACCGGCCACCCGTCTTTACTAGCAATTAGATGGCCGGCGGAGGCAAGTGAGGTTAATGATTGGCTTAAACCAAGTTTGCCCTCTGGCCGTGATGGATCCCACTTCTTCTGAATCCGGGAGTTCCTGGAGTGTTTGCAAGCATCAAGGAGCCCACATTGACTTCAGCGAGACTACCGGAACTTCCGGGAGACTTGGGATCCAGAGCACGGGAATATTTTTTCCACGCGATGCAGATGTCGACTATAACTCAACCCATCCAATTTTAAAGGTAAATTTTTGTCACCAAAATCTAGCGGTATACTCGAGTATCTACAGTAATCGAAAAAGACATGACCATGAACCACTGCAAGAACTGAAAAATAAGATTTAGGATCAAACTGGGGCCACACAAGCGTAACCAATGGCATGCGTTGTAGTGAGCAACGTAATGCCAGTCAGAATTTTGAATGATCATATAGGGAACAGCACACGAGGTGCTTTTTCACGCACTGTAGAATGGAAGTGGATTTTTGGCCGATGTGATGCTTTCTATAGGAAGGGGGTACAGGACATTAGACAAGCGTTCACTTGATGTCCAACATGTGTGTAGGAAACAGACTACAAAAGGCCTTCACCTTCCGTATTACACAGGTATTTTTTATCTTCAATGCCAATATTCATGCGCATCGTGTGGTGTCCGCAAGGATTCAGCAGAGTGCAGTGGGGGGTGGGAGAAACAATGCAGGAATAGAGAAGTATCAGCTTGCTGCAAGATGCCAAGATTTCTACAAAGGGCAGCATTAAGTACTTACTTGATATGGGGCTGGCAAACATTTACACATGGCTACATTTATTTTCCCAACCAGTTTAGGCTGGGGTCAGACTAACGCATTTTTCGCGTTGTCCGTGAAAAAGTGCATTCGAACGAATTGACGCATTTTTTCACGGAATACGCGATAGCGGTCATACGATGCGCATTTTTGTCCGTGATTTTGTACGGATCATGAATAAAACACCTTTTGTGTCTGGACGTTATGTTGGCCAGACATTAGCAGCGTCTGATATCTCCTAATCACGCACACATGCCGCTAGCGGACGCAGTGCACTCTGTACGTCCGTACTAGCGGTTCTACGTTCTTGCAAAAATACGTTCGTTTGCCACTTGCGTTGCGCTGCCGCACTTTTGCGCAGCCGTTCTTCGTATGCTGCCCGGCATTGGACGTCATTTGTTGCTAGCACGCCGTGATTTAGTGCTGCTAAACGCACGTTAATACTGCGTTAGTCTGACCCTAGCCTAAATTCCAGGAAAAAAAAAAAAAAAAAAAAACTTCCAAAAAACTGGAAGTGTACACTAAAGATATATTTCAATAATATGTATAGAACATTACCTTCTTTATAAATTGAGGTGTCATCTTATGGAGCTTTTGCAGAGAATTAGAACATTTGTACTTAAAAGCAATTGCACACTAAAATGTATATAGATGTAAGATTATGCAGATTTATGGAACCCATGGTCTCTATAAAGTCATCAGGACTACACAGAAGCGTATAAGCCTTGAAAAAATAAAGTAACTTTCCAAGAATTGGTGTATTTCCCCTCTCAAAGTGAGAACGGGGCATTTATCAAATGCCGCTATGCTTTCTTACGCGTCCACTTAGGACTTATCAGGTCCTGGTCAATGACATGAATTTGCGTCTAATTTTTATAATCATGTACAGAAACCTAAACAAAAAATAGAAAACAAAAAGAATAAGATAAAGTAGATTAATAACCAATAACGTACTCCGGACCATCACAAATCTGTTTCTCACTAGAAGTTTACAGGGTAATCCAGACGTGGACCCCTTGCTCAATGTGCCTAAAGGGGGCGTCAGCTATACACTCCTGAAAAGACCTAATGAGGTCGAAACGATCGTCGAGGGTTGCTGCACCTCTCGTGCAGGGATGAAGTCCTTGGCAATCAGTACTGGCCACCCTTTCTGGGTGTAGCAGTCATCCCTGTAATGGCACAATCAAGCTAAAGCCTTGTGAGACCTGAGCGGGCCCCACCGTAGAGGAGGCCACTAGTGCCATTGCTCGTTCTCAGGACCCTCACAAACCTCTCCCCTTCTCACTAATAGCCAGTTAGGAATATTTTTGAACACATCTTTTCACAGGATTGAAAAGCCACTGTGTTGGACTCAAGTGTGAGGTCACTGGTACGAAGCACTATAAAAGGGTTAATCTGGCTATCCTACCAGAGCCATGTCAGAGGAAAAAAGAAAAAAAAATGCTATGGGATGGAAACTACTGAACATATGTATCTTAACGCTCTCCGTCTAAATAAGAGACACAGGATGCTACTGTCATCTGGATTGCACTGGGACACCCTCACAAACCAGACGCCCTCACCCGAGTACACTAATCTAATTCCTGACAAAGACTCCTTGCTGCACTTCTAGGTATGAGGTCATTGCAGATAATCAAACTATCCAGACTAATTGAAGAGCTGGGCTGTGGAAAGTCTCTCCACATTGTAAGCCACTTACACCATTAAGATATATAGCCATATAACAAAATAAAAAATCATTAGGCAAATCAGCATAGATCATTGTGCCCAATAATTGCCCCGTTTGATGTGGCCGTCAGATTTGGCACACCCAAACATGTGAGCTAGAGAGGAGATGGCAACAAGAAAACCTGCCTCTGCTGACTTCGCGGACCGGAATCTCATTCTACAGTTATTAATTATTGTATTATGAGGTCATCGATAAGTGCTTTACGGAAAAACAAATTCAGCAACTGACAGTTCATTTTATTATGTTCTTCTGCGAGGCCTAGAACTGAAGCCACTAAACAGTATTAGCAGAAAATGAAATAAAACGCCCAAAAGTTCACTAAAAATTAAATAAATTGAAAACAAGTATAAATGACCTATGGTCCAGAACACCTGCATTTCGCAGGGTAACAAGTTCATGTATTGCAGGTTCCACTCCATGGAGAGAGTTTGGCGTGAAACTTACTGGCAGAGTCGTCTTTTACGATCACAGGAACACAAATCACACGCAAACCTTTGATACAGATACCTACAGTACCGTCACTTTCCCCCAATGCCATCGCCAAGTTTTGGCAAAGTGAACTGAGTGCCAGTGGCTCTTATCCCAACCTTTGGCTCCCTAACAGATGGTTCATGTGCCCGTCACTATAGATTTTACTGCAGGGCCAATTTTGACACTTTGTTTCTCGCCACACTTTGGGGCTTCCATTTCACCAAAAATACGGTGAATGTACTATTTACTGAAATTGGAGCCGCAGAAGCAATTATCTGATGTCAGCACGTTCACCCCCCCAAATTGGCATTGACAAATTCCACTGATTGGGGGGGGGGGGGGTCTCCTTTTCTCCTACTAGTTTAAATCAATAAAAAATATAGTAAAAATGTGTCCAAACGCAAGAAGGCCTTTAAGAAAATAAAGTCATTATATAAATATATATACATATAACGAAGATTTAGTCTAAAATATTTAAATAGAAAAAGAACCTTTAAAAAAAAAAAAAAAAAAAATTCTACATATCCTTTTTCTTTTTTTGCAACAACCCATTTAAAATCTATGTGATTCACCCATTTAAACCTGTTGAATGGAAACACTGAAAACCAGGACATTTTGCCGCAATTTGACTTTCTGTGATTAAAAGACATGACAGTCTTCCATGAGACAATTTCGGGGCTGCCGAACTGCACCATATTTCACTGTCAATTTGACTGTTTGGTGAATTGACAGCTTAGTGAATTGCCCCGAATGGTGAAATTTTCTGTTCAGTATAATCCGGGCCAATTTGAAAGTTATTGCATAACCCCTTATATGTGAATGGCTTTAAATTGACTGGCATTTATTTTTATATAACAAAACATTTAAAGAGGAAGAGAAAAGCCTAGAGATTAGCCAAAATTGTGTCCCCCCACCCCTTAAACTGATAATACCACTTTCAGCCAAACACACACCAATCGCGCTGAACCAAATTAGAGCATCATTTTCTGGAGCTAGTGTCAGAAATTAGGGCGAGCTCAGGTTACCATCAGGGTTAACAATAATTTTCTGCAACATTATTATGCAACAGATTCTGCACCTCCTTGCTCTTGGGGCAGAATAAAAAAACAAGCATAAAAACACACTAATGCTTGCAGTCAATATAAACTATACGAAAGAAAACAGTGAAAAGAGTCCATAGCTCCCCAAGCTCTGGTTCGAGCCCCAAAATACAGAATACAAAGGATAAGCAGAGGATGTACAAGTAGATTCTCTTTAGCACAGAACAGAAGCGAGAATTCTGAGCAATGAGACCGATAAAAGCTACGCTAAAACATAGTGTCAGTGACCAAAGACTAAACTAGACCCTTAAAGCAGTGTATCTATCATGCCACACAGTAAATCTCAATTCTTCACTGTAAAGAGAATGAGAATTTGTCAACTGGAGGGAAAATATTGAGAATCTCAGTGTTAAATGAATGAATCAACATTGAACGTCAAAATAAATCCCAGTAACAGACAATTTACTGGCGAGAGTGATAAAGCACAGCTCTGAATGTGCCATGGGCCTCATGCCAGACAGGAATATTATCCTCTTCCCGAGCGACGAACAAGGCGACGTTAATCCCCCCCCCCCCAGGCAGATCCTAGAAAAATCAGAGCGTTGCTGCTTCTTTCTCCTTAATACAGAGACTCTTGAAGCGCTGACCTCCATCTAATGACAGGAACAGCGATGCTGTAATGACGTACATACATTCTGCTCTTTTTAACTCAATAAAGGCGCTCGTACGTAGACGCCAGCCACGTGCCACACAGCCATGAGCCAGAGCGTCTCCAATACCCGGCCAAGGTCATTAATACTTCATCCTCTCTGCTAGGAGATAAATAAAAATATCCTGTCGTGGAACTACGGTCATCTCAAACCCACTGCACATCCCTCAAAAGGTTACCACGAAATATGGGTGATCACAGCGACAGCAGATGGGACGGAGATAGATATATATTATATATCCCTGGAGTGCTTAACACAGCAGACCAATGGGTGTCAAAAGATCAATACAAACTTGATTCCTTTATGTATTCGGCACTGAAACAACAGGGGCGATCGCAAATACCTTTTGCAGAGAAAAAAAATTCCCACTCAAGAGCGTGCTGAATATGTGTATATAGATACAAATAAGGATGCTGGCTCCAGGGTGGGTTCAGAATACTTGACGTTTTATTCCTAAAACAAAAAGGGAAAAAAAAACAAAAAAAAAAAACACACGATGTTTTGGTCCCAACACCTTAATCATGCATCGGGTGGAGGGGTCTGTAGAGCCAGTGGTGTGATATATATATATATATAAATGTTAGCACCAAGTATGTAATATGGCCCATAACGTATTGTATTAATTACAGACCCAGTAGCAGTGATGGTAAAACTTGTCACAAAACTTCACGTCCCATGATGCTCTACCAGCACAATATGTGACATGTAGATCTGAAACATCTGGTGTACCAAGGTTCGCCACCACTGTCGTAAAGTGTCTAGTCGTGTGCACTGCATTCTCAAAACATGCCATAACTTATTTCTACTGTCAAGCAATGATTAAAATATGACTATCAAAATTTTGTCGACTAAATCTAGAAAAGATTTAGTAACTACAATCGAATGGGTTTAAATTGTAACGCATTATTTAAGCGTTTCTCTAGAATTTCCGAACTCATTATATGCTCCTGGAGTAACATCTTGTCTGAAAAGCTATAGTAACTCATCAATACGCTTACTGGAGATTAGTTCTGATTGGATCTTCCCAAATAGCCCCTCCCTAACATTTTAGTCTAGTTTTCTATTAGTCGACTAAAATGTCAATAGGTTTTCAGCATAGTTTAGATTTAGTTTTTGTATAGTTTTATTAACAAAAATAATTTAGTCGACCAATTCTTTGATGTAAATTATTAGTCGACGAGATTAACGCTGCGGTCAAGTTCCATGAAACAAAGACTGTAAGTAGCAACCGGTTTACTATTCCGACAAATTAGGATCCTGCAGACTGGAAGCTTGTGTGGCAAGGGTCATCCTTTCAACGATCAACTTTTTATTTTGTTTTACTGTATTCTTGCACCTATAAAAAGAAAAAAAGGAGGGGGAAACCAGCAGACATGTCTGGGTCTTCATGAATCCTGACTTCTGAGTCTGTACAAACACAAATGGTGTCCACGCTCTCGCAGCACAGCTCGACACTCCATGTCACGCTCTGAAGGCTATGCATAAAGAGGACAGAGGTTATGAGAGTGGCTAGTGTCCCTGGTTTTGACTAATGCTTTAAAATCAGGAATCCCAAACCCCGGCCCATCCAGCGGTTATTGAACTCTCATGATTCTGTGGCCTTCCACTGCTGTCAATGAATTCTGGGAAGCTTCTTAACGTGCACGTAGGCTGCCCGAGAGCACTTTTGCCATGATATAAGGGGATGATCATTACATTGGTCTTTAAGATCAAAGTGATAGCTCACCTTCATCCAGCAACAGACGCCGCCAGGTTTCCCCCACTGTGGGAGAGCTGAGGGCTGTCACTCAGATTGACCCTAAGCTGTGACCCTGGTGGCCTGACATCATTCTGTGCAACACTCAATGCAAACTGACTGAGCAGAGGGCGGCCCTGTAGGACAGCTCTCTGCTCACAGCCGCTCATCATGCGGCATGCCACAGTCACATGACAGACCAGGAAATTTGACAGCTAATAACTCCTTTAAACCAATTAAATGTCAGGGAACAAATGCTAACAAATATAAAAATGGAGTAATTCCCTGTAACATGAACCCAACATGTTTTGGAAAGGACATTGTCACTTAAAAGGGAACTCCAGTGCAGCCATATCCATGTGTGAGCAGGTCAAACCATATACAGAGAGGACAACGGGAAGTGATGACACTGCTGGATTTTCCTATATTGTGTAGCTTTTAAACTTTTTTTTACTGAAAAACACAAACAGGTTGTTCAGGACATTTCCATAAAAGGAGTTAAGTGTAACTAAAAGAGTGTATTTTTTTAATACAAGCTGCCATGGTATGGTATGGTATTATTGGGGGAGGGGGATGTTCTGCAGTCTCAGAATATTTCTCCTGCCTCCTCACCCTGATCCACATTAGCAATCAAATTAAATTTACAGAAGCGATGACATAAAGCAGTTTGCTCTTAATGGAGGAAACCTGGCAGATATTTAATGCACTACAGGATAAAATGATACCAATTAAATCACCAGAGCAAATTTATTTTTATTTGTGCATCCCTGGCTTACACCGCTATGCCCAGGCCTATAAACCGCACAGATATAACCACAGATCCGGGCCAGTGTGCGCCAAACACGATCCAAAAATAAAATACAATGAGAACAAGAGTCAGACATGGTCAACGAGGGCATGCAGCCAAAGGAAGAACGACAAACGCAGGTGAATTAAATCCAAAAATAGGAATACATTTTTACAAAAGAGGTTTTCATGCCCTCTCATCTAATCCCTTCCCGCAGACCAGACTGAGCGTTGTGCATAGACAGTGAGGCCTCACGGAAACAAGTCAACGCTGAAATGTCAAAGTAACAAAGTAACAATGCGGCAATAGTAGCACATCCCGTAAACATAACATAACAGCACACTGTGGTACACAAGTTGTGATGCTGCAGAGTTGAGCTGCAACTAACGATTACTCTCATAAATAGTAGGCCGATTATTCGGATAAAAAAATTGTTTACTTAAAACATTATGAAAAAATAAAAATAAACTCCTGCTTTCTCCCTCCATTTCCATAAAGCAATTTGAGTAGCGTACATAACTTTCGTACATACATATGCAAATTGCATACTTTTTACACGGTACAAAAACACATGATCACTATGATGAATTGATGCTGCGTACGCAGCTTAAGCCCATGTCTGCTTTCTCCCCAAACACTGCTATGAGCGCTCAGATCAGACATGATGAAGTCAGTATCAAAGCAGGGCGAGAAGAGGGGAGGGGGGGCACTGTATGCAACCTGACCATTTTAATAAACTATAGTGGTCAGGGTGCATAGAGTGTCCCTTTAAAATTGTAAATGGAGCTGGAAGAGTGTCTGGAGGTGGAAGGGAGAGAGTTTGGGCAAGGGACTCGACCGGAGTGTGAGAGGGAGGTGGGTTTGGGAAAAAGACCGGACCTGAGCGTGGGAGGGATGTTTGTGGGAAGGGACCAGACCGAAGTGAGAGAATGACAACTCCAGACCAAAGAGGGGATGGCACGGTGGGTGGTGGCACAGGACTCCAGCTTCAAGTAAGGATAAAAGACCTGCAGTACACAGCCCATACTCAGTCGCAGTATCCCAGGGTTTGTGTTATAGTTCTGCTACGGTTGTAAACTGAATAAAAACAAACTAGTTATGTCCGACATAATCCTAGAACTACATCATACTGAGTAAAGCTGAGTTAGAACGTTGAACTCCGTTTGACTCTAAGGCTGGTGTCAGACGAACGCATTTTGTACAGACTGTGCGTCCGTGCAGTACGGACGCACTTTCTGACGGAAGGCGCAGTACTGGCCACACAGTCCGTTTTTTTAACTGACTTTTTTTTTGATTGATGTAGCAGGGAAAATAAAATGAAAAAAACATTTTGTCCATCAAAAATGCTGGACGCATAAATGCAGTCTGTCAGTCGTTCCAACACTCACACACAAAGCTATGCGGACGCAGCGCACTCTCTGCATCCGTTCTAGCGGATTTACGTTCTTGCCTAACCTGCGACATTTGCCTCGTCCGTTGTGCAGACGTACTTAGTGTGTGGGGCTCCATTGGTCAGAATGCTATGCTGCCACGGACGTACACATGTGCGGCAACACGGACGTGATCAGTGCGCTCGTCTGACCCGGGCCTTAACAGTGTGTGCTGTACACAAACCGATTAATTGATAATGAGAAGATTCATAATATTAATGAACACATTATTTTCATTATCAATTAGCTGTCGATTAAATGGATTAGTTGTTTCAGCCCAACTCCAGAGCATAATAGTGCTAGGTGTCCAAAACTTGAGGCAATAAGTTACAAGTCCAGTGCAGGCGGACAACATCTTTAAAACAGAATTGTGTCGAATAATCCAAAACTGAAGGAGCCAAAACGATAGCTCTCTAGAACTTCTGGATTTGTATCGTTCTGCCCTGAAATGTTTAGTAGAGGTCCCTGAAGGAATTTCACGTCCCTCCGCAGACCGTCCAGGCCAGCATGTAAAACTCTGCATTTCTGCAGTAATGTTTTCTAAGTAACGGTTGCCACTTGTCAGGGGTTTAGAGGGTACGTGGAGCGGCTTTACCTTTTACATCGCAAGAGGTAAAGGAGCTGTGACACAACACAAAACAAAAACTACTTGTACATTTACGGGATCCATCTGAATGCGCATGTGTCATTACCGCACATGTAATTTCACTCCGTGAACACATAGCTGCACGTGGGCCTGCTGCACCACTCATGGAAAGCTATGGGAGCTAGCAGTGTTACTTTCTACTTAGAGATTTTTGCAATCTTAGGCTCGGGTCAGACGAGCGCAGTGTTCACGCCTGTGTTGCCGCACATTTTAACGTCCGTGGTAGCATACAATTATGATCAATAGAGACCCACACACGAAGCATATCCGCACAGAAGTGCGCATGCACAACGGACGCAAGTTAGCAAGAACGTAAATCCGCTAGGACGGACGCACAGAGTGCGCTGCGTCTGCAACGTCCGCATAGCTTTGTGTGTGATGGAACGAAGTCAGACAGACTGCATTCGTGTGTCCAGCATTTTTGACGAACAAAATGTTTTTCATATTAATTTATTTTTCCTCCTACATCCATCAAAAAAAAAACAGCAGTGAAAAAAACGGGACTGTGTGGCCACTATCTTGTCGTCAGTCAGAAAGTACGTCTGTTGTGCACAGACGCACAGAATGCACTCGTCTGACTTTAGCCTTAGGCTAATGTCAGATGAACGCAGACTTAGCTTGCGTGCACAATGGACACCACATGGTCAGTTTTGTTGACGGACGTAGGAAAAAAAAAAAAAAGGGAATTATGGGAAACAAAATTAATATGAAAAATGATAAAAAAAAAAATATAAATAATCGGAAAGTGATACAAAAAAGATATTTTGTGCATCAAGGTGCTGGACGTCACAAATGCGCTGCGTCTGACATCACTCACACGGAACGCCACGCAGACATAGAGCACTCTGCACGTCCGTCTAGCGGTTTTACGTTCTTGCCTAACTTGCGTCCATTTGCCACGTGCGTTGTGCTTGCGCAGTTCGGTGCACACGTACTTCGTGTGTTAATCTCTATTGCTCATGATTCTATGCTACAACGGATGTTAAACTGTGCGGCAACACAGACGTGATAACTGTGTTCGTCTGACGCCGGCCTAAAACCGGAGAAGAAATAAATAAAAACCAACAAATATAAAAGGCCCCCCCCCAAAAAAAAACAACACACCACACACACACCTCAGATACATCCTGGCACCTGAAGAGCCTCGTGGCAGCATTAAAGGCTGGAAGGAGTTACCTAGGAATGCGATGCATGAGGCGCAGGTGGAACCGATGTTGTTGCACGCAGAATAGTAAACATTCACGCTCCATAAATAAAACTTACAACTGGCAAAGATAACACGCGGAGCGTGGCCAGATCTACTTTGTTTACAAACGGAACAAAACTTGGGGCCTCCCCACACAAATCCAAAAAGATGTCATGTGTCAAACAAAAAGCAGCGCTTCCACCTCTGATAGTGACCGTCCCGCATCACGGGAAACAGCAAAGCAGTGATGGAGGGGCGAGACCTGCAGGGGAGCTCAATACACCTGTAACAACAAATCTTCACGGGTCCCCAACGTGGCTGTGACCTACCCATAGACAATGCTCAAGCATTCCTACAGGATTCCGCAAGATGCCCATTGGTTCGCTGGACGACATTGCAGGAAACGCAGTAGGTCTGTGTATTTGTGAGGGAAAGTCTGAACATGCAGTTAGTAAATTTCTTTCAGGAATCTTCTCACCGCGTCACCGCTTGTGTTTAAAGGGAATTCCACCCATTAAGCTACACCATGTAGCACGGCCTCACTGTAACGAATGCCCTGAGAGATCACAGCAGAAACTCGGACTGAATGAACTGCTAGAAAGGGGAATAAGCGGCATCATGCAGGATACCATCCAGATACAAGCCGAGAGAAGCTGAGGCGTGGGTACCGCTTGCAGCACTGCGGTGCCAGGAAAAGTGCCCTCTTTGGGCTCTGGTGTAAACACAACTAGAGCCGTTTTAAACTTAATAACTCCATAGCCCTGGGATCAGCAACCTTGTCCCTCCAGATGTTTTAGAACTACATCTCCCATGATGCTCGTCTGATCATTAAATTGTCTGAACCTCATGGGAAATCTAGCTGTAGAACATCTGGAGGGCCAATGTTGCTGGGCCCGGCCATAAAATCCGGCCCACCTGGTGCCCCATTACTTCTTAACCCAAAAACGCACGCTAAACGCCTGGTTTTTTGCGCAAAGTGTTAAACATTAACGCATGAAAATCACTGCTGGAATTACATTCCTCGCGCATTTTTTCATCCGTCTGGGAAATTGCGCTCGTAAAACCGACACGCAAAGATGCACGCAAAGTACCGTTGAGCACAGAAATCAGTGAGCACAATGTAATTTTTAACGCAAGTCCGTCAGACGAACGCATTTTTGTGCGGACTGCGCGCAACAGACGTACGTTCTGACGGAAGACAAGGTTGTGGCCGTCATTTTTGACGGATCTAGTAAAAAAAATAGTGCGCATCGACGCTCTCCGTTGTGAATCCGCAGTTTGGTACGGTCAGGTTGTTACAATTTGCCGTTACCACCAGCTTTTCAAAGACGTTAAAATTATGCGCGCAAACTTTGTCCGTTAAATTTTGCACTAAGACTGGAATACCATCCGCATACCAGCGCACAAACGCATTTGCGCTCACAATGTTAAGTATAGGACGCGCGCACTAAATTGCTCTCTCAAAAGGTTCGTGCAGGGTCACTCGCGTTAGACGTTAATGCACATTTTGAGCGCGAACGTCGTAATACGACATTCAGCGCAAAGGGTTTTGCCCCTCGCGGTAATGTGTTTTTGTGCGTGAAGAAGTTAATAGGGCCCCATGTCTTTCCACTGAGTGGCACCACACGCCCGCCCTGCATTGGCACAAATATCCTGTGACAATATATTACAGCCCTGCCAACCACAGCAGACTTTTTGTCTGGCGGGCACAGTGCCGGCAGGTGGAGATTTAATAGGAAGCCCACACCCCATAATGTAAATTATTCTATAGATTTAACAAGGAGAGATCACACGCTGCAATGACTGCGCGCGGACACACCGGCTGCTGCAGACTACATTTCCCATGAAGCTCTACCAGTCATTAACCATTTGGCACTCCAGATGCTTTTGCCTACATTTCCCATGATGCAGTGCCAGGCGATGGCAGTCAGGGGGGTCTGTGGGCACACAGGCCGGGTGACTGGGCCCCCGGGGAGTGACAGCACGGCCCAGGGAGGTATTGGCGCCAATGGCAGAGGGTCCTGGTGAGGAGGCAGTGCCCGGGCAGGCTGTCCTCACATGCCCCTCACAATGTGAACCCATAATGCCCGGGGCCACACAGCGTCCCCCTCCTCCGTGGCTACCTCCCCGTATGGTAGAGTGTGACAGGTCAGTGTGCCCCCCTCCTGGCCCGGGGTAAAACATGGCACATCCAGGCCTGTGACGGCCGCGGCTCACCTTCTCCGGCGGTCGTTGCGTCAGGCCGGGGCGGGATGCCGCTTTGCTGCGGACGGTGAGGCAGAGGAGGCCGAGGCCTGAGTGTCCGTGCTGCGGGGCCAGAGACGGACAGGCTGGCCAAGCGGGGCGAAGCCTCAGTCCCAGGGGCGCACAACCACACACAACAAGCCTATTGTATGGCCTGCGCGCTGCCTCCATACGCCCCGCCCCTTCCTCCCGTCGCATCCCTTCCTGCCCCGCCCCCTGCGCTGCGCCGGTGTTCGGAGAAATCAGACAGTCTCAGACACAGACCTGTCCCTGCACCCCGGCACAGCGAGCGCGCACACCCACACCCCGGCACAGCGAGCGCGCACACCCACACCCCGGCACAGCGAGCACCCACAGCGGACACACACACCCCGAGCAGCGGGTATGTTAAAGGGGAGGAAGGAAATGCTGGTGGGCTGAGATCAGGCTCCATTCTGCGGCCTCTATGAGATCCTCTCACACTGATCGCCACACACAGGAAAGTTTCTCACAGGGTCACTGGGGGGGGGGGGTATGTGTGTGGGACACCGCCAGCACAGAGGCCTAAGCTGAGGAGGACACGGGCCCCTGTGCCAGAATGTCACTCCGAGGAGCTGGCTCCCAGCATGTGGAGGCCATGGAGCCATAGTGCAGCACATACACAGCCAGACACCCAGGATCATCAGCTCTGCCAGAGGCGAGATTTACTGTCTCCCTGGAAGAATCTAACACCACAAACTGGAAATCTCTGCCCTCCAGCCACAGACATGTTACAGTTATTTATAAAGCGCAAACAAGTTCCGTAGCGCCGTACAATGGGAGAGACAGAATAACAAATAAACATACACGTTAAACGCACAGAAGGAGAGCAGACCCTGTTTAAGATTTTACAATCTAAGAAGAGAGGGGTAACACTAGGTGAGGGTGAATAGAGCATTAAAAGGCTGCGTGTGGGCTGAATGAGAAGATTGGACAAAAAAGTGAACAATGGGGGATTATGGATGAGCCTATAGGCTTCTCTAAAGTAATGTGTTTTCAGAGACTTTGAAGGACTGGAGAGACGGGCAGAGTCTGATGTTGCGGGGGAGGGAGTTCCATAGAAAGGGGGCAGCTCGGGAGAAGTCCTGTAGGCGGGAGTTGGGGGTTTGGGTACGAATAGCTGATAGTATCAGATCATTGGCAGAGCGGTCAGGTCGGGGTGTACCTGCTAATAAGGGAGGAGATGTAGGCAGCGGCGCGGTTATGGAGAACTTTGTATGTGAGCACCAGTATAATGAATTGGATTCTAAAGGAAACAGGAGCCAGTGTAGAGATTGACAGAGGGGAGAGGTGAGGTGGATGAGCCTGGCGCTGGCATTCATTACAGACTGCAGAGGGAGAATCTGGGATCTCTTAAGGCCAGAGAGAAGGAGGTTACAGTGGTCAAAGCGGGAAGAATTAAGAGGGAGAAGTGACCTTTGCTTTTAGCAGCAACTAAATCATTCGTAACCTTGGTCGGAGCAGTCTCTGTAGATTGTTGGGAGCAAAAGCCGGACTGGTGCAGATCGAGTAGAGAGCAGCAAGAAAACCGATGAGCTGGTTATAGACCAGACGTTCTACGATTTTGGAGGCAAAGGGGAGCAGAGAGATGTGACGGTAGTTCGAAAGGGAGGTAGGATCAAGAGATGGCTTTTTTAGAATGGGGGATGATCAAAGCACGTTTGAAAGCAGAGGGGAAGACTCCAGAGGAGAGGGAGACGTTAAAAATATGTGTCAAAGCAGGGACAATGACTGGTAGAACAGTCCGAATAAGATGCGAGGTGATAGGGTCAAGCGGACAGGTGGTCGGGCAGGAGGACATGAGAACTGCTGAGACATCCTCCGAGAATGGAGAAAAGGAAGACATACAGGTGCATCTCTATAAATTAGAATGTCGCGGAAAAGTTCATTTATTTCATTAATTCAACTCAAATTGTGAAACCTGTGTATTCAATAAATTTAATGCACACTGAAGTAGTATAAGTATGGTTCTTTTAGGCTAAGGTCAGACTAACGCATTTTTCGCGTTGTCCGTGAAAAAGTGCGTTCGAACGAATGGGCGCATTTTTTCACGGAGTACGCAATAGCGGTCATACGATGCGCATTTTCGTCGGTGATTTTGTACGGATCATGAATAAAACCCTTTTTGCGGGGGGGGGCGTGTCTGGATGCCGAGGTGACTGGTCGCATCCTGCTGAGCTCCGTGCTGACCTGCCCGATTATCGGGGGTTTGTGGCTGTTTTTACACCCCAATTTGGACCATCTCGCCTCGGCATTGAGGGGCTTGGACCTGGGCTTCCTCCGGTGCTTGTGGTTTCCTGCTCCCACCGCGGTGTGACCGGCTTTGGACACTTTTCCTGCCGGCGGCGGCCATCTTGGGGCGCCTTTTTTTTATTTTTTATCCCCATCTCCTTCCCTGCCTCGCGGTCTGACTACCTACCTACATGGGGAAGAAAACGAAGTCCAGCGATGAGACAGCGGACCCTCGTCTCCCCGATATCCGCCTGTCACTTGGGGTGGGAAGTGATGGAGGAGCAAGGAACCGCCGTGGCACTGCTCCTGCCCCCTCTGACATCTCCACTGGGAGCGATCTGCCACCGTCTTCCATCTCAAACGCGGGGACTCTGGAGCTGCAGAAACCTGTCCCACCTCTCACTGCGGTGGACCTCTATAAAGTGATGGACGAATTCCGTACCCTCTGGCGGCAGGACCTACAGGAGGTACGCTCTGCTACGGAGGCCCTTCAGTCGAGGATCGACGATGTCCACCGCCGCACGCTTGACACGGAGTCGGCTCAAGCGACTGCGGACACCCGAATTACGGAGCTACAGAGGCAAGTTACCCGCTTGGGCTCGGTTGTGATGTCCCTCGAGGCTAGACACCGGCGTCGTAATTTACGTCTGCAGGGGATCCCTGAGTCAGTGTCCATTGATGGGCTTCTCGGCTATGTTACAGGCCTGGTGGCGCATCTCCTCCCGGAGAATGGGGACTCTGCGGACTTGTTGGTCTTGTCTGCGGTGCGTATTAGGAAGGCCGCCACCGCCCCGGTGGTGGCTCCCCGGGATGTCATCATCGTGACCAGAGATGTGACTACTCACTCTCATCTTCTCGCTGCTGCCGGCCCCGCTTACACGATTACCTATGCCTCCACCCGCATCACCATCTTTAGGGACTTGCCGTTCCTGGCACTCGCAGCCAGACGAAGCTACAAGGAGGTCACTGCTGTGCTCCGCCAACATGGTGTCCGCTACAAATGGGGATCTGCTGGCTCTCACCGTGTCTTCGGATGGCAAACTCCATTCGGCATCGACCCTAGAAGAGGCACGTGCTATCCTCCTTCAACTGGGTCTTGTAGCGGTGCCGCACGGGCCCTGTGCTGCACAATTGGAACCCGGCTGACACTGTGATCCTCTCTAATTTTTATTTTTTACTGTGGTGAACTCCCACTCGGAAGACTTTATGGACACCTGCTCATGTCCTTCGCTACAGAGTTTTAGAGTGCCTCTTAGCTGAATATTAGTTTGATGACCCCTTACCTCCCCCCCCTGTTGGGACCTTCACCCCCCCACCTCCCTTTTGAACGATATTTTCTCTGTACTTTCCGGGACTTGCGAGATGTACCTGCTGTGTTTTAGGGCTGGGAGCTGATTGTCTATCAGAGCACGGGGATCCCCCCCTTTTTTTTTTTTCTTTTTTTTTATTTTCCCCCTTCCCTCCCGTATGAGGGACATTGGGATTCAACCTGGGTGAGCCGTTAGGTCAGCTACCTAGGCCCTGGCTGTTCTTCTGGCCCCAGGTCTCCCGGCCTTGTGGCCCCTTCCATGGCCCTCGCCTTCCTCAAGGTTGCCGGGGAGAGCCAGGAATACCACATTTTATTTTTTGGCAGTCTCTCACACCGTTTATTCCCCACCCCCTTTTTTTTTTTGGGGTCCCTGGTGCCTACTGGACGAGCGGTATCGCCCTTATGCTTTCCCTGGATCGGCCATTCTGATGAGTCTTTGAAACTCCCCTTCCCCTTTTGACTATGTTTTAGGATGGTCTTCTCAGACGAGTTTATTAAGAGTTTTCTGCTGACTCCTCATGTGTAGTATTGTTGCTGATTTCTTTCTGGCCCTGCGCGGCCAACTTTGCTGGTCGGTATGTGACCTTATTCTTTGGCAAAATAAAAATTTTGAAAATAAAAAAAAAAAAAACTTTATGCGTCTGGACGTTATGTTGGCCGGACATTGGCAGCGTCTGACGTCTCCTAATCACGCACACACGCCGCTAGCGGACGCAGCGCACTCTGTACGTCAGTACTAGCGGTTTGATGTTCTCGAAAAAATGCGTTCGTTTGCCACTTGCGTTGCGCAGCCGCACTTTTGTGCGGCCGTTCTTCGTATGCTGCCCGGCATTGGACGTAATGTGCTGCTAGCACGGCCGTGATTTAGTGCAGCTAAACGCAAGTTAATACTGCGCTAGTCTGACCTTAGCCTTAATTGTGATGATATGGTTCACATTTAACAAAAACCCACCAATTCACTATCTCAAAAAAATCGAATACTGAATAAGACCAGTAAAAAAAAATCCTGTTTAGTGAATTGTTGGCCTTCTGGAAAGTATGTTCATTTACTATAAATGTACTCAATACTTGGTAGGGGCTCCTTTTGCTTTAATTACTGCCTCAATTTGGCATGGCGTGGAGGTGATCAGTTTGTGGCACTGCTGAGGTGCTATGGAAGCCCAGGTTTCTTTGAGAGTGGCCATAAGCTCAATTGCATTTTTTGGTCGCTTGTTTCTCATTTTCCTCTTGACAATATCCCATAGATTCTCTGGGGTTTAGGTCTGGTGAGTTTGCTGGCCAGTCAAGCACACCAACACCATGGTCATTTAACCAACTTTTGGTGCTTTTGGCAATGTGGGCAGGTGCCAAATCCTGCTGGAAAATGTAATCAGCGTCTTTAACCCCTTAAGGACCACTGACTTACCCTGTACGTCCTGTCCATGGGTCTCCCTTAGACCCACGGACGTACAGAGTACGTCAGTGGCGCCTAACCCCTCTCCCGCCCGATACTTACCTCCCTCGCTGGATCCCTCGGCGATCTGGCAGGGAGGAAGCCTGCCCATGTGGATTTACATGGGCTGGCGAGGTTGATGACCTCGCCACGCTGCGTGGTGACGTCATCAGCAGGTGCCCCATTCAAATCAATGGAGGGGAGGGGGGCTCCTTCGGAGCCCTCTATCTCCCCAACCATTGAAGCTAGGGAGATGCTTTTTGCACCGCTGAAAAGGGGAGAGTCTCCAAATGAAAGACAAAACTTGCTCTCATCTGAAAACAGGACTTTGGACCACTGGGCAACAGTCCAGTTCTTCTCCTTAGCCCAGGTAAGATGCCTCTGACGTTGTCTGTGGTTCAGGAGTGGCTTAACAAGAGGAATACGAAAACTGTAGCCAAATTCTTTGACACGTCTGTGTGTGGTGGCTCTTGATGCCTTGACCCCAGCCTCAGTCCATTCCTTGTGAAGTTCACCCAAATTCTTGAATCGATTTTGCTTGACAAGTCTCTCAAGGCTATGGCTCGCTCGGTTGGTTGTGCATCTTTGTCTTCCACACTTTTTCCTTTCACTGAACTTTCTGTTAACCTGCTTGGATACAGCACTCTGAACAGCCAGCTTTTTTGGCAGTGATTGTTTGTGGCTTACCCTCCTTGTGAAGGGTGTCAATGATTGTCTTCTGGACAACTGTCAGATCAGCAGTCTTCCCCATGATTGTGTAGCCTGGTGAACCAAACTGAGAGACCATATTGAAGGCTCAGAAAACCTATGCAGGTGTTTTGAGTTCACTGGCATGTCAACATATTCTATTTTTTCGAGATAGTGAATTGGTGGGTTTTTATTAAATGTGAGACAATCATCACAATTAAAACCTTAAACTACTTCAGTCAGTGTGTCAGGATCGCACCTGGTGCGTGCTATGGTGGGACCCACAGTTCGGGGGGGTCTGAGCCCAGTATGCAGGGGAACCCACACCTCAGTACCTTGATGGAACGGATACTGGGTGATGCTAGAGCGCAGTACAGATAGAGAGTAGTCAATAGGAGGTCAGAGGATTAGCACAAGGCGGTGGTCGGTGGGTAAAGCAGAGGGGTCTGGTACACGGTGAATCAATGAATATACAGAATGAACGTCTGAACAGATCAGGGGATAAACCAATACTGAGGTACTGCACATAGGAGGGAGAGGTCCTTTATGGACAAACAGGGGGTGTGGTTGTGTGTGTTTTGGTGCTTGACTTATTAACCCGAAATGTAACCGGAATCCACTTGGTTCACTCGGGACGAGGCCGGACCGACACGAGCAAGGATTGTCTGAACACGAGTCTCTTCAGGAAAGGCAAACTTTATTTGTGACGTCACAGAATGCTCACACAGGATTGAATCGCAAAGAATGAGCCCCGAACTCACCCCGACAAGGGGTCTTATACCCCGAATACATAATTAGGTACATCCCAATTAACCCACCTCCCGGTGACACTATCCCCCCCCACGTGGGTTAGTACCTCCCTTGGTTAATTACAAAGACATTCCATACATTGGCCATAAATTGGCAAGCTTCATGTTAGTTTGACAGAAGATGATTTGCTGCTACGCTCAATCAGGCCTGTGCCCACCTCCCCAGAGCCTGTTTGTTATTTGTTGTAGATAAGACCTGGTCTGTTTCTACGCTCTTCTTTGTCTCACTGCAGGCCTCTGTGACCTTGGTGTATCCATTTCTCATCCTGTCCCTGTGTGCCAGGAACGGCCCGGATCTTCCTTAATTTTAATTGCTTCTCTGCTAATCTAACACATTCCTAAAATTCTATGTAAGCTTCATTCTAGTTTCAACTAAAATCTACCTAGTTATATTCAAGTGAACCAATATTCTGAACAAGATGGCTGCCTGACTCATAATGGCGACCATCTTCTGGCCTGATTCTCTTTCATTCCCCCCTTGACTCAAGCCTCAGGTTCTCCTCCTGAGACTTGTAGCCATTACACCCCACTAATATTATTCTTGAGTTCCTCATACTTTGGGGTACCTATTTTTGTCGGGAACATATCTTGTGGGATAATCAGTGGTATCTTTTGTGTCTGTGTAGGCGTCAGTGCTCTCTTGCATAGTGGCCATAGACATAGCCCTATGCCGTACAGTAGTGTCCCTATGACCAAGATCACCACCAACATCAGAATCATGGATCCAATCTGCGAAATAAATCTCAGGATGGATCCGAACCACTCTCTAAACGCCCCGAACCCACGGAGCGGATTCCAGCCTTCGGCAGTGATTCGTCTTGCTGTGTTCTGCAACTGTGCTACCTTCTCCTGGTGATCTTGGATTACCTGGTAATAGTCAGGGACATCATGTGTGGTGTTCTTGATGAAGGTGCAACATTCATAATGCATTGTCATCTCACACAACCCATTCAGAGCCGCACTAATCTGTTCCAGTGCCATATCATGTATCATTTGTACCTTTCGTATCTCTCGTACTTCCAGATTCAGCAACTGAATATCCATACTAGTCTTATTCAAAATCTCGTCCATCAGACTGGCATAACTGTTCATCCTTACCATTAACTCTCTTCCCCATCCAGTCCATGCCGGGAACCATGCCCATATTCGATCCGCTTTCCTGAACAACTCTCTCTTCTGTCTCTCAAACACCAGTGGATACCTAGGGTGGAGTGCTGTGTCTGTATCAGTGTCATCTCCCCTTACTCTCCGAATTGGAATCAGTTTAGCCAGATAACACATTCCCGTTATTGTAGGTGGTACCCATGTGTAACACACCCTTTCACAACACACCTGGTACCCCCCTTTCAATATAAATGGTGATAAATGTAGTGTTCCCTTTGATATTTCTATCATCAGTTGTCTCAGTCGTCTCATCATATCCAGTGCACTCTGCCTTCCATTGGTCACATTCGCAATCACCTCCTCCTGGTCGCTTGTGAGTTTTCTACATCGTATATATAGAAAATTTGCCTTCTCTTTTGTGTTGAATGTGTAAATGTACGATGTCCAGTTGAACTTACTTGAATAACACACCCCACCCTCGTTATTTGTTTCTCTATCTGGTCCTAGTTGAAAACACCATTCTGGTGGGTACACTGGCCCTGTTATTGGATATCCGGGAGCGAATGTCTCTGGTTTTTCTCGTGGTGCATCGAAAGCATGTATTGTGACATTTCCTGACGCAAACATACTCAAATTCATTGGGACAGAGGCAAATGGTATATGAATTGTCTCTGGGTGCAGTCTACTACACACCCAGCATGCGGTTTGCCCAGACTTTTTAGCATAGTCATATTTAAATTGCACAATTAAATGTCCTCTTGGCATAATCTCGGATATCGCCTCTCGCTTTTGTCTCCACATGGTACGGTTCTCCATCACCGGGTGTGTACCATTCCAGATATGGGAGATATCCACTTTCTTAGTGGTGCTTGGGCACCTGGGGCATGCTCCATGTGAGAGTCCATAAATCAAATTTGTAAGATACAAAATCAGTACCAAAAATGCCCCAAATGTCAAAATCCCTTGGGCAATTCTTTTCACAGTCACATAAACCCAATCCCTCCCCACCGGAATTTCAAAAACAAAAGACATTTCCGGTTGATCAAGGGTCGGGGCCGGGCCCCTAAAAATAGCCCTTGGGGTATCCCTTCATTCCCTTGTTGGTGGATGGTCAGGCCTTATTGTGTCCATCAAAACACCCACTTGTTGAATCTTTTGGGTGCTCTCAGTTGAATCTCTCAGATGCTCATGACTGTGGTCTTTGTCAGCTTCAGTCTCAATGGATTGGTCTCGTTGGTGGCGACCTTCCATTCTGGTTCAGGATTGGCTGCAGCTACCTTCAGTCTGGAGTGATGTATCCACGGGACCACCTCGACAACCTTCACTGCTGTAGGGGTTGATAACAGGACAAGGTAAGGACCTCTCCATTTTGGGCCTAGTGGGTCATTTTTCCACTCCTTCACCCATACTGAATTACCTGGACAATACTTATGCAGTGGGGGATAGAGAAAGTGAGGTATATTTTTTTTTTTTAGTTTCAAAATTTTTATTTTGCAATAAACAAAAGGTCACAAACCGACCAGTCCGATGGCCGCACAGGGCAAAAGAGATACTCACAAAGCAAGCACAGAAAACATAAGGGGGGGGGGGTTCACATAGGAAACTACAGAAAATCGAAAAAGAATGGGGGGGGTGTAGAAACTCGTCATCCTGCAAATACAAAAGAGAGTGATGGAGTTCGCTGATGGGGCACCAGGGAAACATACAAAACCAAAAAAAAAAAAAAAAAAAAAAAAAAAAAAGGGGGGGGTAGTGAGGGACTGCCAAACATATCGTGGCATTCCTGGCTCGCCCCAGCAACCTAAAGGGAACCGAGGGCCATGGAAGGGGCCGCGTGGCCAGGAGACCTGGGGCCAAAAGGGTGTACAGAGCCTAGGTAGCCACCCTAGCGGCTCTCCAGGCTGCCTCCAAATGTCCCACACCAAAAAAAAAAAAAAAAAAAAAAGGGGGTGGGGAGTCCCAGTGCTCCAACAGATGAACAACATTAAACCCACAGAATCGGCAAGCAGGACCATAAAATCGTTCAGGAGTACATAAAGAGGGGAACACAAAAATTAAAAGGGTGAAACACAGATCAGACATGTACGAGAATCACATCTAATCACAAACATCAAAACCCGTCCTCAAGTTGCATCAAAATAAAGCAAAAGTCCTCAGATAATAACGGTATCCCAGAATGATGGGGGGGGGGGGGGGAAAAAAAAAAAAAAAAAATTTGAGAGTCCACAACACAGGAAAAATGGGGGGGGGGAGGGTCTCATCGAAAAAAGGAAAAACTCTGCATGTTAAGGGGTGAATAACAGTGGGGGTGAAAAAACAAAGCAACGGTGATAAAGGGTCTCATCAAATAGCAGGAGGGATGTCATCATGGAGGGGGTCATTTCTCAGAGAAGGTTGGGGGAATAAAACATCAGCCTCAGACAGTGCAAGGGTAACAGACGGTTTGGGGGAAAAGTACATCAGTCAGCCTGGTCCCGCAACTGATCCTGTGAGGCTGGCAGAGCACCTGTTTGCACCAGGCGAGACACCAGAGCTCGCGCTTCATCAAGGGTCGTCGCTGTGAGGGACCCACCTTTAGAAGATACAAGGAGAGAGCCCGAAGATCCCCAGCGGTAGCGGACATCGTGCAAGCGCAACAAGGCGGTGACCTCCTTATAGCGTCTTCGGGCTGCCAGCATTAAAAAAGGCAGATCTCTGAAGATGGTGATTGTATCAGCATCGTGATTTACCCGGAAAGCAGGGCTGACGGCCTGTAGGATACGGGAATGAGAGGTCACATCTCGGAGCACCAGAAGGACGTCTCGGGAGGCCAACGCCGGTGCCGCAGCCACCTTCCGAAGGCGCATGACCGACAAAACAGGTGACCCTGTGACATCGGTAGGGGTCTGCAGGATTCGGGCCACCAAGCCAACCGCATACTGGAAAAGCCCTCCTCGGCTATATTCTCAGGAACCCCCCGAAGTCGCAGATTTCTCCGTCGGTGCCTAGATTCTAGGGCCAACACTGCGGCGTTTAGGTGAGTAACCTGCTGTCGGAGATCCGCAACCTGGGCATCCATCGCTACCTGCACCCCTCCACCTTTAGGGTACGGGCATCCACGTCGTCAATACGGGACTGGAGCGTCACCACGGCAGAACGAACCTCCTGAAGATCCTGGCGCCAAAGACCACGGAATTCCTCCATGACCGTGCGCAGGGTAGTCTCCGTCAGCAGCGGCGCCGAATCCAGTGGCAGCACTCCACTCTCCCCCGAGCACGAAGACGTAGGCCGGGAAGTAACATCTGAGGGTTCAGGACAGGTGAGTATCTCTGTGCCCCGGCTCCGCGTCCCTCCACCGGAGCTCAGACCCAGCGACTGTCGGATGTCTGTGAGGCCGGAGCCTCCCGCCTCCACCTTCTTCACGGACTTCTTCCCCATGTGTGCAGACGTCAGCCTGTATTGTCGAGGACGGAGCTGCGGGGTATTGTGTGGGCCGCAAGATGGCCGCCGTCGCAGCACACCACAGAGTGGGAAGACCCAGAGACGCTCACCGGATCGCCGCCGCCGCCTCCAAACCGAGCAAGCAGGAACCCCAGACTGTCCGTCAGCAGATCGAGGAGAGGGTGCCAGGGATGTACGTCAGAATAGCCCCAAATCCTTGGTTTCAGACGGCACTGACGGAGCTCATGAAAATGGCGACCTCTCTCCTCGGCGTCCAGACACGCCCCCAAAGTGAGGTATATTATCTCCCACCCAAGTATTCAATTTCTGCATTGATTTACCCAACAGTACAACCTGATCATTTAGTTTAGTCTCCCCCAATGGCCGAAGGTCCCCCCTTAGTCCATTAATCCGAGGGGTGGGCTGTCCGAACATAAGCTCGTACGGACTTCGCTTCAATTGGGGGGTTGGCCTGCACCTGATGTGCAATAGGACTATTGGCAGCACATCCAACCAGCCTAGTGACGTTTCTTGGCACAGTTTGGACATCAAAGTCTTTAGGGTACGGGTCATTCTTTCGACTTTTCCCGAGCTTTGGGGCCTGTAAGCAGTATGTAGCTTCCAGGTAATGCCCAACAGACGGGCAAGCTGTTGTAAACAGTTCTGTATGAATGCGGGGCCATTGTCAGACCCTGTCTCGAGGGGAAGTCCATAGCGTGGTATTATTTCTTTCATCAGGCTTTTCACCACTTCCACTGTCTTCTCCGTTCTCGTCGGGAAAACTTCTACCCATCCTGTCAGGGTACACACCATTACCAGTAGATATTTGTATCCTTTGCAGGGCGGCAGTACTGTGAAGTCTATCTGTAATGATGCCATTGGGGACAGCCCGATTGGCTGCTTCCCTGGAGGTTGAGATGGGCCTGTTCTTGGATTATTTTTGGCACATGTCACGCACTGCTGGGCTATTGCTTTGCAGACCACTGACAGTCCTGGCACGTAGAAATGTGGCTCCAACTGTTGTTCCATCATTTCTCTTCCTCCATGGGTACTTGCGTGAAGTGTTCTCACAATCTCAGGTGCCAATGTTGCTGGTAGGACTATCTGTCCGTTCTTCAACTGGAACCATCCGTCTTCTCCATATCCGCCTTGTTCTTCTGATAGCCATTTCTTCTCCTTCTCTGAATACACGGGTGTCCATTCACTCAGTGGCGCAGGTAGGAGTGCAGCCACCACCGGTGTTGCTTTGTATCGTGCCAATTTTCCATGGTTTCCCCAGACAAATTCTTCTTTTGGGAAATAGTATCGCCAGGCAAAAAACAGCAGATCTTGTCTCTCTTTCGAATCTCTCACTGCTGGTATAAAAAAGTTCATCACACTTTTCTTCATTCTTGGCAGTTTGTTTTTGATAAGGGTCTCTTTGAGAAAGAACCTCACCAATGGGGCTTGGTATTCTTCTGCTCCGAATTCTCCCAAACTCAGCAGTATTCGTGTGATCCTCAGATTATTATGAGGGTTGGCTGTTAGATTGTCAAAACGTGAGGCAAAATTTTCTGCTCGTTCAACTTCGGTTACTTTTGTATCTTCTCCACACTCCCCCATTAATTTTATGCCGAAGAATTTCAGCATCATTTTGTATGCTCTGCGAAGTCTTTGCTGAACTTCTGAGGTGTTAATCATAAGACGTGTTTCTTGAGGGTTCAGAGGAGTGGAGTAGAAATTTCGGCCTTGGGACCGTGTTGGGAAAAGCCATTGGATATAATCATGGTTGAGTTCTAATAGCTCATAATCGTTGTGCCATTTGTGCAAAATAATTTCAATAAATTCGCCTTTTGGTTCAAATTTTCTCCAATTCATGTAGAATTCGTAATTAGGCATGGGGGGTTGAGCCTCTTGCTTGCAGAGCAGGACCTTGGCTTGATCAGGTGGTATTAATGGCTTTGCAGCAGCTTTTGCAGCTTGGTCAGCACACCTGTTGCCTTTTGGGATTTCATCATGACCTTTTTGGTGGCCACGACAGTGCATAATACTGACTGCACTTGGTTTCCATACAGCTTCTAGAAGGGCTGCGATTTCAGCTGCATACTTGATTTGCTGTCTTGAGGAAGTAAGTAGGCCTCTTTCTTTGTAGAGTGCACCATGTGCATGGACAGTCATAAAGGCATATTTGGAGTCAGTATAGATATTTACTCATTTGCCTTCGGAAATTTCCAGAGCCCTGGTTAGGGCTGTTATTTCAGACAATTGTGCCGACATATGGCCTGGTAAGGAATTTGCTTCGATAATTTCTTCTGCTGTGACAACTGCATAGCCGGAGACTTTCTTCCCATCATCCATGTAACTGCTACCATCAGTGAACAACTGTAGATCGTATTTGTCTAGGGGTACGTCTTTCAAATCTGGTCTGCTACTGAACACTTCTTCCATGACTTGGAGGCATTCATGATTTGGATCCTCTTCACAGTCAGGCAGTAAAGTAGCGGGGTTCAAGGTAGCGATGAGGTCCAAATGAACCCGTGGATTCTCTCACATCATAGCTTGGTACTTCGTCATCCGGCTGTTGCTGAACCAGTAGCTTCCTTTCACATCAAGCAGGGCTTTTGCAGCATGTGGTACCTTGACATGAAGAACTTGTCCAAGGGTCAGCTTGTCTGCTTCTGCTATTAGCATTGCGGTGGCTGCCACAGCTTTTAGGCATGGGGGTAGGCCGCAGGCCACTGGATCGAGTTGCTTGGATAGATAGGCCACAGGCCTTGGCCATGAGGCAAAGTTCTGAATTAGCACTTCTGTGGCTGTTTGGTTGTGTTCATGCACATACAGCTGGAAGGGCTTGCTGTGATCTGGCAGACCCAGTGCTGGAGCTTCCATCAGGAGAGTTTTTAATTTTAGGAAGGCTGCTGTTTGTTCTTCTTCCCAGAGGAAGGGGTCATGCTCTCCCCCCTTGGTGGCTTGATGAAGGGGCTTAGCAATGTCCGCAAAGTTGGGGATCCACAGGCGACAGAAGCCAGCAGCTCCTAGGAATTCACGGACTTGTCTCCTTGTCTTTGGTTGGGGTATTCGGCATACTGCTTCTTTTCTTTCTGCCCCCAATGCACGCTTGGTACCTGTTAATTGAAAGCCTAAGTATTTTACACTTTGTTTGCATATTTGTGCTTTCTTTTTGGAAACTCTGTACCCTGCAAGGCACAGCAGATGCAGCAGGGCTTTTGTGGTGGAGAGACCGTTTTTTTCTGTTGTAGAAGCTAGTAATAAATCATCTACATACTGTAGTAGAACAACTTTGTCTGGCTGAGCGTTGAAGGACAGGAGGTCCTGGCTGAGCGCGCATCCGAAAATTGTGGGCGAGTTTTTGAAACCTTGAGGGAGGCGTGTCCAGGTCATCTGATGGCGCGCTCCCGTAGTAGATTCCTCCCACTGAAATGCAAAGAGGGGCTGGCTTGCTGGAGCCAGGCGAATGCAAAAGAAAGCGTCTTTTAAATCCAGCACTGTGTAATATTTCGTATCGCCGGGAATTAATGCCAATAAATTGTATGGATTGGGAACCACAGGGTGTAGAGTTACTGTGGCTTCGTTGACGGCCCGTAAATCTTGGACTGGGCGGTACTCTTGTGTGCCCTCTTTCAGTACTGGCAACAGTGGTGTGTTCCACGGTGACACGCAGAATTTCAATATGCCGTGGTCTTTAAGTCTTTGCAAATGTGTCTGAATGTTCTGCTTGGCTTTTTGTGGGATATGATATTGTCTTAGAGCCACAGGCGTTGCACCAGGTTTTAGATCAACGTACACTGGAGGGATATTTACAGCTAGTCCGGGCGGGTTTTCCTCCGCCCAGACTCCAGGGATTCCCAGGAGTAGTGTGTACGGGTCTGGGGCGGCCGGCGGGGTTGGTGCCGTGCGCCATTCTTCTTCTCTTGGCATAATTACTGCAATTTTTACAGGTTGGGTATTCTGGCTGGCTGGGCTGTACTGCCGTGCAGAGCTGCCACTCTCAGGCAGGTCTAATCTAGCATGACCCCCGGGAAGATGTAATTTGGGCTTGCAATTTGCAGAGGATATCCCGCCCCAGGAGCTGGATGGGACATTCGGGCATATACAAAAATTCATGTTCCACATTATGCCCACCCACACTACATTTTCGAGAAGCAAGAAAGGGGTATTTAGCAGACACCCCCATTGCTCCCATTATATCAACCTCATTTCCCATTGGGGGTGCAATTTGCTGTGTTACAACAGAATATTCGGCACCGGTATCAACCATAAAAATTTCATCTTTACCTCCCACTCTCATAGTGACCGTGGGCTCGTGATTACCAAGTGGGATGGGCCCAGGTCCGTGTCAATATGTACCTTGCCCTTCAAATGACGTTCCCGCCAAACCAACAAACCCTGCACCGGCAGCATCATTTCTCTCATATCTGCCGTTTGTTACCTGACCATTGGAGGCTTGACCTCCCGATTCCCCAGCCTCCCCTGTATCCCAAATTTAGCCAAAAATGCAGGACAATAATTTTTCCAGTGACCTTCACCCCGGCACCACGAGCACTGGTTGGGCCCCAGGGGTTCCCTAGGGGCTCCCCTACCCCCTCGACCCCTTGCTCTCCCTCTCTCTGGGGCACCTCTTCCCCCTCCGTTGCCCATATAACCGACCACCCCGGTATGTCCTCTTTGCTTCCTTATCTCCACCCGCTTTTCCTCTAGATCCCGGTTATGAAACACTTTATTAGCAATTTCTACCAACTCGCTAAACCTTTACCCAAAAAACCCATCTATTCTCTGTATTTTATTCCGTATGTTCTCTGTGACTGACCCAAAAGGAAGAATTAATTAACCTCTGATTTTCCACCGCCTCAGGGTCAATAGGACTATACATCCTATATGCATCTAGTAATCTTTCTAGAAATGCACTTGGGGTTTCTTTAGAATCTTGCACAATATCCGCTATCTCCCCATGTTCGTGGGTTTTCTTCCCTCCCGCTTTAACACCCATTATTACCGCTGTCCGGTACGTCTGTAGGTGAGCAATACCTTCAACAGTATTATATGGCCATTTGGGATCTGTTTTGGGGTAGTGTTCGTCTGCCGCTTCTGGCAGGGGCTTGCTATCTTCTACGGCTTGGGCAAGTAGAATTTTTTGCGCGCTACTATTTATTCAGGCTCTTTCCTCAGTTGTAAACATTGTCAGTAGTAATTGCTGACAATCTGCCCATGTGGGGTTATGTGTAAGCATGACTGACTCTTTCATACTGGCCACTGCCACGGATTAGTGGAGTACAGTGGTGTGTGTGTTTTCCAGTTAAATAAATCTGTTGTTGTGAATGGGACATATGTGTATTGTACTGGCCCAGGTGCTCCGTTTTCCAGTAAGGGACCTGGCACCTCCCTTAGGGGCAGTTGCATTTTACTTTTGCCGGGGTTGTGCTGGTATAGATCTCGGGGTTTATGTATATTGTTCACCTGTCATCCAATAGTGGTGGCACCTTGATTTACATTTCCACTCTCATCTTCACTGTCTTCTGGGGTTACCAGTTTATATATGTTCCCATCGGGCATTTCAATCCTTCCTGGTGGGACCTCTCTGTCACTACCGCCCTCAGCCCCCTCTTCTTCTTCTTCCACAATACCACGTGCCGGAGCGGAGGGAGCTGGCCGAGAAATAGCAGCTGCCTGCTCCCCCTCTCTCCCGCGCAACCGCGGCACTCAAAGCTTCTCTGGCTGCCCCGTAACATAATGGATAGGGCGGGGGCAGGGAATCAATCTCCTCTGGGTGTTCTACCAACACCGGTTTCCCTTTTTCACCATTATCTTTATTATTCGGGGGTACCTGTTTCTTGTTCTGTCCCGCCATCATTATAAAATGACTTTTATTTTTTACACTATACCTCCATATATCTATATACGGGTACTGTTCAGGATGTCCGCATTTCCCGGTTACCTGGGAATGCACTCTCTGTATTAACTCCGGGTCCATAGACCTCTGTTCTGGCCATTCTGGAACTAACAGTGGCCACACCATTGTACACAATAATTTCAATTTCTCTTTACTCAAATCCACACCATAATCATGTGTTGCATACAACACTTCAAAATTCCGCACCATATATTCCAAGGGAATCTCACCCTTCTTAGCCTTCTTGGGTTTGGACGACCCGTTACCCATTGTTACTCTTAGAAGCGGTAACTTTTTTTTCACAATGCAGATCTCGCTTTCAGCAGAAACACCTGAAATTTACTGTCTGGTACTTCAGTCAACAATTCATATATATCGTATTCGCTTCCTCCGTCAGTAGCCGACTGCAGTCGCCTGAGCCGGAAACATACTTTAGGAGTCCACTCTCAAGTTTGCTTCCTCGCTAGGCGAGTAGGCGCCCAATCACTCTCAGCACTCTCAGCACCACTCACAACACGTACTTGTACCAGATACATTCAGCACAAAACAATACATAAACAGTTCTACTCTCTCTACCAGCCGAGGGCACGCTGTCCCTCCTTTTGGCTCCTTATACCCAATTGATTGATCTCAACTCTTATCTGTTTGTGACTATGTGCACCCCGTTCTATGACAACACTCCCGTCTGCAATTCCAATTTGCCTATGGGTAATCTACCCACCCGGCACCCCTTCCGCTGCAGCTACCGCTGGCCTCAATTGGCCTCCTTCACTACACGACGTACACACTAGCACTGACTCAGGGCTCTCAGCCCAGTCACAGAAATCCCTCCTCCTTTCCTTGTCCACGTGCAGAAGCTTTATTTACAAACACTGACTATGACTATGCAACTGCACATGGCTACCTCTCCCTCTCTTACAGAACTACCATTTGGTTAACATCCGATCCCCCGGGTTCAGACACGCGCTAGCCACTCTGGCTCTTTTGCTTGTCCGTGCTGTCGGTGGCGGGTTCGGTATGTCAACGAGACCGTGGCCGCGGGTCTCCTTATCCGACTATGGTCGGACGTTTCCCTTATACCGGTATCTCTGATACACATACAAACATAGAAGACACTTTACCTATCGCCGCGCTGCTCGCTGTTTCCTCAGACTTGGTGGTGTCCCAGCTTCCGGGCCAGGGGTCCGTTTGGGACGAGACGAGGTCCGCTGAACAGGAAATCCTGCTTGGCGCCTGCAGATATCAGCTCACCTTCAACGGACGCCCAACCGACGGGATCACTCACACCTGCAGTCAACCGCTACAGTGTCCAGCAGTCATTGCCGTGCCAGCAAGGGCCCGTATCCCGGCTCACGAGCCCCCAGAAATGTAACCAGAATCCACTTGGTTCACTCGGGACGAGGCCGGACCAACACGAGAAAGGATTGTCTGAACACGAGTCTCTTCAGGAAAGGCAAACTTTATTTGTGACGTCACAGAATGCTCACACAGGATTGAAACGCAAAGAATGAGCCCCGAACTCACCCCGACAAGGGGTCTTATACCCTGAATACATAATTAGGTACATCCCAATTAACCCACCTCCCGGTGACACTATCCCACCCCACGTGGGTTAGTACCTCCCTTGGTTAATTACAAAGACATTCCATACATTGGCCATAAATTGGCAAGCTTCATGTTAGTTTGACAGAAGATGATTTGCTGCTACGCTCAATCCGGCCTGTGCCCACCTCCCCAGAGCCTGTTTGTTATTTGTTGTAGATAAGACCTGGTCTGTTTCTACGCACTTCTTTGTCTCACTGCAGGCCTCTGTGACCTTGGTGTATCCATTTCTCATCCTGTCCCTGTGTGCCAGGAACGGCCCAGATCTTCCTTAATTTTAATTGCTTCTCTGCTAATCTAACACATTCCTAAGATTCTATGTAAGCTTCATTCTAGTTTCAACTAAAATCTACCTAGTTACAGTTGTGTTCAAAATTATTCAACCCCCAATACTGTAAAGGGTTTTAGGGAATTTAGTGTACATTTGTAATTGTATTCAGAATGAAATCCTACAAGGACTTTTTAAAGAACCATATGCAACTAAAATGACATCAATTGGTTTTGTAATACAGTAGTAAATGTTTCTTTTATAAATTCTTCATTGACACAATTATTCAACCTCTTAAAGACTACCACTCTGAAGAACAGAGGTTCATTCAAGTGTTTTCAATCAGGTATTGAAAACACCTGTGGATGTCACGGAGCAGCAATAAAGCATAATAAGAACCAATTAGGCAGCTTTAAAATGACTGTGATACTCAGCTCCTTCTAGACATTTACTGGTGTGGTTACAAACATGGTGAAGTCAAGAGAATGGTCCAGGAAGACAAGAGAAGAGGTGATTACTCTTCACAGGAAGGGCAATGGCTGTAAGAAGATTGCAAAGATGTTAAACATACCAAGAGAGACCATAGGAAGCGAATTCGCAAATTCAAGGCAAAGGGCACTGTTGAAACGCTACCTGGTCGTGGCAGAAAGAAGATGCTGACTTCGACTATTGGATGACAATGTGATGCAGTCCGTCACAAACCTGAGGCTTGGGAGACGTTGGACCTTTCAACAGGACAATGATCCCAAGACAATGATCCCAAGCATACCTCCAAGTCCACTAGAGCATGGTTGCAGATTAAAGGCTGGAACATTGTGGAGTGGCCATCGCAGTCACCTGACTTAAATCCGGTTGAGAACCTCTGGTGGGACTTAAAGAAAGCAGTTGCAGTGCGCAAGCCTAAGAATGTGACTGAACTGGAGGCTTTCGCCCATGACAAATGGGCGAAGATACCTGTAGATCGCTGCAAGACACTTGTGTCAAGCTATGCTTCACGTTTAAAAGCTGTTATAACTGTAAAAGGATGTTGTACTAAGTACTAAGATTGAATGTCACTTGGGGGTTGAATAAAACTGATAATGATGTGAGCACAGAAAAGACATTTGTGGTTATTTCATTATAAATGTTATGTTATATTTGTCTGACCTACACGTGCCTCTTTCATTTAATTGTAAGCAAGATGACTGAATGATCAAAATCAATGTCAAACTGGCCAAAACACTCAATTTCAGTGGGGGTCGAATAATTTTGAACACAACTGTATATTCAAGTGAACCAATATTCTGAACAAGACGGCCGCCTGGCTCATAATGGCGACCATCTTCTGGCCTGATTCTCTTTCACTATCAGTGCTGGTAGTAGTGCTGACCAGGGGGCAGCACCTTTCATGGATCTGATGCAACAGCAGGCATGGTTCCTGACACAGTGTGCATTGAATTTATTTAATACACAAGTTTCACAATTTAAGTTGAATTAATGAAATAAATGAACTTTTCCACGATATTCTTATTTATTGAGATGCACCTGTAATAGAAGTGGGGGTAGGGAGTGAATAAGGTAGAATGGTTAATGGAAGAGGGAAGTGAATAAATTTCCAGTTTAACAGGTTTATTCACAAAAAGGTGAACCCCAGGAGAACTGGCAGGAGAAGAGAACAATCTAGACCAAGTAGCCGATTTGGAAAGTGAGATAAATGGGAGAATTTTGACCCAGAATTTTCAATTCTCCAGCCATTCTCCTGAGTTTCACCCTTTATTGAATAGACCTGTATGTTTATTAATCTTATTGGTGAAATAGTCAGCAAAGCTGACAGCAGTGAGGTCTGTGGATGGTTTGGCGGGGCGCATCAACATATTGAAAGTATGAAACCGACATCTGGAATCGTGAGAAAAGGATGAGGTAAGGGACAAGAAATATGATTTTTTTTTAGCGATGGATAGAGCGAGACTGTAGGAATGGAGAATGAATTTGTAGTGCAGGTAGTCCAGCCAATGTATGAGACTCCTTCAGCCACGTTCAGCTGCCCTGGAACATGTAACAACATTCTCTGCCTCCTCCTCTGCCATGTCTGTCTTTTCCCCATAATCTTAGAGGATCTGGTCTATAACCTGCTCACTGGTTTCCTCATTGCAATTGTTTTGATTTATTTTACTATTTCTGCCTTTGAAACCATATCATTTGTTAACTGGCATCTAAACGGTGTGTCAGGAACCCAGCCGCAGACAGCCTCGTGTACGCACCTGAAACCTGTGCAACACTTTACCTGCAAGAATTCCAGCCCAGGTTTTTGGAGTGGGCTGGCTTTATCAACTCCAGATCCCGCAACCCACTCCTGCTTTGCCCTGCCTGACTTGTCCACAGGTGTGCGCCTCGAGGCTATCAGAACACAAAAGGAAGCAACGCCCGTTCCTCAATGCTTCTGCATTGTCCTACATACCAAGAAGACTTTCCAGCTTCTTGATATATTTACCCCCCTGCCTTTGTGACATTTGCTATCCAGAGCCTCCTGTCTTCAGTTCCCCTGCATCCTGGTTTCCAAGTCCCACTGTGATCCCATGGATCCAGGCTTCCAAGTCCCACCATGATCCAGAGCCTCCTGTCTTCAGTTCCCCTGCATCCTGGTTTCCAAGTCCCACTGTGATCCTCCGCATCCTGCCTTTGTGACGTCTGCTATCAAGAATCTCCTGTAAGTCTCCTGTTGTGTTTGCCCTCAGTGTCTCCCTGTGTCTTGCATTGCCTTCTGTTCAGCCCCTTTCCTGCCCTGCTCTTCTCAGTTAAACATCCCTTTAACATATATTATACAGCTTTACCTGGACTCCTATCCTCAGCGTACCTGGACTTTACAATAAACTCCAGCTTAACCCATACAAGCGCCTCCTGTGTATTACTGCATCCTGGGCTCACCTGCCAGCTTGCACGGCCCTGACACGATGACTGAAATGGTACGAAAGATTTGTTCCTTGTTTACATACACAGAATAAATGACTGTCACATATATCACTGACAGAGTTTCCTGGTGCTTTCCTTCGTTATTTCTGGCACTTGTAAGGTACTTTCCAGTCAGGAGACCTGAGGACCTACATGATGCTGTGTAAAGCGGGGATCTCAAACTCTGGCCTCCCAGATTTCTTCTGAACTGCAACTCCCACGATTCTCTGGCCGTCTATTACATTGTCTATAATTCCCAGAATTCTTTCAATCAAAAGGGGGAGGGGCAGAGCTTGAGATACCTGATGTAAAACCCCAGGCCATGTATACAGACCTAAAAGGATATTCTACACATTCTGATCACTTTATACTTTTAAAATGGACAGGATGTGATGAGTGAACCCCCCCAACCCCCTGTTTTTGTTGAAAAGCTAGGTGATGTGTCATTCTCTCCTACCAATCGCGTTAGTGGACCACATCGTAGAAGCGGCCAGAGTGAAGAAAAGAAAAAAAAACGCAGTCGGCTAGAGGGGGGGATCCTCATCCTTTTTTTAAAAAAAAATTGGGAAACAAATTTCACCGAAAAATCCATCAACGGCTTTTTGCTGCGATCGGTCTGAGGTGACTGCAGGAGGAAATCGAGGGAACACAGGGACAGGTAACTATCCGCCCGAGCGTGGCTCGGGGTTACAGTTTTTGGCACTGAAATTTAACCCTGAGGCACGATCAGAAATACCGCCAGGGAGGTGAAAAGAATGTACCGATTTGACATTAAAAAAATGTCATAATCAGACCGCCAGGGAGATTAAGGGGTTAATAAATACAATAGTGTGTGTGTGTGTGTGTGTGTGTGTGTAAAATATATACATATTTTTTTTTTCTATGTAATAATCTCTCAGAGGCCGCGATGGATCAGATCTGTGCCTGTGCGCAGCTCTGATCATCATTCTGTGCAGGCACTACGGGAAAGTCAAGTGGATTTTCCTGAAATTTGTTGTGATAACATTTACAGTGGACAATGGAGGGGCCTTGATGTTCAGAACGTTTTAAGCAATTATCCCAAAGTGTGTGGTTTTTTTTTTTTGTTTGCATCTTAAATATATTTTACGGGGGGGCGTGGCCGGCTACCAGCGGAGGCAGACGTCTCTGTTCCCTGCCGGACCTGCTCTGTCGTCAGCCATCTTGGGGCCTAGGCCCCAGCATGAGTGCAACCCGATCCACCTGCGGCCTACATACCTGGGAACACAGCTGCGGCGAGCCGTGGGGATGGAGGGCCCCTGGCTGCTGAGGCTGTCCCTGCAGCGGAGATTGTGGGGATGAGCGTGGACCGGCGACGGCTGGCTCACCTTTCCCCCGCCAGAAACATGGAAGCCGTCCTGGAGGAACTCTAAGCCTGTCTGGAGTTGCTGCCCGGGGCAGATGATGAGCGCCCGCTCACGCATGGCGCCAGCTGACGGCGGTGCTGGGGATTGATCGGCGGACGGACGTTTCAGCTGGAACTGCGCCGGAGGACAGATCCTCATCCGGCCACGTGGCTAACATCCCCATGGTGAAGGACGAAACCCCGGAGCAATGCGATGGTGAGGCGCGGCGGATTGACAAGACCAGCAGGATGGTAGAAGACGCTGCGCAGGAGAGTGAAGCAGATGAGGTGTGACGACCTGAGGGACCTGGTGGAGAGGATGGGCCCCGCGGAACACTGATGGAGTCCCCCCCCGACCGGAACCTACGGACTGCCGATCAGCTGCTGAGGCCGTCGACGAGAGCTGCACGAAGTGAGATGATTTGGGGCAAGGACCAGGGACGAAGTGGTGCGCGGTGCTGGAGGCGATTGGGGCACTGGGCGGCCGGTGGCCCCCCTGCCTTTGGGTGTAGCGTCTGCACCCTGCAGCGGGGCTGTACCAGTCGGGGAAACAGGGCGGCTTGCTGCGCTGGCGGCGGAGTGTCCCTTCGGGCTGCCGGTGAATCTGGAGGAGTTGTGCCTGGGTGGGGGGTCCACTGGTGGGTTGCAGACCCCGGTTGCGGTGACGGCGCCTGGCGAGTCTGACCACCCTGCCTATTTGTTAGATATTGGCTGACATGGACCGTCCCGAAGTGTTTATTGCCCTCCGGCATGCTATTTTCTTTGCTTTTTCTGCAAAATTTTTCACTTTTTCAAGATGTGCTTTCCCCCTGCTGAGTACTTTTTCCTATATTCACCACTTGATGTCACCTTTGTTTTTTTATTTTATTCAGAGCCTTGTTAGTCCCTCTCCTATTTTCACTTTTGCGTGATATTTAGGCTAATATTGTCTGCTGGGGACTCTGTGTTCTTTTGTCTGTTTGTCATTCCCCCTTAAATTTTTTTTATTATTTTTATGCATATTTGTGTCATCTCGGGGATGCAACAGCGGCCTGGCGCACAGCTTGTCCCCCTGAGTGCCCAGGCCTGGTGCCACCTACCACCCTTGCCCCCACCCTTGTGGTCTTATGGCCGCTTGGGATGCCGCCAAGGTAGGCACAATTTTGGCCTTTGCCAACTCACCTCCCCCCTTCCCTATCCTTATGCTAGGCGTTGTACCCAGTACTTTTTTCTTCTGTAAAACTTTCAGATTGCCCCTTTGACGCTTATTTCCCTCTATCCCTGTTTTCTGTTATGCGGACTCCTTCAGATGTTTTCGCAGTATATTTTTCTTCAATATTATTTTTCTGAAATGCTTTTTCCAGGTGACATGTTTGTTATTTTCCTTAAGCTGTGCAATTATAGATGAATATGTGGGCCCTGTGAGGCCCTCACTTTCTGCATAATTGTATGACTCTTTTACAAAATAAAAATTGTCAATATTAAAAAATATATATATATATTTTACAGTTATCAAATAATATGCTGATTCCTGATGCTTTCCTACTCATGTTCCAGCCCAGGATCCAGGTATTTCAAGAATTAGTGTCTGCGGAGGCGCTTACTGGATTATTATTGTAGATAAGAGTGTGCTGCCTACAAGGTATTGCACATAAACCTCAACTAAATGTGCAAAAGTGATATGCGGTTAATAGGAAAGTCCGAGTGGCGCAATTTCTTATTCAGATGGTTTTATGTATGGAAATTGAGTCCAGACAATTGTCTTACGCCCATAAAGTGCTTATACCAGGCCTAAGTCTGAATTTTACACATTGATCACTGGCATGAAATAATGCTCTCCTATTGGTCAATGGCTTCCGCGCTAGTGCAAAGTCATAAAAATTGACTGTTTTAGAAGTTTGGCAACCCAGACATAAAATAATTAGTTCTCCTATTTGGAAATATGTCATAAAATCGCTTAAAACCAATGTTCATATAAAGCGCATGTGCTCTCCTATAACAAAGTGCAAAACACAAAAAGTGTCAAAGTGATATAGAAGGACATTTCTCGATCCTGGTGCATAAGTTGAAATAGTTCATTATATGGTTTTAGGTACTACTAAAGTGCACGTGCAAAAGTGCAAGTAGATGGAAATATAGACCATATGACTGTCCACAAGTCTCTTTATGGCATGAAGGTTGTGCTCTGGGATCCAATGTCCTGCCTCCACAATTCCTTCTCTTCAGTGGGCCAATCTCTATGTAAATGCGAGGGGAGAGAGAGAAAACAACAATAGTGCAGACTGATTCAAATGAGTTTTTTGATGAGTATATTGTAAAAAAACTCACAAATTAGCCCAAAATTCCCGGCTCTAAGGTTGAAGGGCTTTACACCATATGAGGGTGGCGCTCCCCTTCTTTAAATCCTTCAGTCGGCCTCAAATAGAGTAAACAGAGAGAAAACACTCCCATAGCGTAACCCAATCGTTAAAAAAAGGACAGTATACTTGTATTCTCAATTCACTCACCGATGTTGGAGCCTCGGATATATCAGGCTCTGCTTGTAGGCGAATGGTACCGCTTTATCAGGTGAGTACCTGACCCCTCTTCCTCAGGATGTCTTTCACCTCCGGTCTTTGGATCAGCGTTGATGTCAGGGTGGGGGCAGGATGGAGGGGGGAACCCCTTTCTTCAGGTGTGCTGGTTTCAGACTCTCTGCATCAGTCTGAGAGGGTGAAGATGGTGATTGAATCTGATCTTTTTGTGATACAGCAATGCATCGGCTTCCCCTGAATTTAAAGATTTTGATCGAGGTCTTTTCTTTCTGTCAGGCTGAGTGCCCTCAGTCTCAGGGAGAGCAGGACAGCCTTGCCACCACTTACTGCTTCAGAGACGACTTGTTCTTGATCCTCAAACCCCACATTGCAACCCCATCACCTGTGATATCTGATGCCACATGTGATCCAGCAAGGAGTGAGTCTTTGGAGCTGAGCATCATTGGCCCTGAAAATAAAAAGCCTGACAGAAAGAAAAGACCTCGATCAAAATCTTTAAATTCAGGGGAAGCCGATGCATTGCTGTATCACAAAAAGATCAGATTCAATCACCATCTTCACCCTCTCAGACTGATGCAGAGAGTCTGAAACCAGCACACCTGAAGAAAGGGGTTCCCCCCTCCATCCTGCCCCCACCCTGACATCAACGCTGATCCAAAGACCGGAGGTGAAAGACATCCTGAGGAAGAGGGGTCAGGTACTCACCTAATAAAGCGGTACCATTCGCCTACAAGCAGAACCTGATATATCCGAGGCTCCAACATCGGTGAGTGAATTGAGAATACAAGTATACTGTCCTTTTTTTAACGATTGTGTTACGCTATGGGAGTGTTTTCTCTCTGTTTACTCTATTTGAGGCTGACTGAAGGATTTAAAGAAGGAGCGCCACCCTCATATGGTGTAAAGCCCTTCAACCTTAGAGCCGGGAATTTTGGGCTAATTTGTGAGTTTTTTTACAATATACTCATCAAAAAACTCATTTGAATCAGTCTGCACTATTGTTGTTTTCTCTCTCTCCCCTCGCATTTACATCGAGATTGCCCACTGAAGAGAAGGAATTGTGGAGGCAGGACATTGGATCCCAGAGCACAACCTTCATGCCATAAAGAGACTTGTGGACAGTCATATGGTCTATATTTCCATCTACTTGCACTTTTGCACGTGCACTTTATATGGTTTTAGGTACTACTAATGAACTATTTCAACTTATAGAAGGACATTTCTCGATCCTGGTGCATATCACTTTGACACTTTTTGTGTTTTGCACTTTGTTATAGGAGATATACTTGAGAACATGCACTTTTATATGAACATTGGTTTAAGCGATTATATGACATATTTCCAAATAGGAGAACTAATTATTTTATGTCTGTTCTAGAAGTTTGGCAACCCAGTCAATTTTTATGACTTTGTGAATTTGCACTAGCTCGGAAGCCATTGACCAATAGGAGAGCATTATTTCATGTTAGTGATCAATGTGTAAAATGCAGACTTAGGCCTGGAATAAGCACTTTATGGGTGTAAGACAATTGTCTGGACTCAATTTCCATACATAAAACCATCTGAATAATAAATTGCGCCACTCGGACTTTCCTATTAACCAGGATCCAGGTATTGCCAGCCCCCCCCCTCCCGATTCTCCGCTGAGAAAGCACAACCTCCATATGTGCTGTCCAATGGAACCTCATTGCCATTCTCAACTGATGGGTGGTCATCACCAAGGAGAAGTGGCATTACTTGATGAAGAGCAGAAGATGGAGTTCAGGGGCAAAAGAAAACATTAATTTTGGATATTCTTTGCCTTTTTGAAGCTGACTGAAAATCTTTATCTCTAGCATCGATATAGAATAATTTTTGTATGCTATATATCCACAGGAAACGTCAAGACGATGCAGCAGTATTACATGGGCACTCTTAAATAATATCCCTTTTTTGCCCTTAAATAACTGAACGGATACTGTGGACGGCCTCTGCTCAATTATTTAGGTGATTTTACTCTCCTTATTCCCTTGCCTTGTGCAGCTCCTCCTCGTTGGTTCAGGAACTCCCAAACCCTGAAGTCCTTGAAGCTTTTGGTCACAATTTATGTTTCAAAGCACCTCGTGTAGCATAGACCTGCAAATTGTGCACTGCTACTGGATTCGCGCACTTTATGTATAAAAGTTCCATAGCGCCTGTGCAGAACCACATATCTGATCCATCGGCTGCCTCGGAGACCACTCGATACATTAGGTGGTGTAAGAGTTCCGTCGGCACACACTCGACTTGCTGATGTCACCATTGACCAATACTCAAACTCCCAGCTGTTGGTGATGCTGGAAACTCCTCCAATTTGCTGCGGGGGGGGGGGGGCTCCTCACATCCTAGCTACTATAAAATGGTCAGGGTGGGTAGTGTCCCTCTAATATATTAGTAACACACAGGTGTAGTTTTATGGCTGAGTTACTACAGAGCTTTTTTCAGTGAGGTCAGGAAGTTACAGGGGAATTCCTAAACTTATTTAGTAAGCAGCTACTGGCAAAAATCCTAGGTTTCTGATTGTTCACAGCTAATTACTGTCACCGGATGCAAATGATCAAAAGGAAAAGGCTCCTAATACCGCCTGTGGGAGGAGTCTCTGGATGAAAATCTTTCTTTTTAGTTGACACTTGCAGGCAGGCAGAGCCTGATTAAGATCTCTATGGCCTGGAGCTGAAGATTTTGGTGGGCTTTTTTGGAATTTAGTGAAATGAAAACATATTTTAAGTTATTTAATAGTGCAGATACGGGTATATCTAACCAGGCAGATACTGTACAAGGAAATTCCCATTCAGATTTCAATCATTTACAGTGTGTAAAATAATTTTTTCACATTTTATCCAAACCCTTGTGGTTATATATTCTATAGGGAATTCTTCATATATATAAAAAAAAATTGAAATGGGAACCTGTTACTGCATTTTTTTCTGAGAAAATATACAATTTTTAGCAATAAATGAAAAAAATTTGAAATATTTCCCTTGTGTTTTATGAATAACATGACTGTATTTAAACTCTGACCTTGCTCTGAGCGTGGGAAATGAGGTGAGTCATAGCAGTGGTATTGCTCATCTTTATATGTGACAAATGGACAATGCCATCGCATTGGAACTAAAAATAAGTAAATAAAAGTTTTTCTTTTCCTTTAGATTTTACATGGTCACGTTTGGTATCAATGCAAAGGCCAGACTCTGACCTGTCCAATGACACCTCCCTTAACCTTGTGAGGTGTAAAGATTAGTGACACAGGCTTCCAAAGCCACCTTCTGCGCACTTCACTGCAGCAGTTTTTTTTAATGTAACAATTCGTACTAACGAATTGTGCCATCACCTCCACACTTGAGATGGTGAGTTAGTGCAGCATCATTGTTCCCTTTATAATTGAAAAGTGGAAAATAGTTAGAAAATTATTATTTTTTATTTACTTTAGTGCTTCATAAAAACCTGGTCATGTTTTGTATTTTATTTATTATTATTCTTTATTTATAAAGCGCCAGCATATTCCGCAGCGCTGTACAATAAGCACAGTATAGACAGGGTTACAATACATTGAACAACATTTGACAAACAGTACAGGAGGAGATGAGGGCCCTATTCCCGTAGGAACTCACAATCTAGGAGGGTTGGGGTTGGAAACAGGAGGAGAGGACTGTAAGGTGAGAGTGATTGATGGTTGCATCAGTGAGTTGGGTGGTAGGCTTCCCTAAATAGGAATGTTTTCAGGGAGCGTTTGAAGGAAGAGAAGTTAGGGGAAAGTCTGACAGCACGAGGGAGAGCGTTCCAGAGAGTGGGGGCTGCGCGTGAGAAATCCTGCAGTCTATCATGGGAAGAGGTGATGCGGGGAGAAGCTAGGCGCAGGTCACTGTTTGACCTTAGGGAGCGGGCTGGGGTGTATTTGGTGATTAGTGAGGACAGGTAGTGGGGCGCTGAGTTAGTGAGGGTTTTGTAGGTAAGGATAAGGATTTTGAACTTAATTCTGCAGTGGATGGGGAGCCAGTGAAGGGACTCGCAGAGGGAGCGGCAGAGACAGAGCGGCGGGTGAGGTGAATTAGCCTGGCGGAGGCGTTCAGGATGGATTGTAGGGGGGAGAGGCGGGACAGAGGGAGGCCAGATAAGAGATTATTGCAATAGTCGAGTCGGGAGATTACCAGGGCGTGTATGAGTTGTTTTGTGTGACAGCGGTAAGAAATGGCCGAATTCTGGAAATATTACGCAGTTGGTATCGGCAGGAGGAGGAAAGAGACTTGATGTGGGGGATGAAGGAAAGAGCAGAGTCCAGTGTAACTCCAAGACAGCGAACTTGGTTTGATGGGGAGATGGTGATACCCTCCACCGGATAGAGAAGTCAGGAGGTGGGGAGGCATTAGAGGGAGGAATAAGTAGGAGCTCAGTCTTTGACATGTTGATCTTTAGGTGGTGGGAGGCCATCCAGGAGATGCCAGATAAACAGTCACTGACTTTGAAAGGACAGGGGGAGAGAGATCAGGGGTAGAGAGGTAGATCTGAGTGTCATCAGCGTAGAGGTGGTAATTAAAGCCAAAGCTGTTGATGATTTTGCCCAGGGAGGAGGTGTAGATGGAAAAGAGCAGAGGACCAAGGACAGAGCCTTGAGGTACACCAACAGATAGAGGCAATGAAGAGGAGGAGTTACCAGCAAAGGACACACAGAAGGACCTGTTGGATAAATAGGAGTCAACCCAAGCAAGTGCAGTGTCACCGAGACCCAGAGAGTTGAGGGTCTGGTCAACAGTGTCAAAAGCAGCCGAGAGGTCAAGCAGGATGAGAATAGAATAGTGGCCGTGTTTTTTAGCAGTTAGGAGGTCGTTGGTGACTTTGAGGGCAGTTTCAGTTGAGTGTAGGGGACGGAAGCCAGATTGCAGGGGGTCAAGTAGGGAATTGGAGGACAGGAAGAGGGAGAGGCGGTTGAAGACTAGTTTTTCTAAAAGCTTTGATGTGAAGGGAAGCAGGGATACAGGGCGGTAGTTGGATGGAGAGTTGGTGTCTAGGGATGGTTTCTTTAGTAAAGGGGTAACTAGCGCATGTTTGAAGGCGGATGGAAAGGAGCCAGTGGAGAGAGATAGGTTGAAGATGTGTGTGAGAGCAGGGGTGAGGGAGGAGGAGAGGGGAGGAATTAGATGTGAGGGAATGGGGTCGAGCGGGCACGTGGTGAGATGTGAGGAGGACAATAAGGAATTGACTTCCTCCTCAGTGGTTGGGAGGAAGCGGCAGAGGGTGGCAGAGGGGACCTGTGGGAGTGGAGGTGGCAGATAACTATCTTGTGTTGGGATGTTGCTTCTGATAGTTAGAGTTTTATTGAGGAAGTAGTCTGCCAGGTCTTGAGCGCTGAAGGCAGCTGAGGGGGGAGGTGCAGGTGGGTGGAGGAGGGTGTTGAAGGTGGACCAGAGCCGTTTAGGGTTGGAGGACAGCGTAGATAGAAGAGATGAGAAGAAGGATTGTTTGGCCAAGTGGAGGGCAGAGGTGTATGACCGGAGAATAAACTTGAAGTGAACAATATCAGCTTCAGAGTGGGATTTCCTCCAGGCACGCTCTGCAGTGCGGGAGCATCTTTGCAGGTAGCGAGTTTGGAGGGTGTGCCAGGGCTGAAGCTGGCGGCGTGGGGCCTTGCAGAGTCGAAGAGGAGCAAGAGTGTCTAGAGCAGAGATAAGCGTAGTGTTGTAGTGATTAGTGGCAGCATCAGGGCAGGTGAAGGATGAGGTATGAGGGAGGTGGTGAAGTAGGTTGGAGAATTGATGGGGGTCCACAGCATGTAGATTTCTGCGAGTGTGTGTGCGGGGTGGGGGAGCAGGGTGTTTAGGAAGTCCAGATAGGTTGAAAGAGAGAAGGTGGTGGTCAGAGATGGGGAAAGGGCGACATTTGAACTCAGAAATGGAGCAGAGGTTGGAAGACCAGGTCAATAACGTGACCATCGCGGTGGGTAGGGAGGAGGGAGGATTGTGTGAGTCCAAGGGAGGACGTGAGTGAAAGAAGTTTGGAGGCAGCAGGAGCGGAAGGATCGTCAATGGGAATGTTGAAGTCCCCGAGAATTAGGCATGGAAGATTAGAAGACAGGAAGTGAGAAAGCCAGGTAGCAAAGTGGTCAAAGAACTGGGAGGTTGGTCCCGGTGGGCGGTAGATGACTGCCACCCTGAGAGCCAGAGGAGAGAACAGGCGGATGCAGTGTGTCTCGAAGGAGGAGAAGGAGAGGGATGGGGGTGGCCTTTACATTGATACCACTTATAACCCTGTAGCTTCTATATATAGTTGGAGATACTGGGGTTCAAATGTTCATCAATGCAGACATACAGGGTTATTCAGAGCGTGAAAAGCAGGAGAATGATTGGAGAATGAAAAATTCTAGGTCAAAATAGCCAAACCAGAAAAATTCTCCCTTTCATCTCACTTTCCAAATCGGCTATTTTGACCTAGAATTTTTCATTCTCCAGTCATTCTCCTGCTTTTCACGCTCTCCGAATAACCCTGATAGTTAGCCTTTCTCTGGGCCTATTCTGGGGCATGGGCCTGGAGCTGCTGTTCCATCAGCCCCTATGTTAATCCGGCCCTGCTTGCAGGGGAATCACAGCGCTGTAGGGAAGGGATAACAGTTGCACCTTTCAAAAAATTCAGCATCCCTACATGTTCAGAAGAACTGTGAGTCATTGGCAAATGCTCTGTATTGGCTGGCCATCCACTGGGTCCATTTTTGTGCGACTAAGGCCGGGTGCACACTAGACGTTAAATTCTGCGCTCTAACGCGCGTTACTGGCGTGCGTTACTGCCTACAGTTAACGCCGATAGAGCACAACACACGCTACCGCGCGCTGCGCATAACATGCGCTGTGGGACGTGTGTTTACAGAAACACCTAGCTTGTGCGCTAGGATCGACGCGACGTTGGCGCGTCAAATTCATCGCGCATGCGCACAACGCACAACGTTGGCCGCGTGGGAACGTCAAATGAACGCACTTTATTAAATTAATTTTATGGCCAGCTTTTTTTTCCTCCAGCTCACAAAATTCACGTTTTTAAGACGTGCGTCAAAATTAACGCATCGTCTGACATCTACCATCTCTTCCGTCATTTTTAATGCACGGGTCCGTCGTTTTTAACGCGCGTTAGTGCGCAAAAATTAACGTCTAGTGTGCAGCCGGCCTAACAAGTCATCCGTAGTCCTCCAGTCTAGCAATCTTTCCCATTTGAAGGGGATTTGTCTGACTAAAGACGAACGACCTGGTACAGAAAACATGAAAAAATCCCCTGAAATAATACTTTCATTTTTTCTATTTTCAGCAGAAAGTCTTATATATTTTTCTGAACAGGTTTGTATTTTCTTGACAATCTTTTTGATTCGATATTTTTTTTTTTTCTTTTTCAGTCCGGTACGCAGTAGAGTGGAGAAAGCATCTTGTATGTTAAAGCCCCTTCAGGAAAAGGGACAGCAGACAGCGTTTTCTTCAGTCCTTCGGTCGGCCAGAATCACTTGCAGTGGACGACCCAGATCGTTCACAAAAGTTGTCCGTAGTCGGACGACCAAGACTACAGACCCAGTGGACAGCCAGCCTTATTTGGTTCAGGTGCAGCATGTAAAGGTGTGCACAGCCAGAAATCACTCTCCAAGGGGAAACACAGCATGCCACAGCAATAAGAACAAACAAGAAGTTTGGCAAATATTTTACAAGGTTTTAAAAAAACATCTGTCACCAGTTTGGTTAACACAAGGTTTGAAAGATCTTCCAAATCTGCCTAAATGAGCCAAAATTAGTTTTGGGTGTAACCGGTGCACTTTAGTGGTATATGACGAACGGCTGGAGAGCACTGGGCAAAGGGAGACATTAAGTTCAACTTTAAACACATAAAAATATATATATTTTATACTACACAGCCATTGAATGTTTTGCATGAAGTAATTATTGAAAAGCTCAGACTTTTCTTGGAGACGCAAGACTATAATTACGTCAGAACCTATATGTCTTTTGAAGAATAAAGCTTTATTATTCCTCCCCGTTTAAGTGCTTCCAAACTATTTGCATGGGACTATAAACCTCCAACACCTACCTGTAGCACATTGACTGCCACACAGAAGTAATTTACATTTTTCTTTCATTCAGTGGGTGATATGTAGGCAAATTCCAAAATAACAAATGTATAGAGCACATTTAATGAAACTAAAAAAATTCCATAGCCACATAATTTCGGAAACATGTAGTAGAATCCAGTGTTTAAATGTGGCTGCTATAGTACAGTGAAATGTCTGCCTTTCCACCTGTATGGCGCTAACCATGCAATTTTCTATCAGACAAAAGCTAGAATGCAAACAAAGCAAAGTCCCGATAGGAACAGGGCTGTGCTGTGTGAGTGGAGAGCAGGTGTTGCAGCTTCCTGGTAACAAATAGACATTACTGTGGATTGCTTTAGTCACCAAGAATTCTTATAGTGCAAGGGTCAGTGAGTGCGATCTCAACCTCTATGGACTTTAATAACTGGCTGCCGATTTGCTGAGACGCTTCCAGGTCTGTAAAATCTGAATAGAAACAGTAAAAAAGTTAATATTTAGCTCAATTATTAAATATGAATAGATAAGATTACATTAAAGATAAAGTATGGACCACTTAGAGCCAAAGAATTGACGCCTTTGAACTATGGTACTGGAGAAGACTCCTGCGAGTCCCTTGGACTGCAAGGCGATGAAACCGGACTGCTCTTTAGAAGACCCAATCCTGAAGATGAAACATATTTTGGTAACCTAATGCGAAGGAAGGACTCACTGGAGAAGAGCCTAATGTTGAGGGCAAAAGAAGAAGACGACAGAAAATGAGGTGGCTGGAGAGTCACTGAGGCAGTAGACTTGAGCTTAAATGGACTCCTGAAGATGGTAGAGGGCAGGATGGCCTGGAGAAACGTTGTCCATGGGGGTCGCACGAGTCGGACCAGACTTCGCATCTAACAACAAATTCTAAAATTTGAAGAGCACTTGGCGAACCCTTATTGCTTTTTAGCCACCCCTTCTTTACTTTCCATCACTGGCAGCTGGTGTCATTTGCACAATTCTGACCTAAGTAAACCAACGGGTACATTCACTAAGCACCAAAATTTTGGCGCTTTTCACTTCGGCGATTCCATTTCACCAACAGTACAGGGAATTCACTATTCACCAGATGGTCACCGTTGTGCGCTGGAATTGGAGTCGTCGAGGCCTCATGAAAAATTTGGAGAACGTCAAAAGAGCTGCGGCCTTGGCAAATTCCACTAAACAGAACTCTAACCCCTGAAGGACCGAGACAACTTTACAAGTTCAGAAAACTTCTAAAAGTAGAATTTCAGCAATTCGCCTCTTCAACCATAATTTATCTCTTTCATAGTAAGTGCACCCGCCTCCTGCAAGTAGACCGCCTGTCAAATACAAATTCATTACAATGCATTTGGATAGGGTCTCCAATTTCACCAATGCCTGATGCTGGAACAACTTAGCGTATGGTGATTTGCTGGTGTGCACTGGCCATCAAAAAACCCCACTTGTGTGTTTGTAGGTCCCTGATACCTTGAAAATGTGGGGGGGGGAAGGTTGGTTGTTTCCTAGCGTACCAAGACTTAACTTCAGCAAGTGGTATGGAGAGCATTTCTTTATACATAGATTGCAGTTCTCGCCTCCTGCAGCTCAACACCGACTGCACCACCTACGGAGAAGAGGTGTGGCCACAAATGGGGGTTTTCTGCAACAGGAGGTGGCTTACCGCCAACATCATGGTTGATTAATATGTGCAACAAGGACCAATGTGCATCTTGAATACTGAGCACATTCCCTCAGGCCTGTCAATACATACCATGATAAAAAGAGGCACACTCCCATATACTTCACCCTAGCTGAGTGCCCCAGGGTCCAAATGCAGCTAGCCGACCGGATCATCAATTCCAAGAAGGGAACGCAACATTTTGGTCCTTATCCAAGCTGAACAAGGCCCTTGGACAAGGACTGAACCATTCCATATTTTCCAATAAATCTTTCTCTCGCTCCTCATGCACTGCTTCTCTTTTGGATTTAGTTATAGATTCCTTGAGTTCACACTAGGTTTGAGAACATGTAGAGCACAGGGGAAAAAACACAAATAGTGATTGTTCACCTTCTCAATGATGACAACTGCTTAGGGCAGTGGTTCCCAACAGCGGTCCTCCAGTACCCCTAACCGGTCAGGTTTTCCAGAAATCTGAAGCACAGCACAGGTGATATGATTTGCTGCTCAGTGATTGCAGGATTCAGTCTGCATTTCCCAAAAGTGATCCTTAAAACCTGGCCTGTTAGGCCATCAATCTCACATTCCAGTCCCCCAAGACATTGATGGCCTTCAGTTCCCAGAATTCTTTGAATGCAATAGATGTTCGAGGAATCATTGGCTTTGCAATTCATCTTCATTGGGGTTAAAAGTTTGAGATTCCTGGCTTAGATTATTAAAAGTAAATAGCATTTAATACAAATAAAATAAACAGTCACTATTTTTGTTGAAGCAATTTACCAACAATTTAACAAATTTAAGAATGCTTTCACAGTATAGATTATTGGTTTCCGGGTGCATTTTCATTACTAAAATATATATAAAAAAAAAAAAAACCTTAGGGAAAAAATGAATTACTTCAGATTCAAATTTAAGAGGGGGAAAAAAAAAAATGAACTTTATGCAAAAATGACATAAATATTCAAAATACCGTACAAATATTGTAATGTTTGTAAATAAAGACAGATTACTGCTAAACTCTAAATGACATACAGGAATGTATAACGCACATCACATGTTTTTGCGATTATTACGCGCTGAAAAATATACAAAATAGTACCTTGGACAAACATTGAAACAGACTTTTTTATAAAATTTGAATTTTTCTTAATTAAAAAAATGTCACATTTATACTAATACAACAGTAGCAAATCTTGTTTTTCTAAGGGTAAAGATCTGAACATAGTCCCTTATTATACAAAAGTGCAGTGGCCTCTCCTAGTATTAAACCTTACATCTTTTAGAGGAACCATGATTAATATTTTGTACACAGAAACGTCAGTTTATGAGCAAATCACTTCTTGCCAGAACGCACTAGAGGACAATAGAGATGAAGACTTTCTGATTGTATTTCTTTATAAAAATCGCACAAAAAAAAAAAAAAAAAAAGTAGAACTGGTCTACAACGGGAACTAAATAAAAATTAAGGATACTAAGCCTTCTGTAATTCAGTAAGCAGTTCTGGAAATTCAAGTCTACAAATTTATATCCCCATCTGCATGTCAGCAAAATTGTAGAAGTTGTCCACGTCATGAGAGGAGGAAGCTTTGCTTTCTGAAACAAATACCTGTCAAGAGAATAAAGAAAAAAAGAAAAGTCAAACAGTTATGGGTAAAGCTCTTTAAAAACTGTACAAAACGGATACAAAAGACATTAAAACATTGTAATTGTAAGTATTTGAAGGGAAAACTTGAGGGGAAGATTATTAACCCTTGCTGACCCCCAAACAGGCATTTTTCCTTTTTGGGCATTTTTTGCTTTCACTTCTTGGTATGTGGTACATTCTACTCTTTGGTGCTCATTTTGGTAGCTACACAGTCCTTTACAAATTCACCTCTCATCACTGGGTAAAGAGGAGAGCATGATCCATTACTTGCCCGTACTGCAGTTTGAAAACCACAGAACAGCCTTTTGATGTTTCGCAGTGTGTATTTTTATTGTCCGATGACTTGATTTTTGTTTTTTTCATATCTATTGCAGTGTATTAGCCGTGTTATGGCTTTCCCGTGACATATTCAACGATTTACGGAGGCCCTGCGAGGCCTTCACTTTATGTTTGTTCTATATCTGTTGATGCAACATCCGTAAATAATTCTCTTTTTTCCCCCCTTTCTCATTATCCTGCGGAACTTTTATTTTTATTATTATTGCCCACTCATTTTTTGATCATACGCAGCTCCTTTATGACTACACCCCCCCCCCTTATGTTTTATGTGTCCTTATGATTGTGATATTTGGCCCTGCGAGGCCGACCCTGTTGGTCAGTGACCCTTTGAATGAATACAAAACAAAAACAGAAGAAACTACTTTACACCACCCAGGTGATGTCCTTTGAATACATCCCACACAATACAAGGATTTCAGTCAGTGGACGACCCATAGACTCCATTGCCAAAGAGCAAGGAGCTAATGATGGAAAGACACAGGGGGGGGGGGGTTACAATACATAAAATCGTAAAATGGAAATTGATGCACCCAATGACACGTATAGAGTGAAATATTTTCTTAACCAAACGTACAAAAGAAAAACAAAGCACAGGTAAGCCATCAACAACATAAAGTAAACACAATAAGGACATTTCAATTTTTACTGGTACTGGCCCTCTAAAAAGGAACACTATAACAGTCAATCCCTCTACCCCCCTTTTTTCTTCGGCAATTTGCCTAGTATACGTAACTTTCGTATGTACGTACACAAACTGCGTATCTTGCATGCTTTTCGCGCGCACAGTACATTAGCACCTGGTAGATGTTATTGATTGAAGCTACGTGCGCAACTCAACAAGCCCATGTCGGCTTTCTCCCCGGCCGATCGCTCGGATAGACCTGATAATGTCAGCATGCAAAGCAGGGCGAGAGGGGGGTGCTCCAAGCAGTCTGACCACTTTAATAAGCTAAAGTGTAAGGCTGAAACAACAAATAGATTAATCGACAACTAATCGATCAAAATAGTTGTAAACTATTCTCATCGAATAAAAGGTGTGTGCTGTGCCAACCGATTAGAGTCAGACTGAGTTAAACGTTATAACCTCAGAATCTGCTTTCGAGCTGATTGGAGAAGACAAGCTGCTGCTTTGCTCTGCACAATTTAGTTCTAGGGTTAATCAGACATAACCAGTTTGTTTTTATTTAGTCAACAGTAGCAAAACTATAGCACAGACCCTGGGGTGCTGCCACTGGTGTTTTATCCTTACTTGGAGCAGGAGTCATGTGCCACCCACCCCACGCTCCATCTCCACTCATTCCCTTAGGCTTGGTCCCTTCCCCAAACTCCCTCTCACACTTGAGTCCAATCTCTTGCCCAAATTCATTCCTTCTCACACTCTGGTATGGTTCCTTGCCCACAATCTCTCCCTCTCTCCCATAAGTTTGTCCCTTTAAAATAATTTCATGAACACTGTTACATAGTGTTCCTTTAAGTCAAGGCTTTCAAACTCAGCCCCCCCCCCCCAGATGTTTCTGAACTACAACTCATGAGTCCTTGGCCATCTATTGCATTGACAGAATTCTGGGGAATGTAGGCCTCAACTTCTGCTTTAAGTAAACAAAATTAAATTTTCAATCAACTATGAAAATAATCGTTAGTTGCAGCCCTACTAAAGTGGTCGGTCAGGGTGCGTAGTTTGTACCTTTTTAAAATAATTTCATGAACAAACTGAGTAGAGGGAGGGAGTTTGGACAAGGGACCAGATCCAAATGTGGGAGGGCGTTTGGGAAGGGACTGGACCAAAGGGAGGGTGGAGTGGCGGCACAGGACTCTGCCTCCAGGTAAGTATAAAACACCAACGGCATTCCACCCAGAGGCAGAACCCCAGGGTCACCCAGATCTAACTTTCCACGATCTGTCTAATCCTGTTACTGCCTGCCTATCTATCACGTCCAGCATCCCAGGACCTACCCGGCAGCCCCGTCCTCGCTGCTCGCAGGCCGGGTGCCGAGTGATATGCTGGCCTGCGGCGGTCATGTAGGTGGCCGGGAGATGGGGTGTGGCATGATGACGCGTAGTCGCCGAGTTTAATGTCAGTCTGCTTAGGCAGACTCATTGCCCTGAGTCTGAGTTTGCTTCCCCAGTGCTTTGGCAATTTTCTGTTATATCCATTTACTTCTGGCTATTCTGAGAACCCTCTATGTGTACCTTACCCAGCTATTACTAAGAACCCCGCTTTGTGTACCGACCCGGCTATTACGGAGAACCCCGCTTTGTGAACCGACCCGGCTATTACTGAGAACCCCGCTTTGTGTACCGACCCAGCTATTACTGAGAACCCTGCTTTGTGTACCGACCCAGCTATTACTGAGAACCCCGCTTTGTGTACCGACCCAGCTATTACTGAGAACCCCGCTTTGTGTACCGACCCAGCTATTACTGAGAACCCCGCTTTGTGTACCGACCCAGCTATTACCGAGAACCCCGCTTTGTGTACCGACCCAGCTATTACGAGAACCCCGCTTTGTGTACCGACCTAGCTATTACTGAGAACCCCGCTTTGTGTACCGACCTAGCTATTACTGAGAACCCCGCTTTGTGTACCGACCCAGCTATTACGGAGAACCACGCTCTGCTATTCTTGACAACCCTGCTCTGAACACAATCCTTGGTATAAGGCTGACCCTCTCTCCAGGTATTAGGATCTATACGGTCAGGGCCTGCGCTGTTATACTACTCTGTGGCCTGTTAACCCTTGCTAGGTGTATTAAGAGCGTGTCCCTGAAGGTAGTTAGGGTACTGTATACAGGGATCGACATCTTTGACTCATGGGGGATCCGTGACACTATCGTCCGTCTCTGACTGGATGACTTTCCGTTTACTAAAGCTCAACCTCTCTAAAACTGAACTTCTCAGCTTGCCTCCTTCTAAATCTAAAATTACTGCACCCATTTCCCTTCAGGTGAATGGTACCACCATTACTTCTACTTCACAGGCTCGTTACCTCTTTGACTCAGATCTCTCCTTCACTCCTCAAAGTCCGTCACTAACCGAATCCTGCTACTTCCACCTAAAAACATTGCACGTGTCCGCCCCTTCTTAAATCAAGTCTACTAAAATGCTCATCCGAGCTCTTATCTCCAGTCTTGACTACTGTAACCTCCTACTCATTGGCCTTAAGAGATCCCGGATTCTCCCTCTGCAGTCTGTTATGAATGCCTGTGCTTGGCTCATCCACCTCACATCCCGCAACTCTCACACCTCACCCCTCAGTCACTCTCTACACAGGCTCCAGGTTTCCTTTAGAATCCAATTCAAAATATTGTCCTCACGAACGAAGCTCTCCATAACTGCGCCCCTGCCTACATCTCCTCCCTTATTAACAGGTACATCCCATCCTGGTCACTTCGCTTTGCCAAGGATCTGATGCCAACGTCTCCTCGTCCCCGCACCCCCAACTCTCGTCTTCAGGACTTCTCCTGAGCTGCCCCCTTTCTATGGAACGCCCTCCCCCACAACATTAGACTCCCCATCTCTCCAGGCATTCAAGATGTCTCTGAAAACATTACTTTAGAGAAGCCTCACTCCATAATCTCCCACTGTACAGGTCTTGCTCCATCTTTCCCGTACAGCCCACATGCACCCCACTACTTCACAATTCACATGCTCTATTACCCTCACATTAGTGTGTCACCCTATCCTCTTAGATTGTAAGCTCTCGAACAGGGTCCGCTCTCCTACTGTTCTGTGTGTTTAAACTTGTATGAAAATTTGTTATTCTGTCTCACCCATTGTACAGCGCTATGGAACTTCTTACTGCTTTATAAATACCTGTAACTGTATTAAAATGAGAAGGATACAGACCTTGGCGCCACTGAAAGTATCATTAACAACCATACGGCAGCTTTCTACTGCTCCATCTCCATTAAATTCCAGAGCCACCACAGAACCTAAGAGAAAGAACACATTGCAGAATATGATTAAAATATTGTAATTGCGATTTTTTTCCTTTTCATTTTATCAGGTTAATAAACCTGCCAAAGTAATCCTATAAATAAATAGTTTCAAATTAAGTTACTGAATGCAACATACAGAATAAAACTTTTTGGAAGCCAAATCGGTTCATGAATAGGAAAGTAGTGTTTACAAGGTGCCTTACAAGTGTATCAAAACTCTGAACAGAGATTATATATTTAATTTGTACAAGCAAAGTTCAGCACTCATGGGATTTGTTTTATCTTCCAAAATATTGTTCCATAAAACCGATGTTTCAGCTCCTCACAAGGTAGCTTTCATCAGGATAAAGATACATGATTTTTGAATCTCTGAACGCACAACACGTCGAACCTTGAAGCAGATGGGCTACAGCAGCAGACCACATCGGATGCCACTCCTGTCAGCTAAGAACAGGAAACTGAGGCTACAATTCGCAAAGGCTCTCCAAAATTGGACAATAGAAGATTGGTATAACGTTGCCTGGTCTGAGGAGTCTCGATTTCAGTTGCGACATTCAGATGGTAGGGTCAGAATTTGGCCAAAACAACAAGAAAGCATGGATCCATCCTGCCTTGTATCAATGGTTCAGGCTGGTGGTGGTGGTGAAATGGTGTGGGGATATTTTCTTGGCACACGTTGGGCCCCTTAGTATCAACCGAACATTGTTTAAACACCCTGAGTATTGTTGCTGACAATGTCCATCCCTTTATAACCACAGTGTACCCATCTTCTGATGGCTACTTCCAGCAAGTTAATGCACCATGTCACAAAGCTCAAATCATCTCAAACTGGTTTCTTGAACATGACAAGGAGTTCACTGTACTGCATTGGCCTCCACAGTCACCAGATCTCAATCCAATAGATCATCTTTGGGATGTGGAGGAACGGGAGATTCATATCATGGATGTGCAGCCGGCAAATCTGCAGCAACTGCATGATGCTATCATGCCAATATGGACCAAAATCTCTGAGGAATGTTACCAACACCTTGTTGAATATATGCCGCGAAGAATTAAAGCAGTTTTGATTGAAAAAAAAAAAGGTGGTCCAACCCAGTACTAGTAAGTACCTAATAAAGTGGCCGGTGAGTGTATACACACACACACACACACACAACAAAGAGCTCAGGTTCCTAGCGATCACGACCTTCGGTTACCAACGTCTGCCAATAGCTTGCCAGGTGGCCATAGAGAGCCACTGGATTTGCTGTGCCAACATGATCATGTGACATGCTGGAGCTTACAGGAAGTGTAAGCATGTCACATCCAAACAGAGCAGGCTGCCCAGCGTTGGGAAGGGAGTTTAAAAGGTAACCAAAGGTTAAAATGGTAGGGTGTGTGCAGATTGTTTAGGTATAACCTTTCATGCCCAACTTTTGTTTTAACCCTAGAGTATCCCTATAAAAACACAATGGATTGGACTGGCAAACTGTTACACTTGGTAGAACGCAGTGTTAGGAGTCGCTTCATTCTTACCGTTGTCCAAGAAAGGTATAAATTCGGAAGCTTTGTCCTGGAACACTCTTTTTGCATCTTCAGGCTTCATGGCAACTTCCTTTGTCTGGATTAGGGACAAACCCTTACCCACCATCTGCATTATAAACAGAAAGTGTTAACAGTGTAGTGTTCTAAATTTGTCAAGACCCAACTCGAAATCATTAGGAGCCAAATAACAGATTTTCTTCTAGATTGTCAAACAAGAGTCCTGAAAATTAGGAGCCAATAGCTATTGTGCTGCTGGATTTGCTATGCTTTGCTATCGATTTAAATGCTCAACAAAAGTAAAACTGACATTTAGATATCTTCATCTAGTAATAAAGTTAAACATACAGAACATTTATAAAACAAATACATGAGACAATGCAAGTCAAATTTACCAACATGGAGTTTTATTTTACACATTTAATGCAAAATATTTTGGAATAATACTAAAAAGAAAATATTTGCCCTCTGTATAGAGGGACAGCCTTTACAGACAAATACCTGAAACACTTGGAAATTCACCCAAAAGCTGGTACTACAGTACTTTGTTATTCCAGCATATGGTCTTCATGGCTTATTTGTGAAAGGCTTCCCAATTCAGGCTCACCAGGGCTTACCACTCCACTAAAAACAAGCAAATACATCACTACTCATATTTTATATAAATTACCTCATCAATCATTTTCCTGGCATTTGCAATGGTGTAATCTCCTGCAAAGAATACCACCAAGCAAGACTCGTCACTTTTCTTCTCACGTTGCCCCCAGGTCACTGGTATTATGCTCCTGTTGGCATCAGAGGAAATTCTGACAGCTTTCAGCTCTTCTGTATCCGGTAAAGGTACAAAGTCTTGAACAGTATAATCACTTGGAAGAAGATTCCAGTTGGTTTCTCCAGACACCGGGGTGAAATCATGGATGTTGCTCCATGTATTGTTAAAGACACTCAGCCCCGCATCCTTAAACTGGGCTGCCAACTCCGGGTAATAGTATTGAAAGCAGCCGAATTTCATGCCAGTGGACGATTCGATTATAGGTTGGGTGGCACAGCATAAGAACACATCTATTTTACGGCAGTCCCGGCTACGAAACTGCTGGCAAGCCACGATGCATTTACAATCTTTGCAGTCACGGAAGAACACGCTTCCCTTTACAGGGCCCAGAAAAATGCGACAGTTCGTACAGTCGTCGATTGTGATAGTAGCCGAGTTGTCGAGGATATAGATGTTGCAGTTCTCGCAATCCTGTATGACAAACTGCTGGCCAGCCACTGTATCCGGCAACTTCCCCACGGTCTGGTCCTTCAGTCCATTAAACATGTAGTCCTTCGGGTCTACCTGTAAAAAGAGAAAGGGGACAAGATTACACAAATAGCCCATTTGGATTAAATCAGATTTCAAAATGCTGAATTTCAACAAGCATGAAAGAATAGAACAAAAGGAGCCCAGGAGATAATATGATCGCCTCACCCATCAAAGGGAGTTAACGCTACTAACAGGACTAAACCTATCAAACCTTAAGGTAGAAAGAAAAACTCGTATAGGAGCTAACATAGGACTCAAAGAACCTTAGGACTGCTAGGATAATTAATAACAACCTTTACTGATACTAAACTAAAATCACACTCAGGAGAAAATGCTAAAATACAATACATACATGACGCATACAGTAACTACATTAACACCTAGTGCAGTGAAAGGGAGCCCACTGAAAGGTAGAACTGAATATTAAGGAAGAAGTCTGTAAATCAAACCACAAACGGGATCATATAAGATCAGTCATTAAGAGGAATGCTCGTCCCTCAAACCACAAATAGTAAATATTCAGCAGGACACACCAGGAGTAATCTACTGGGGACCATAGCGAGTCGCCAAAAATCTAAATATCTCTCACTGCAAATACAGGAAACAACTCTGCCACTAACTGGATAGAAACAACGAAGGTAGAACAGACTGACCCTACATGAAAAGATTTCTATTCTATCCCTACTGCATGGTTGATCACACACACACAAACACATCAAATACGACTCGACACGGACACATTTCGCCGACCACATGTCAGCTTCCTCAGGAGTCAACTTAACACTAAATGAACTCTACTCACTCTCCTGGTATATATAGCAACTCAGATCATACCAGGGAACCATCAGCGGCCAATCGATAGCCAAGGTACCACCCCTTTATAGGGGGGGTCTTCAGAATAAGGCATTAAAACAGACATCAGTCGAAAAACCACATGTCTCAGGATAACCAATCTTAAGTGACATACACTGAGCCAATTTAAAAATCAATGAGATACCACGTGGCTACATTCATCCAATGAGAGGAATCCACCATCGGTAATAACACCTCCCCTACATTGGCTTCAAGGCCCACCCACTGCATAGTACGCCCTGCGGCAGAAAAGGGTTTATAAAATTGCACAATGCCCATTTCATTTAGTATGTGTAATATTAATTACTTAGATAGATATATCTATCTATTTCTATGTTTGGTTTTTTTACTCAAACAATATGGCCATGTATAGAATCTGGCCTTTGCAAAGATACCTCATATGACCCTGTAGGTAAGGGGTCAGCTACTTTGGCCCTTCAGAGGTTTTGGAGCTACATTCCCCCATGAACCTCAGAGCCTCATGGGAAATGTCACTCCAAAACATCTAAAGGGCCAAGGTTGCTGACGCCTGCTGCAGGGCATATGGAACCAGAGATGGAGAGGTCCAAAAGACCCCTGCATCTCCTGTATAGAGAATTCCCTGAGAGATCAGAGGGAATCCCCATTTCTGCTGCTGTCATGCTCTTGTGCAATACAGTCAGTGCAGTCCTACAGTGAGGGATGACATCCAAAAGTCAGCCAGCTGTAGGAAAAGCTCCAGATCTAAGTAGATCTGTGGGACTTGAGTGTCGGGGCTGCAGTGAGCTGCCTTGGCCAATTATCGGGAATATCAGCAAATAAAAAAGACAGATCCCGATTATTGGTAATTTGCAAAGTATCGGCTCCCAATAAACGATCTATCCCTAATATAAACACTACACACAACATTCTCTCCGACACTGTGGGGTTGTATAGAGGAGTTACAAAGCTCCAAGAATAATGGGAGCTTCAACAGCAATACAAACTCATTTCAAGTGATAAAAAATAGCCAATAAATGTCTCCTTGACAGATCAAAAGATCTCCATTTTGCTTTTGTAGTATGTAAAACATGAACCAAACCAGATTCTGCATGGTGTAGAGAAGGGGGAACTCAGTGCAGACAACTTCAGTCCCTTTCAAGACACCACTCAATGGTCTATTTGTTAATCTTTGTGGGGAGGAGGATGTACCTAGCTGCTTATGGATAAAATTACAACATCAATAACCGTGGTGAAATACCCAGGGAATAATATGCAAAGAAAAATACATATCCTAATTACTCCCAAAGAAACGTCTCTTCCTGCAGGTGTCACAACTCCATACAAATATCAGAAGAAAAATAGGGAGTAATTCTAAAAATGAGGAAAACAAACGCTTCATGGTGCAGTAAATAATGTAAGATAGCATGAAAGCCCAACAGAATCAATATATGCTCAAGCACATCGAATGCATTAAATGCTTCTGGAACTCCAGACCTGGTATCACTCACCACGTAGGGAACACCAAGGGAAGCTCCTCCAGATGTATACAAATATATTTTATTGGTAGGTAACAATAAACACACACAGTTTCTACTGGGTCTATTTTGCAGCATAGGTCTAGAAACAAAGAAAATGTCAGCAGATAAGAACCTTTCGGCCCATCTAGTCTGCCCAATTACATGGATACTTTACCTGGATTTATCTTTTGTTTAGGATAGCCTTATGCCTATCCCATGCTTGCTTAAATTCAATTACTGTTTTGGCCTCTACCACTTCTACTGGAAGGCTGTTCCATGTATCCACCACCCTCTCAGTAAAATAATGCTACTGATGTTACTTTTAAACCTTTGCCCCTCTAATCTAAGACTATGTCCTCTTGTTTTGCTACTTTGTTTCCTTTTAAATATACTCCCTTCCTCTACCTTGTGGATTCCCTTTACGTATTTAACCCCTTAAGGACCGCTGACGTACCATGTACGTCCTGCCCACGGGTCTCTAGACCCGCGGACGTACATGGTACGTCAGCGGCGCCTAACCCCCCTCCTGCCCGATACTTACCTCCCTCGCTGGATCCCACGCAGATCTGGCAGGGAGGAAGCCTTCCCTCCTGATTTGCATGGGCCGGCGAGCTTGATGACGTCACCACGCTGCGTGGTGACGTCTTCAGCAGGCACCCCCATTGAAATCCTTCGGAGCCCTCTACCTCCCCAACCATCGAAGCTAGGGAGACGCTTTTTGCACCGCTGAAAAGGGGAGAGTCTCCCATTTTCAGCGGTGTATAGCATTAACCATTTCGCTGCCGGATCGCGTTTCAGCGCTAATTGGCGCCAAAACGCGATTCGAACCTGGAGGGGGGGGTGACATCTTGGATGTCAGCCAAGCTTCCAGGTCCCCCCCACCCACTGACAACCTCACCATATTCGTGAGGATGTCAGTGGGCCAGTTAACCCTCTAGCTGCCATGTAGAGATAAGGGGATCCTAAGGATCCCCCTATCTCCCGATCTATGGCAGCTAGATGCTCATATTTGACATCATTGGAAAGGCCTGATCATGGCCTTTCCAATTATACCAAACATGACCAGGTTTGGTTTAAAAATTTAATTTAAAAAAAAAAAAAAAAAATAGGTTTGTTTTTTTTAAAGTTTTTTTTGTCTGTAGGGGGTTTAGTTAAATAGGACCTAGGCTGTCATCTAAAAATAATTAGCACAAAATGGTCAGAATGAGCGCAGCGCACATAGGTGAACTGGCTCAGCAGTGAAAGGGTTAAAAAGCAAAAACATGTAAAAATTGGGTATTTCTAGTCTCGGGACAAAATTTTGAAACTATTTAGGCTAGGGTCAAACGAAAGCATTTTTACACGCAAACGTAAAAAAGTGTGTCCGAACGCATTGATGTATTTTTTCACGGAATATGCGAAAACGGTCATACGATGCGCATTTTTGTGCGTGATGTTTTACGAATCCAAACCAGGAAACTTTTTGCGTCTGGACGTTATGTTGGCCGGACACGAGCAGGGTCTGACGTCTCCAAATCACACACACACACACCGCTAGCGGGTGCAGCGCACTCTGTACGTCCGTACTAGAGGTTCTGCGTTCTCGAAAAAATGCGTTCATTTTCCACTTGCGTTGCGCGGCCGGACTTTCGTGCGACCGTACTTCGTATATTGGCTGTCATTGCCCCTCATTTGCTGCTAGTGCGGCCGTGATTAAGTGCGCCAGAACGCATGTTAAAAATGCGCTGGTCTGACCCCAGCCTTAGCCGGGGTCTTTTTTGGTGGTTTTTCGTATTTTAATCCCCAAAATCTAAAAGTGTGTTTTTACCATTTTTTCATCATATTTCATATATTATTTTATAGTAAACAAGGTGGAAAGCCTGCCCAGAGGGCAGTCTATTGTGGATATACTGCCCCAGCTCGTGGATATACTGCCCCAGCTCGTGGATATACTGCCCCAGCTCGTGGATATACTGCCCCAGCTCGTGGATATACTGCCCCAGCTCGTGGATATACTGCCCCAGCTCGTGGATATACTGCCCCAGCTCGTGGATATACTGCCCCAGCTCATGGATATACTGCCCCAGCTCGTGGATATACTGCCCCAGCTCGTGGATATACTGCCCCAGCTCGTGGATATACTGCCCCAGCTCGTGGATATACTGCCCCAGCTCGTGGATATACTGCCCCAGCTCGTGGATATACTGCCCCAGCTCGTGGATATACTGCCCCAGCTCGTGGATATACTGCCCCAGCTCATGGATATATGCCCCAGCTCATGGATATACTGCCCCAGCTCATGGATATACTGCCCCAGCTCATGGATATACTGCCCCAGCTCATGGATATACTGCCCCAGCTCATGGATATACTGCCCCAGCTCATGGATATACTGCCCCAGCTCATGGATATACTGCCCCAGCACGTGGATATACTGCCCCAGCTCATGGATATATATTCCCCCAGCTCATGGATATTGCCCCAGCTCATGGATATTGCCCCAGCTCATGGATATTGCCCCAGCTCATGGATATTGCCCCAGCTCATGTATATATTGCCCCAGCTCATGGATATATTGCCCCAGCTCATGGATATATTGCCCCAGCTCATGGATATATTGCCCCAGCTCATGGATATATTGCCCCAGCTCGTGGATATACTGCCCCCCAAGGTCTGATGGATATGGCCCAGCTCAGACCCCAGACCAGACATGGGGCGGCTGTTCGAATGCTCTATCGGCATTCGGACAGCCGCCCCTGGAGCTCCGTCTCCGCATACTTACCTGCTGAGCGGCGAAGGGAAAGTTTCCCCGCTTCCGCTCGTTGAAGGACCCAAGCCGCGGTCACGTGGGACTCCCACGTGACCGCGGCTTGGGTCCTTCAAAGAGCGGAAGCGAGGGAACTTTCCCTTCGCCGCTCAGGGGTTGGATGCGCGCGGCAGCCAGGTAGAGGCTGCGAGAGCATCCGGCTCTACAGGATGCGCGCGCAGCCTCTACCCGGCTGCTGCGTGTGCATCTTGTAACTGCCGCGGCGAGCGCACAGCCGGCTCGTGCCGCGGCGGTTGCATGCGCGCGCAGCCAACCGCCGCTGGTTGCGCGCGCAATGCGCAGAGTAAGCTTGGCGACGGACACGCCAAGCCTTACTCTTTTATAGTATAGGATTATTCGATATGATGGAAATAATGGTATTTCTAGAAAGTCCATTTAATGGCGGGAAAAACTGTGTATAATATGTGTGGGTTGAATAAACGAGTAAGAGGAAAATTTGACCTAAGCACTAACAGCGCAGAAACGTAAAAAACAGCAGCGGTCACTAAAGGACGGATTTGTGTAAAACCGCCTGGTCACTAAGGGGTTAAATGTTTCTATCATATCTCCTCTGTCTCGTCTTTTTTCCAAGCTATACATGTTAAGATCATTAAGCCTTTCCTGGTAACTTTTCTCCTTCAAGCCGTACACCATTTTAGTAGCCCTTCTCTGAACTCTCTCTAAGATGTCTATATCCTTCTGGAGATACGGTCTCCAGTACTGCACACAGTACTCCAAGTGAGGTCTCACCAGTGCTCTGTACAGTGGCATGAGCACTTCCCTTTTCCTACTGCTAATACCTCTCCCTACACAACCAAGCATTCTGCCAGCATTTCATGCTGCTCTATTACATTGACTACTTACCCTTAGATCCTCTGCAATAATAACCCCTAAATCCCAGCCCTCAGATGTTGAGGTTAGGACTGTATCAAATATTCTATATTCAGCCCTTGGGTTTTTACGCCCCAGGTGCATTATCTTGCACTTATCCACATTAAAACTCAATTGCCACAGCTCCGACCATTTTTTTTAGTTTACCTAAATCATTTGTCATTTGGCTGATCCCTCCAGGAACGTCAACCCTGTTGCAAATCTTTGTGTCATCAGCAAAAAGACATACTTTTCCATTAATACCTTCTGCAATATCACTAATAAAAATATTAAAGAGAATGGGTCCAAGTACTGACCCCTGAGGTACCCCACTGGTAACAAGACCTTGGGCCGAATAAACTCCATTTACCACAACCCTCTGTTGCCTGTCACTCAGCCACTGCCTAATCCATTCAACAATATTGGAATCCAAGCTCAAAGATTGCAATTTATTGATAAGCCTTCTATGCGGAACAATATCAAAAGCCTTACTGAAATCTAAATAAGCAATGTCTACTGCACCACCTGTGTCTATTATTTTTGTTACCCAATCAAAAAAATCAATAAGATTAGTTTGTCATGATCTCCCTGAGGTAAACCCATGTTGTTTCTGGTCCTGTAATCTATGTGTTTTTAGATGTTCAACAATCCTTTCCTTTAACATGGTTTCCATTAATTTCCCCACTACTGACGTAAGACTAACTGGCCTATAGTTCGCGATTCCTCCCTACTACCCTTCTTGTAAATGGGCACAACATTTGCTAATTTCCAGTCTTCTGGGACGACTCCCGTTAACAGATTTATTTAACCAATCCTTGTTAATGGTTTTGCTATTACACCACTGAGCTCTTTTAATAATTTAGGGTTATCCAGCCCTTCCGTTAATCCAGCCCTGGGTGTGGAGAGTTTATTAGTGTACAATAGCTAAATGTGTGACTAGTAATGTGGATCTGGGAATCGGAGAATGAAGGAAGTGGAGACGTTTTGAAGTGGATGGGTCATACCAGTCAGCCACCCTCTGTCTCCCACAATACAGGACACCACCATCTCGAAAATAGGATTGGCACAACAATCCGAAATGCAATTAGCGCTACACGTTTACCTGTCAAGTGAAATGAGAAGAGCCTAGAGATCAGCACTGGCGGTACCCAGCAAATAGGTATGACATTTGCAAGCCTGACATGTTTTCCATTCAAATAGTGTTGCATTGGGTTGCTTAGAAGATGCTCTGATTCATTATATTCCACAAAGTTAATAGAAAGTGTAACAAAGACAATTTACAGGATTAATCCACAGTTGATACACTTAATCCTGACAATATACGGCCATAAAAGTCAGTCTGGAAAATCTGACAATCCAATGCATTTGGAGAAGAACAAAGGAAATCAATCAAAACGCTGTAAAGAATGAAAATCATCAGTGACTAGAAGACAGAACTAAGCCTTTTAAAATTGCCCATCCAGCACAGTAAATGTAGAGTTTTCTTTTATTTCAGATTTACAACAGACCGATAAAGGACACTGTGCAGGATGTGGCGTTGACATTTTCTTTCTGGCAAAAACCAAAAGGGACACTCTAGCCACCATGATCACGTAACCATATTTAAACGTTCATGGAGATAGAGGCCAGGGCAGGCAGGAACCCCCAACCTGAGAACTGTCAAGCAGCAGGCATTGTTTGAA